>CM035101.1:51665874-51883856 GCA_020205505.1 Panax japonicus | reverse complement strand
TCCTCTCCAGGTAAGTCTCTCTCTTCTACATATCTCTTCTCCCTTTTTTAATTCTCTCTCTTGCCAAAAAAAAAGTTGATTTGTAAAATACTAAGGAGTTATGTTGCCCAAATTTTTTTTTGAAATTTTGGGTACTTTACTACACTACTATTCCCGTATTTACTAACTTATTAAATAATTAAATATGTGTATAATAACTTATGCATTTTTATATTTGAATATGCATTTATATTGTTGTTTAGTACTTACTACTTATATATAATATATAAGATTGTAAGTATTTAACTATGTACTTATGCAAAATGTAATTATGATATTCAGTGTATCACTATGCTACAGGGATATCCTTGAACTTGTTATAGAAACTTTTTGAACATGATTACTAGTTTGTAATATTACTTAATGGTTGATAAATTTGATACATAAATGATTAAATGTGTGTGGTGTGTATTAATTTTGTTAAAATATGTGTGCCTCTGTTTTATGAGGTGCCTCACCTCGCCTTGTGCCTAGGCCCCAAGGAGACCTTTGTGTCGCGGTCTGCGGTCTGCCTTGCGCCTTAAGTACCAATGTTAAAGAAGTAAAAATAAATCAAACATTTATTTTGAAAAGAGAGGATAGAAAATGAAAACCTTTTTCTTCTTGCTGCGAGCCAAATTCCAAATCCTCCAGCACATATTCTCCAATCTTGTATTCCTCTCCTCCGAATTCCGAATAGAAAAGCCTATAATACATATTTCAATGCCACTGCTTTGCAAATTTGCATACTTAGGAACAAACACCTAAATTAACATCAAAACTGAAAGAAAACGCCAACTCACAATCAAAATGAAAATTTTACGATTCTTGATCCACATACCTCACATAACATCAAATCTAATACTCCCTTCATTCCTTAATATAAGTCTTTTTAGAGAAATGTTTTTGTTTCTTAATATAAGTCGTTTGAAAATTTCAAGTAAACATTAATTGCTTAGTTTCCAATATTACCCAAAGTATTAAATGTAACTTTGTTTCTCTCACTATTTTCTGTCCAATAAATAACAATATCTTATTCCAATACAAGGGCAATATAGACATTCATATTATAATTAATGCTATACAATCATTTACTTAATACTTGTGCACAACTCTAAAACGACCTATATTAAAGAACGGAAGGAATAATTGATTTATAACTGAAATTGAGAGAGAGAGTTCGAAGGAATTTTAGGCACGCACTCAAACCCAAACACCAATTTAAAATAAATTTTTTAGGATTTCTCGATCTGTTATTTAATTTTAATTTAAAGGTAATTGTAAAACTACCCAAAAGATACTCGAGACTATTCCTGGATAGGAGGGTCAGTAGGTCCATAGCATAATCTTCTTTTATTTGCCGCTACGAATAATTTGGTTGGGTCCCGAGGCAACACTCCCGGCCCAAATTTTGAAATTTTGAGGGGTAGTTTGTATTTTTAAGTTGAATTAGTGTTTCTTATATTGTAGGAGTATTATATAAGAAGGGATCCTGCGTCAGATGATGTATGAAAATCCAAGACAGTGAAATTGATCAGTCGCCTACCACGTAAATTTTGTGTATCTTTTTTCCTTCAAATTTCCTTTACTATTGATTTCGCTTCTTTATTATTCTCTAAACACAATCCTCATACTTCAGTTAACATTAAATCTAAACAATGATTTACCCACTTGAAGAGCGAGAGAGAATTTGAAGGAAAATATAGGCCACATACTCACAACCCAAACCCAAATCACATTTCAAATTAAAAATTTTCGGATTCCCGATCCACATAGTTCAAATAACAATATTGAATCTAACAATGATTAACACATACAATAAGGTAGAGAACTCCAACGAAAATTAGGCTCCAAATCACAATTCAAATGAAAAACTTTGACTTCAACTACCCTTGAATCTAATAATGATTAACAAACATTAAGTGATTCAATATAAAATTCAAAATTAAGTGATTGAATGTAAATTGAAAATTCGAAGGAAAAATTTTGGGATGCATACTCGAACCCAGGAACGATGAAGATCATTCTCATTAAATCCAGTAATTACTTCTTCAACAAAGTAACGGGTGGGACTGAACTTCCCCCTCTCTCTCAACATCAACGACGACGTTTTTGCGTCGCCGATTCCCGGTTCAACGTCTAGGATCGCTTCTAGGTAACTGTTTATCCAATCGTTTCCCGCCATTTTTTTCCAAAAAAAAATAATCCCAAATAGGGAAACAGAACGTATGTACAGTACTTTATGAATATAAGTATAATATACTTGTATGTATATATATGTATTAATGTATATATCTACAAGATCAAATCGTTCAAAAGACAAAAATGGAGTTTCTGTTTTGTGATTAGTAGTAAATGGAGAGAAGAGAGATAAAGATCGAGACAGTTAAGTCGGTGTTTTCTGGTAATTGGTTACAAAAATTACGGGGAGTACGTGGTGAGAAATTTTGCCACGTATACTTTTTCGGAAAAAGATTTATATTGCTTAAAAGAATGTCATATATTTGTTGCTAATATGATTAATTATTAGACTAAAAGACAAATTTCACCTTAAACTTTATATTTTTGCACTCCAAATTGAAAAAAAATGTACATTTCAAACTTCAATTTATTTAACAAAATGCATATTTTTTTCACTTAATCAGTCAAGATAACGGAATATATTAATATCTGTGTTAGTTGGCTGTGGCAGAAGTTTTGCCCATATGGGGTTTTGTTATTTTACGATGATCTCAACCCACATTACCATGATCTCAACGTTCACGGTAACAACCTCAACTTCACGCCATTAATCTCGTTGTCGTCGCGGAGAGAAAAACAAGGGGCGATGGAGGTGAAGTGTAGATATGATCTGATTTAGTGATTTTGTCTGATAAATCCATTAATTACCGAGGTCCCTCTGCAATGGTGAAGCCCCAAACCATCCTTAACCTCCCTTCCACCGCTGAGAAGAATCCATAGTCCCTGCATATGGAGTCACCTGCTGTTGTGGGTAATATGAATTCAGAACATTTTGGTGATGGGTTTGTTCAGGAACCAAATGGGCTGATTTTGATGGCATTAGGACACCGCGAGGGTGAATCGAAGTGGGCTCCGTTTGAGATTTTAATTGTTGGTGTTGAGTGTATGTATCGTAATAAGCTTGGGTTAATTGGTCATATGGTTTAGATGAGTGGTGGCCGAAGAATACTTCGTCAGTTGGGTTTCGTCGTCGTATCTCACGCCGTCGGAACTGATATTTATGTGTGGCGAATTTGGTGAAGCTAGAGGTGTCTGCACAATAGTCTTGCCCCTTTAATGAACTCCCCAAATACCCGAATCACCGCTTCCAGTGTCTCTGTTTCCGAAAACTCTGTTACCTCTGTTTTCGTCACAGTTAGATTCCCCACTTCCCCACATATGAGCGAAACAAATTACTAATTTCTTGTACAATATCCTCCGGTTATCGCTCTACAATAACCTTAGTTAGACCAGGTAGATCAATTAGTGTCAAGCTCACAACATTCGGTGGGTAGATGCTAAGATTAATAGGAAGTTGAGGGTTTTGTTATATAAGATATGAAGAATTTAGATTTTGTGGTAACCCAATTGACTGATTGGCATGCAAGGATTTTAGTGATTATAGGTTTTTCTTTACGCCAGTGATGATGAAGTTTTCGGATTTGGAGAGAGAAAGAGGGAGTTGCTGATTTTTTTTGGTAACTAACACTATACTTCAGGACATTGTTTGTTTGGTGTAGAGAGGAAAGTGTGAGGTTAGTTTACTCTAAATATTACAGCTAGTGTTGCACAACAGGCCGGCCTAGTCCGATTAAGCCTGGGCCTGTCAGGCTTTGGTCGTTGATCAGACGGTCTTCACTTTTGGACCTTCAAACCACGTCAGGCCGAATTTATCCAACAAAACTATGGCTGAAAAGGTCTATAGGTCAGACTAGGCCAGGCCAAGGCTGGTCCGGTTTGGTCCAGAACATTTTTTTTATGGATAAATTACATATATTAGTACATTTTTAGAAATAATTACAATAATCATACATCCATAAAATAATTACAAAAATATGACATTTCATCATATTTATTTACAATACTAATATAATTAGGAGTTCTTAATTTAAGAAATTAATATTAATGTCCATCTTATAATGGGGTTGGATTTTTTTAAATGCGTCATTCTCTCTCTTCTGTTTGAAATCTTTTCTCTCTCTTCTGTTTGAAATCTGTTTCTCTCTCTTCTCTTTGAAATCCTTTTCTCTCTCTTTTGTTAGCAAAATATAATTCTCTCTCCCCTTTCAGATTACAGATTATGCTGTTCTCCATAACTTTTGTACTCGTATAAGGTAAAAAGTTGGAATTTTAGGTTTAAAGAGAAATCCCGATCATTCACATGCAGGAAGAAGAAAGAGAAATTTTCGACAAAAGAGAAAGAGAGAAAATTAACCCGTTGTGATATATTTTGTTCTGCACAAAAATAGAAATTATATTTCTATACAGAATTGATATTCCTATATATGGATAGAGGAGGAACAGAAATTTGAACGGAGATAGGATTGGAGCTGTTTTTATATCTGTTCGTTTTGAGAAGTTTTGATTCGTACTTGCGGCAGGTAATTTTGGTTTCACCGGTTCCGATTAGAGATCTTAATTTCCCGATCAAAATTATTTCAACTGATTCAACTTCTCATTTGATAACAACTTTTTACGCCAATATTGTGATTTTAATTTACATTTTCTAGGTGAAATTTTGTTCACCTATAAAATTTTAATTTTATGCCAATATTGTGATTTTAATTTACACATAATGTTTACGTTGTAACTGTTTGGTTACTTTTGCATTATATTTTGGTTACTGTTAGCTTGAAATTCGGATACTATTTTTGTTACCTTGATTTGGTATTTTGGTTACTTTTTTATGTTATTATGGTTACCGTGTATTTGCTTAGTATACATGGTTGACTAAAGTGGTTTTGGTGTACATGTTGTTTACGTATTGGTTACCATTAAAACATATTTTGGTTACTATCATATAAATATTTGGTTACTTCTTTAGTATATTTTTGGTTAATTCTTTAGCATGATTTTGGTTACTTCTTCTATATGTTTTGGTTACTAACATATAACTGTTTAGTTACTTCAATAGTATATTTTTTGTTACTATTAGCTTATGATTTGGATACCATTCTTTTTCTCTCAATTGAGATTTTGGTTACTTTTATATGTTATTTTGGTTACAATGTATTTGCTTGGTAAACTGTTTATGATATAAATATTATTTATATCTGATTACTAATGACTGTGTAAATCTGATTTTGTTTATTTGCAGTTATGGAATCTTTACTATGAGGAATGCAATAGAAAATTCATTGGAAAAGTTATATATTGGTGTGACATGGAAGCCCCCGTCATTATTACCAAGAAATTGAACCTAAAACAGTTGAAGAAGTTTAAGGCATCATTAGTTTGTGAATGTATTATTTTTGTAAATAATAAATCATGTATTTGCTTAATATACATTGATGTATTATTTTTGTAAATTCCTTCAAATATCTTCTACAAGAGTTATGCTCTTCTAGAAAATTCATTCGAAAAGTTATGGTTAAATGTACATGTGAGAGTATACATGGGTTGCCTAAACTTGGTTGGATATACATGTTGTTTCTATTTTGGTTACCATTAAAACATGTTCTGGTTACTTTCATATAATTATTTGGTTACTTCTTTATTATGTTTTAGTTACTGTTATCTTATGGTGTGGTTACTATTATTGTGCCATCAATGTGGGATTTCGGATACCTTTATTTTTTATTCTGGTTAATATGTAATTGTTTAGTATACATAAATTGCCTAAACTGGGTTTAATTACATAATGTTTCTGTTTTAGTTACCATTAAAACTTGTTCTGGTTACTATCATATAATTATGTGGTTACTGTTTTATTATGTTACATTATGGTTACTGTTATTAATAACCATATAGTTACAAGCTTAAATCAGGACAAACATCAATTGTTAAATGTACATGTGTGAGTGTCCTATTTATCAACAAGCTTGTTAGTAACCAGATAATTATCATAAATAGTTACAAGCTTGTTAGTAACCAGATAATTACAAACTTGTATCAAGACTGTTACAAAGTGTTAAAGGTATATGTTTTATTTATACCCTGTCATCACGATAGAATAAGAAACTCCAATTAAGAGTTCTCATTATATATATGATGGTCACTTATAGATCTCATATTAAAATAAAAATAGCTTAAGAGGTACAGTTGGTAACCAAACCTGCATATAAGGGTAACCATTTTAGTTTTTTTAGTAACCAAATAATTAAAAACTTATATCAGAACAATTATTAAGTGCTTAATGTACGTGTGAGGGTTTCCATTTATCTAGTTGATGGATACTTTTAAATTACGTAGTTATAAAAGTTATTTGGAAATGGTCCATGCCAGTTGATAACTAAATATGAATATAGAGGTAACCATTTTATTTTAGACGGGTAACCAAATTTACATAAAAATATTTCAGAACAGTTACCAATTGTTCAATGTATATGTTTACTTTATATTGATAACTCATGATGGAATCAAAAATTAAAATATTAATCATCATCAATTTTTGTTACTGTACAGCATCAAAAATGTTACTAACCTTGTGGTTAATAGTTACTAACAGTAAACAATTATATATTTCTGTAAATAATTAAATTTGTTGTATTGGTTACTGTCAGTCTCCACTGTCTTACAACTGAATAAACATTGTAAAGTAACTAAATCAGTATTAGACAGTAACCAAATTACATAATCTTAGTAACAAGAACATAAATCAAATTTTTACATGCAAATTTGAAGGCCTAAATGATGAAATTTGACCAAAAAACCATGCAGTTCACAAGCAAAGCTAGTGACTTTTGATCGTTGCCCCGTTTCCAATGAAATTAGGCTCCGAAAACGCCAAAATTTGACACTCCAAATTTGACAAAAATTGTCAAATTGTCACTGCAACCAAATAAATATTATATTGTAACCAATTAAATAATATACAATAACCAATATATATAATCAGATTAGCAGTTGTGTGAAGGTAGCCAATGTAGTCAATAGGTAACCACCAATATAAAAGAAACAATTATAAAACACAATAACAGTATAGAGTAACCAAATAAAACCTTACAGTATCTAAATACATATTATACAGTAACCAAGACATCATTAGACAGTAACCAAATATTCAGTAACCATTATAATGTTACACAGTAACCGAATCAGCATTAATCAGTAACCAATATATTATTACACAGTAACCAAGACAACATTAGACAGTAACCAAGATAGCATTAGACAGTAACCAAAACAACATTAGACATTATAATGTTATTCAGTAAACAAGACAACATTAGAGAGTAACCATCAGTTCCATGAAGGTAACCAAACTCATTTAAAAATTATAAAGCCATCAAATAAACATTATTAGCAAACAAATACACAATTATCAGTAACCAATTTATATATATTTAGTAACCATAATAAAAAACATATCAATGAATCATCCAATCGTTATAGGGATTTGTAGTAACCATTTGAAGTGCAAAAAACTTAAGAAAGATAATCAATATAGGAATTCATATTAACCATAGGTAACTATATGCATATGAATTTTAATCTCACATACCTCAGTATTCATATTTGTATCGAAGTTGCTGTGATTTTGTATTCAACAATCACTGCCGTTCAATTGTGTTTCGTTACTGAACTTGAAGTTGCTGTTGATTTTGTATGCTAGTTTGCGATCTCAGTGTGACATCGCGACAAAAAGTTTCGTCTTCTCCGATCTCAGAGGTGTGTCGCGATAGAAGATTTGGATTTCAGTTGCTTGAATCTCAGTTGCTTGAATTTTGGATCTCAGTTGCTTGAATTTAGGAGCAGTTAGTTGTAAATAGGAAAAGTGTGTAACTGACGTATATATGTGATTTTAGCAACTTTATATTGTGTTATTTTATTTTTGTAATTATCTTATGTGTGTTTTATTTTTGTAATTACTTTCTAATTATTGTATATTAGTGTGAAGGACCCTTTTTTTAATTGTGCATGTGGCTGGATGGGGCCTGGGGCAATGAGGTTGGCTGCCTGGCGAGTGGCGACTTAATAGTTAATGTTATAGACTTATAGCCCATAGAAGAAATTTAGAATAATAGCATACTAGAGGAATGTTATTATTTTATTTTATTTTGCCTTATTATCCAATCTATCAAATCATCATCCCTTCAAGATTTTAATTTCCAAAAACTCAATACTTCAATCCACCATCATGGCATAAATAAATTAGAATATTAAATGTAATAGATTTATAGACTTGGTAGTTGGTACACTCTACAGATTCATTGGAAAATAATAATACTCCTGATTTCATCCGAAAAATGAAATGCGCCACTGATGTGCAGTTTTGCACCAATATGTCCACCTCTCCATCAAAAAAGAAATAACTCACAATTATTAGTGTATTTAATATTCTACCTATTATTATATTTAATTAATTATTTATGTAATTATGTCTATAAATATTAAATATTAATAAACCTTTAATCAACTAACTTATTAATATTAAATATTAATAAACTAACTAGTATATTAATATTAAAATTTAATCAACTAACTTATTAAGTTATTAATATTAAATAAACTAACTAATATATTAATTAAATATACTTACAAGAAATCAAGAATGTATAATTAAACTTTAAACTTGATTGATGTATTAATTAAAAGTAATATATTACAATTTACAACTTAGAAGTTACTACTTACATGTTACAATAATGAATAACAAAATAAGTACTAAATTATTGAATTAATAATTTGATGAATAATTATAACTTTATAACTTTAAAGTATAACTTAAACAATAATCAAGAATGAGTCGATTACCAATATTTGTCTTCAACATTTTTAAAAATATGTCTTCAAAAAATGTCTTTGAATCTTCATAAAATATATTTTCAAATATTCAAAAAATATTTATTCAAATCTTCAAAAAAAAAATATCTTCACGCTTCATGAATGTGCATTTTCGGCAGTTCCTGCTCCGACTTCAAGATCTTCCGAGCTATCTTGATCGTCTATTACATCTTGTATTCTTCTTTGTGCAGCAAGATAATCTCTATAGCAAATACATATCTTCAATGAATCCGGACTAAGTCTACTTCTTTTTTCATACAATACCCTGCCAGATAAAGAAAAACAAGATTCCGAAGCTACCGTATTAGCTTGGATAGTTAGTAAATCATGGGTCATGGCGGCCAAAGTAGGAAATTGTCGGTTATTGTAAGACCCCGAATTTTATGAAATAAAAATATTCAATTTTCTTATAGTTATTATTTTATTTCTTAAATGGTTAAATTGATAAAAGTTTAAAGTTAAGGGTGATATGTGAAAATTTTTGCAAAGTAAGCAAGTGGTTATAAAATATTCGTTTGGTCGAAGAATATTCTTTTTATCGGGGAATATCTGTACGAAGGCACAATCATTGGTGCACCCCACACCGGAAGTATTGTCGTAGTAAGAAACGACATAATTATCTTTTTATAAAAATAACGACGAAAGTGTTACCGTTAAAACTGTTGAACTACCCGGTAGTAAAAGTACAATAATACGCGTGATTGCATAGTAATACACGGTATTGATTATTGATGCTTACGTAAGAAGTAACTCAGTTATACTCAATTATTGCTACAGTAATTGCTACATCATATCTCTCATATTATTGATTCAATTGTTGTCACAATATCATTGTGACGCCCCCAAAATAGGTATACAACACCATTCTGAGTCGCCAAATACATGGTACAAAAAGCAAACTACAACTTCAATAATATAATTATCGTGCAAAATACGGTAACACATACTGTGAGTTTAAATACAAATATTGTCTTCTAGACAAAATCCATACTCAAATAAGTCCTCATTACAATTATGCAAAAACAATTTTACAGAAATAGTGAAGACTGCTAAAACATCTTTCTAGAACCATCACTCCATACCCCGACTAGATCCTGCTATGTTCTCACCTCCTGAAAAGAAAAATGGAACAAAAAGGAAAATGGTGAGCTCAACTAGCTCAGTAAAGAATATTATGACTGAGATAATATACAACAAAATATCATTAGTGTTCAACATGAAAAAATCTGATAAAATATAATAGACAACAAGTTTTAGATCAACAACTGCAGCGGAAACAACAATCCATTAGAAGAGTCAAGTAGAGAATGAGTTCTACTATCTTCTAAGATTTAAAAGTCCATCATCAATAATTTATCCCTGTAACAAAAATCAATATACATCTTTAATCAAATATTCATCTTTGCACTACAGGCCAAAGATATTTATTTGTATCACCAGTTGGTCTTGTTCATCTCAACACCTGTTCATCTTTGCACTACGGGCCAAAGATATTCATCAGTTAATCATTCATCTTTGCACTACAGGCCAAAGATATTCAGTAATATCATCATTTAAGACTGAGGGTGATGAAAAATATTTTAAAGAAAACGAATCAAGTGAGACAGAAGGACAAATAGTAGGGATTCGTAAAACAGTTTATCCAAGATCAATAATACTTCATAATAACCAATTGTGAAGTAAAATTCAAAAATAAAGATCAAAACATAGATATAATCAAAGATAGTAACCATAATAGACATCTTGGACAAAAAGGAAAAATTTCATTTTTCGGTGAATAGTGCTGTATTCGTGAATAGTGTCGTATACATGAATAGTGCCGTATACGTGAATAGTAACCCCGACACAAAAAGTTCCAAATTTGATAAAAAGTTCAGACCAATATTTTGGCTTAAGGATATCGAAAGAAATAATATCATTTACGAAGAAAATAAAATCCCTTACCTCAAACGAACAGTACTTCTGATCGGAATATCGGATATGAGGCTGAATGAAACTTGTGCTGAATAGCAACTCTCAAAGTGTCAAAATACTCACAAAATACGCTCAATAATATAAAGAGATAAAAAGAGAAAACTTGTTTCTGGTGTGATTTTCAATTCTAACTTAGCCCTCTATTTATAGGAAAATGTTAGCACGCCGAAGCAGACTTGACCTGCAACCTGATGGCATTACCTGTGACACCCCCAAATTCGGGTACTTATATTCCACGGGATTTGGTGCTCACTGTACAAATATCATCTATCTATCTACCCATAATAAATGCAAATCATGCAATAGATAGAAATAAAATCCTCCCCTTATGGGGTTACAACATCCTAATAATAAATACAATCCCAGGTTAAACTAACCTTAAACATCTGTGCGGAAACATAAATAATTAATAAGTCTTAACAACATTAAATCTAAACACATAAACTCAACATCTCATAAATACAAGTCTTCAACATTTGTTAACCTTGCCCTTGCTTTTACTAGTAGAAGGCTCGTCGGTTCTTTCGTTCTTAACTGCAATGTTATTATTACGCAAGAGTGAGCATGGTTGCTCATAATTAAAATAATGAAATAATAATGTATAATAACATTCGAGTGAATCAAATAATTTTGAAATAAAAGCTCAACTTTTGAATTAAGAATGAATAACAAGAATCAAAAGATTTCTGAGGGTCATAAGACCTTAAACTATGTCCTAGGTTAACAAGGGTTATACTTGAAACCTTTAACAATCATAAGATTATGGACCTTTCTACTTGTACTTAGGGGGATCAGCCCTTAGTACCATACTGTGCACAATACCTTAACGCTAACGCATAATTAAATCCCTTTGCAGGGTTGTTCATCTCAGTTTGACATTAGAGTCCGCATCAAAGGAAGTTTGGTTTGGATAAATCAATAAGGGTTCTGAATTTAGAACGTTCATCAACTATGGACTAGTTGAATTAATAAGGATTCGCTAGTCTAACAAGGTTCACAATAAATGATATTTAAAATGAATAACAATCTCAGTAAGTATACAATAGAACAATTATTGTATAAAAGAATCATACTTTGAAAAGATAGTAAATCTTTAACATAACAAATGAACTTGATTTATAAATTTGAATAATGATAACAAGTAGGGTTAGGAAACTTGCCTCGTGCGTAGATTACACGTTAATTAACACGTTCCTTGAATTTAATCCTACATATCATTTCCATTCACAACTATAGTTAATTATAATGGAACTAGTCATCATAAGTTCATTCTCTTTGTCTAACTTTGATTATGACCATACTAAGTTAAATTACTACATTCATTGTCACATAATTTACACTTCACGAATAACAAGCTAATTATGTATTCAATAATTAAATCCACTTGTAATTATGTTATTTACATGTTAAGCATCTATTTTAACATCTCATTATACATCTAACATATCTCTATGTTCATTAAATTAGGTTACTAACACATTGCTAGAATTAAACATTTTAAAAATTCATTTTTTTTGAACATTCTGGAGAGTGGCACTGCGGCGCCACTTTTATACTTGTTCTTGGCGTTGCGGCGTGGTCTTTGGCGTTGCGGCGCTAGTCACAAGACCTGGAATCGGCGCCGTGGCGCGAGACTCCAGTTTCAGTTCTGTAATTAGCGAAAATTGCAGAACATGGCCAAAAAAACTCCAATTAAATTATTACTACACGAATTTAATCAAACCCACATGTTAGAATTCGTATATAATCATTACCCAACATTTATAGAATGATTTTAACCCATTAAAAAACATAATTACAGAATTAAAATATATAGATTTCACTGTTCTTGATGTTCTTAAAGGTTTTTGAACATAATATATAAAAATTAACACTACGGATTCGTTATAACATCGAATCCGTTCAATTAAAGTTTGGTCTCTTCGTATCAACATGCATAATCAAATAAGAGTGGAAATTTTACAAAAAACATTTATGTTTGACATATTAAAATCACGTATAAGGCCATATGGCCATAACCCATACTCTGTAAGTTTTGAGCAACATATACGACATGTTTTATGATACTGATGAAATGATTTACATAATATATATATATATATATATATATATATATATATATATATATATATATATATATATAAATTCAAATATGATATGGTAACATTTAACACATACATAAACTCATAATCATACAATTTCTCAATTACAGAGACTTTACAAAAGCTTTGAAAGCCATTTTCATAAAAACTTAACAACATAAATTAAAATTTTGGTCAAGAGGAGATTACCCAAAGCGTAGATTGGGAGGAGATGAATTCCTTCTCAACTCTTCTTCAATCACACCCTCACAATCTCCTTAACAAATATAAATTTTTCTCTCTAAAATCTCTGACTCTCAGGTTGAACACTTAATTGAGAAATACGTAAAACAAAACAACTGGTCATTTATGCGCACAGTTGAGGTCAGTTAATCCATACGTGGTTTAATTGCCCTCAACTCCTCATAAGGGCTTGCTTGGCATGCAACATGAATAAACCTTCTAATTATTTTAATTAATCTCCTATACTATAGTTTAATAATGTCACACCCAATTAAATAAATAAATCAAATATCTTATTTACTTTTCATTAAATAAAATATGATAATTTGTCATTAATTCATATAGTCACATAATTAGTTTCTCATTTATTAATAATGTCCAATTATTAAATTTCTAATTAATTATTATATTAATTAAAATAACATTAGGCTTATTAAATATTTCTTTTAATTCAATAAGCTCACATAAATACATACTTTAATAATAAATATTCTCTACATTAATTTAATAAATATAACACATATAATTAAATTAATCTACCACAACTTCATCAATTAATTATTTAATCTAATAATTAAATCATCGAAAATATTTATTTAATTCAATAAATATTAAAATTAAATTATAAAATCTCGTTCGTCACATCTTTCCCTCCTTAAAAGGATTCTGTCCCCAGAATCATGACTCAATAAATTCAACCCGTCACATTCTCCCACCTTACAAAGATTCTGTCCCCAGAATCGCTTACACGTAATTTAAGTAAATAAATGAGGGTAATTCTTCATCATATTCTCTTTGAGTTCCCACGTAGCTTCTTCTGCGTTGTGGTTCCTCCAAATTACCTTAACAGAAGGTATAACTTTATTTTTGAGAACATGTTCTTTTTTGTCAACAATTTGAACAAGAATTTCTTTGTAAGATAAGTCTTTTTCAAAATGTAGGGGTTCGTATTCAATTACATGCTTGTAATCGGGTTTGTAGGGTCGTAAAACAGAAACATGGAAGACGTTGTGGACATTCTCGAGTGCTGGAGGTAGGGCTACCTCGGACGCGACTTCTCCGATTCTTCGTAGTACTGGAAAGGGTCCAATGAATCTTGGGCTCAATTTTCCTTTCTTTTCGAACCTAATCTTTTCCTTCCAAGGAGAGACCTTTAAGAACACGTAACTACCCGGTTCAAATTCAACATTCTTACGGTGTGGATTAATGTATTTCTTCTGTCTATCTTGAGCTGCTACCAGTCGTGCTCGAATCACTTTGACTATTTCTGCTATCTGCTGTACCAATTCTGGACCTAGCAATTGTCTTTGCCAACTTCATCCCAATAAAGTGGAGTTCTGCACTTTCTGCCGTATAACGCTTCGTAAGGCGACATGCCTATACTAGCGTGGTAACTGTTGTTGTAGCCGAACTCTACTAACGGTAGGTGATCATCCCAATTTCCTTTAAATTCCATTACACAGGCTCTTAGCATATCTTCTAATGTTTGAATCGTTCTCTCACTCTGTCCGTCTGTTTGAGGGTGGTATGCTGTACTCATTCGCAATTGCGTTCCCATGCATTCCTGTAGACGTTTCCAGAAATTTGATGTAAAGCGCGGATCTCTATCAGAAACAATTGACACTGGCACTCCGTGCCTCGAAACAATCTCTTTTACGTATAGTCTCGCCAACTGATCTAAGTTAAATCTGATTTTGATTGGAAGGAAGTGTGCGGATTTCGTCAGTAGGTCAACGATAACCTATATTGCGTCGTAGCCTTTCTAAGTCGTCGGAAGGCCAACCACGAAGTGTAAGACCCCAACTTTTATGAATAAAGATGATTTTTCTATAAATATAATTTTTAAATATTATGGAATGAATTTGATATAATGTTATAGTTGTGGGTAATATTTATAAATTTTGCAAAGTACGCAAGTTGTTATATAATATTCGATTGGTCAGAGAATATTCATTTTAATAGGGAATATTCGTACAATGACACAATCATTGGTGGACCCCACAACGGAATTATTGTCGGATTGAGAAAATGAAAAAAATACTTTATGAAAATAACGGCGAAAGTTTTACCGTTAACTGTTGAAACACCCGGTGTTAAAAGTACAATAATATACGTGGTTGCATAGTAGCACATGGTATTGATTATTGATGCTTACGTGAGAAGTCACTCAGTTTTGTTTAATTATTGCTACAGTAATTGCTGCATAGTATCTCACGTTATTTGATTCAATTATTGTCAATATTTTATATATTATTAAATCAATAATTGAGATGACAAAGTTATTAATATAATTATTTGCAATATTAATGATGTTTAGAAGTTCTGTCAAGGAGAGGTTTGGTCACCTAATTACGCGCCAATAGGAAGAAATCCTTATTGGAAACCCTCTCTTTCCTAGGAACGACCTGATCGATTAATATTGTGAATTATAGTAGTGATGATAAATGTTGTTAAAAATATTGAGGTGATTTTTATGAAATATTTATTAAAATTTTTGATGTATTTTATGGACCCCCATTTACCCATTTTTTTAAAATAATCATTCGGTATTTATATATATAAATAAATAATATATATATAATATTAGTGTGGGTGGGTGTATATTACACACACACACACACACACACATATATATATGATATATTGTCCTTTGGTGGAATCAAAAGTCAGAGAATTTTAAGAGTTTGTCGGGTGGGAGCAAAAAAATTCAACAATCATGTACTTATATATATATATATATATATATATATATATATATATATATTATTTTAATTTTTGTTGGTATTAGGAAAATTCATTGAAATTCAATCAACCAAAGGTTTCGTCTGATGCCCATAAGTAATGAATTATTGATTTTGTGATAAATCCTTACACAGTGTCTTTCCATTCTTCTATAAATAGAAGCTCATTCCTTCATTATTTCTTACGAATTCACTGAAATTCTAGAGAGAGAAATTATAGAGAAACTATAGAAAAGTATTTTGCTATTTTCCTACTCTTATATCCAGTTTATTTTACGGTAAGGGGTATTATTTATTTCTCATTCATGAAGAGAACTTCTGTTATTCCATTATTATTATTCTGTTGGAATAACCTGTATACGCGGGCTACCCTATACTTGGTGAAATTCTTCTGTTATTCCATTTTTATTATTCTGTTGGAACATCCTGTCTGTGCTATACGCATGACCTGTTCCGTTATTTATCATTCTGTTGGAACATCATGTCTGTGCTTTACGCATGACCTGGTTCCGTTAATTATTATACTGTTGGAATAACATGTCTGTGCGGTCTATCGCATGCCTGATGATTTCTTTTGTTATTCCATTCTTTATTATACTCATTTGGTTAAAGTTTTGACTTCTATACTCTATGAAATTAGTGGAATATACTTGATATTTACGCTTCATCCAGTATCTTTTTATGGAAATATTCTTTTGAGCATTCTTGAATTTTACTCTATAAAGAAGTATCATATTGACAATTTGGACGTTATTGGTTCCTGGATAAATTAATTCTTGAACTTGTTTTTATTGAATTCTTATATCATTGTTATCATCCTCATGTTTATATTTTGTTGAAAGTCATTTGTGGCCTATAGTGCATAGATAGACTTGGTATGATAATGACCAGGGATTATTCGGTATAATCATGACCGTAATGTTACAAATGATGTGGTAAAAGTCTTTATTGCCCGTAGTGCATTGATGGACAGTTGTTGGCATGAACATGAACATTAATGAATACACGAATATCTTTGGCCCGTAGTGCACAAATACTTTGTGGTCGTGATACTAAAGAATATCTTTGGCCGTAGTCCAGGGGTGATTCGATGATGTGGATTATTTATTAAGCTGAGTCCCAGCGATAAAAATGATGAAAACCTTTTAAATCATAAAGATAGTAGATTTTATTCTCTACTTGACTCTTTTAATGGATTGCTTGTTCCGCTGCAGTTAAACTTGATGTTTGTTATATTGTATCAGTTTAACACTATTGAAGGCTAAGGATAATTTATTCTGCATTATCTTAGTCATAATATTTTTTATTGGGCTAGTTGAGCTCACCCTTTTGCTTTCATTGTTCCCTTCAGGAAATGAGAATGTAGCTGGGACTAGTCGGGGAACGGAGTGACGGTCAAGAGTATAACATTAGTAGTCCTCACTATTCTGTGAAATAGTGTGTTAATAAATGTAATGAGGACCCCATTGAGTTTGTATACTGTCTAGAAGACAATATTTGTATTAGAACTCACAGTTCATGTTGTATAATTAAGTTTTTATTTGTATTGTGTACCATGTATTTGGCGACTCAAGATGGGTGATGTATACTTATTTTGGGGGCATCACACGAAGTCCATTGTAATATGTTTCCATTTCCATTCTGGGATTTCCAACGGTTGAAGGAATCCATTTGGTCTCTGATGTTCTGCTTTCACTTTCTGACAGGTAAGACACTTGGCAACACATACTGCAACATCTCGTTTCAAATTCGGCCACCATAAATGTTGTCGAAGATCTTGGTACATCTTGGTACTACCAGGATGAATCGAATATCGTGAACTATGAGCCTCGCTCAAAATATCTTCCTTAATCTCTTGTACTGGCGGTACCCAAATTCTACTCTCAAATCTTATTATTCCTTCCTTATCCATCTTAAATCTCTGTTCAGTTCCTTCAGATATCTTCTTTGTCACCTTTTTACATTCTTCGTCCTGAAGTTGAGCTTTCTTTACTTTATTTAGTAGAGTTGTACCAGATTGCATCTGAAATAGCTTCTCATCAATCTCCATAGGATACTTCACTTCCAACTCCAGTTTCTCCATTTCTGCAATTAGCTCCTCCTGAGCAGTCAACCTCATCAATTTCTCACGACCCCTTCTACTTACGGCATCGACAACCACATTTGCTTTACCTGGATGGTATAAAATCTCACAGTCGTAATCCTTAATTAATTCCAACCATCTTCTTTGATGCATATTTAAGTCTTTCTATGTAAAAATATATTTCAGACTCTTGTGGTCTGTATATATTTCACACTTCTCCCCGTAAAGATAGTGCCTCCAAATTTTCAAAGCAAAAACAACTGCAGCTAACTCTATGTCGTGGGTCGGGTATCCCTTCTCGTAATCCTTCAATTGTCGTGATGCATACGCAATGACTTTGCCGTTTTGCATCAGCACACAACCAAGTCCTTTATGCGATGCATCACTAAAAACAACAAAATTTCCTGTATCATCCGGGAGAGATAACACAGGTGGCGTACTCAACCTCTTCTTCAATTCTTGAAAACTTTCCCCACACTTCTACGTCCAAACAAATTTCACAGCTTTTCGAGTTAAATTCGTTAGAGGAGTTGCGATTTTGGAAAAGTCTTGAATGAATCTTCTATAATATCCTACAAATCCAAGAAAACTTCTTAATTCCGACGGCGTTCTCGGCTGATCCTAGTTTATCACGGCTTCGACTTTAGATGGATCTACCGAAATTCCGTTTTTATCGATCACGTGACCAAGAAATTGTACCCGTTCAATCCAAAATTCGCATTTCAAAAACTTGGCATACAACTTCTCCCTTCCCAATACCTCCAACGTTAATCTCAAATGCTCTTCGTGTTCTTCTTTGGTTTTCGAATATACCAAAATGTCGTCTATGAATACCACTACGAATTTGTCAAAAAACGGCTTGAACACACCATTCATTAGTCCCATAAATGCTGCAGGAGCATTCGTTAGACCAAATGACATTATCAAAAATTCGTAGTGACCATATCGCATTCTGAACGCTGTCTTCGGTACATCCTCTGGCCTCACCTTCAGTTGATGATAACCACTCCTCAAGTTTATATTGGAAAAGTATCTCGCTCCCTTCAATTGATCAAACAGGTCGTCGATCCTCGGTAATGGATATTTATTCTTAATCATGACCTTATTCAGTTCTCTGTAGTCAATGCAGAGCCGCATCGATCCATCCTTCTTTTTTATAAACAACACCGGCGCTCCCCACGACGATACGCTTGGTTGAATGTACTTCTTATCCAGCAATTCTTGTAGTTGTACCATTAGTTCTTTCATCTCTATTGGTGCCATTCGGTATGGTGCCTTCGATATTGGAGCAGTTCCGGGCGCCAAATCGATCACGAAATCTACCTCTCTATCTGGTGGAAGTCCTGGCAAATCGTCTGGAAATACGTCGACGAAGTCCCTCACAATCGATATTTCTTCTACCTTCGGATTCTCTTTTCGACTATCGACTATGTAAGCTAAGTATCCTACACAGCCTTGTCTTAATAACTTCTTGGCCTGCATCATCGGCAGACAACTCGCTTGTCTAGGCGACTTGTTACTATAAAACACAACCTTTGACGGAGTCATAAGGTTAATACGCTTCTTTTGATAATTAATTACAGCCCCGTAATTGAATAACCAGTCCATTCCCAATATAACGTCAAATTCCCCAAGTCGAATAGGGATAAAATCTACGTTCATGATATTACCCTTAATATCCACTCTACAGTTATTATACACGTACTTAACAGGGATTATCTCTCTCGCAATTTCTATGTTCATGGGATATTCCAACTCATCTTTAAGCAAATCTAAACTATTAGCAAAGTCATCGGATATAAAGGAACAAGTAGCACCCGAATCAAATAATACATAAGCATTAACTTTATTGATCAGAATGATACCTGACACCACATCACGAGACTGAACTGCATCATGCACCGTCATGTTGAAATTCCGGGCAGTCGGTCGATTTGTTGCGGTTGGTCTGGTGATAGTCAAGGCATTTCCACTATTGTTTCCCCGGTTTCCTCCTGGTCCTACCCCTCCCAATCCCTTCTTAGGACAGTCTCTTGCCAGATGGTCCTTTGAACCACAAGTGAAGCAAGCACCCTTCTTTGGGTTAGGACAGTTAGGTGCTATGTGGCCTTCCTGACCACAATTGTAGCACACTATTTTTTTTCCCTTCATACAAACTCCCAGATGAGCTTTCCCGCAGGTCGGGCATGCTTCGATTCTTTTCTTCTGACTTCCTTGTTGATTCCCCGATGATGAGTTGTCATTCCACCTTTTCTTCTGATTAAAATTACCACCTCCTGTGCCATTTCCACTAGCCTTGTTATTTCTTTCACCTTCACTCTTCTTCTTCTTCTTCTGATCTTGATTGTACTTGGTCACCGTATCGCTTCCACCTTCAGCGAGGATGGCCTTTTCCAGTACTCCAGCAAAAGTGTATATCTGAAACATTGATACCTTGCTATATACCCAGGGCTTTAATCCTTGTTCGAATCTTCTGGCTTTTCTCTCGTCCATGTGTACTTGATACGGGGCGAACCTCGCCAACTCGTTGAATCTAGCCGCATAATCAGGTACGATCATATTCTATTGCTTCAATTCCAGAAATTGAACCTCCATTTGGTTCTGTGAGCTGATCGGGAAATACATCTCGAAAAACATCTCTTTGAATCTCTCCCAAGTAATTACACCTTCACCTCCACGAACTTTGTTTGCTTGCCACCAATAGCTAGCTTTAGACTTTAGCATAAATGTTGCAAAAGCGGTCTTTTGGTCTTCTCTAACCCTAGCAACGTCGAAAACCTTCTCCATCTCCATAACCCATGTTTGTGCCTCGATCGGGTTCATGGAACCTTTAAATTCTGGCGGTCCCACCGCCTGAAATCTTTAAACGTAGTATTTGGTGGAGCTTGAGGTTGATTATTCATTGCTCCAGTCAGTAAGTTAACCAACTGCTAAACGGGATTAGCATTGGCATTATTGTTGTTATTTGTTGACTCTTCCTGAGCTGGTTGACGTTGTTGTCTTCTTCTTGGCGGCATATTTCTATTAAAATATATGCTTATTAAATCTCTATTAAATTCTCTAAATAATTAAGACTTAACTAAACAATTTAATATAATTATTAACACATTATCTCAAACAACTTGATATATATTCATTCAAACTAAAAGTTTTAACATCAAACGATAGCATCACTGCTATTTACATCATCTATCCTGAGATAAAGAATCTACAGGATTTAAAATATTAAAATATTCCTTCGTTCATAAACACGTCAGAATTTACATATAAAAACTAATTAAGTCTTTCACATAATTAAATAAATTCTATCACTGTCTATCAAGGCGCTGAATAGCCTTGCTACGCTCCTCTTCCATGATGCGAGACATCGTCCTACGATCTAGCATGTACGATGGAAGTCCATCGAACTGGATGGGGTACCTCAAAACTCGATCTTGGGCCTCATCCATTGTATGATTAAGTGTAGAGTATGTCTCCCCAAGCTTCGCCTTCTTTGCATGACCGTCCTCTTCTGCAAGATCAGCACAACGTGACTCTCTTACCCAACCCTCCTCTACTATGATCAGCTTTTCGGAGCTTTCCTTCAGCTCCTTCTTCAACTTCTCTATCTCCTCAGTCTTATCTTCGGTTTGACCCTTCTCGTGGACCAAATCCCATTCTATATTTCCAGTCGCGAGTGAAGAGTCGAAATCTCCCTCTCCTTCTGCTCGAGAGTAATCTGCTGAATAATCGCCCGCTCAGTCAGATCCTGCACCTCATCTCGTAACTCTACGTTACGGTCGTATAATGTCAGCATCAATGGAGTGCTGTGGAAACTCCTCTTCTTCCTCTTCCTCTTCAAATTCCTCCTCAGAATCAGTCTCAGGTTCATGCTCCTGACCAATAACGGTGATCAATGGAGATGAGTCCCTCTATACCAACTATTCCCTAACGACATGAATGTCTTTGGGCTCCTCCTCTGTAGGTACTGTAGGTACTCGGGGTTCCTCCTCCCCTGCTCGACTAGTTCCTCCAACATCCGACATCCTGACAATAAAATTTCAAGTTTTTATTACTAAGTCGTATTAGTGAGCACATAATTTAACACATAAGCACATAAAGTCTTTTATTATCTTCAATAATTACAAAAATTCATTTCCTAAAACTCAATAAGAGTTTTCCATCACTATGTTCTTTCTATAAGGCTACTACCTAAGGTTGTTCCCCCACCTAAGGTTCATAACCTACAGCTTTGATACCAACCTGTGACACCCCCAAATTCGGGTACTTAAATTCTACGGGATTTGGTGTTCACTGTACAAATATCATCTATCTATCTACCCATAATAAATGCAAACCATGCAATAGACAGAAATAAAATCCTCCCCTTATGGGGTTACAACATCCGAATAATAAATACAATCCCAGGTTAAACTAACCTTAAACATCTGTGCGGAAACATAAACAATTAATAAGTCTTAACAACATGAAATCTTAACACATAAACTCAACATCTTATAAATACAAGTCTTCAACATTTGTTAACCTTGCCCTTGCCTTTACTAGTAGAAGGCTCGTCGGTTCTTTCGTTCTTAACTACAATGTTATTATTAAGCAAGAGTGAGCATGGTTTCTCACAAATAAAATAATGAAATAACAATGTATAATAACATGCGAGTGAATCAATGACTTCTGAAATAAAAGCTCAACTTTTGAATCAAGAATGAATAACAAGAATCAAAAGATTTCTAAGGGTCATAAGACCTTGAACTATGTCCTAGGTTAACAAGGGTTATACTTGAAACCTTTAACAGTCATAAAACTATGGACCTTTCTACTTGTACTTAGGGGGATCATCCCTTAGTACCATACTGTGCACAATATCTTCACGCTAACGCATAAGTAAATCCCTTTGCAGGGTTGTTCATCTCAGTTTAACATTAGAGTCTGCACCAAAGGAAGTTTGGTTTGGATAAATCAATAAGGGTTCTGAATTTAGAACGTTCATCAACTATGGACTAGTTGAATCAATAAGGATTCGCTAGTCTAACAAGGTTCACAATAAATGATATTTAAAATGATTAACAATCTCAGTAAGTATATAATAGAATAATTATTGTCTAACAAAATCATACTTTGAAAAGATAGTAAATCTTTAACATAACAAATGAACTTGATTTATAAATTTGAGTAATGATAACAAGTAGGGTTAGGAAACTTGCCTCGTGCGTAGATTACACGTTAATTAACACGTTCCTTGAATTTAATCCTACATATCATTTCCATTCACAACTATAGTTAATTATAATATAACTAGTCATCATAAGTTCATTCTCTTTGTCTAACTTTGATTATGACCATACTTAGTTAAATTACTATATTTATTGTCACATAATTTATACTTCAAGAATAACAAGCTAATTATGTATTCAATAATTAAATCCACATGTAATTATGTTATTTACATGTTAAGCATCTATTTTAACATCTCATTATACATCTAACATATCTCTATGTTCATTAAATTAGGTTACTAACACATTGCTAGACTTAAACATTTTAAAAATTCATTTTTTTGAACATTCTGGAGAGTTGCGTTGCGGCGCCACTTTTATACTTGTTCTTGGCGCTGCGGCGTGGTATTTGGCGCTGCGGTGCGAGTCACAAGGCCTGGAGACGGCGCCGGGACGCGAGACTCCAGTTTCAGTTCTGCAATTCGCGAAAATTGCAGAACATGGCCAAAAAAACTCTAATTAAATTATTACTACACGAATTTAATCAAACCCACATGTTAGAATTCATATATAATCATTACCCAACATTTATAATTTTAACTCATTAAAAAACATAATTACAGAATTAAAATAATAAAATTTCACTGTTCTTGATGTTCTTGAAGGTTTTTGAACATAATTCATAAAAATTAACACCACAGATTCATTATAACATTGAATCCGTTCAATTAAAGATTGGTCTCTTCGTAATAACATACATAATCAAATAAGAGTTGAAATTTTACAAAACATTTATGTTTGACATATTAAAATCACGTATAAGGCCATATGGCCATAACCCATACTTTGTAAGTTTTGAGCAACATATACGACATGTTTTATGATACTGATGATATGGTTTACATAATATATATATATATATATATATATATATTCAAATATGATATGGCAACATTTAACACATACATAAACTCATAATCATACCCTTTTCCAATTATAGAGACTTTACAAAAGATTTGAAAGCCATTTTAATAAAAACTTAACAACATAAATTAAAATTTTGGTCAAGAGGAGATTACCCAAACCGTAGATTAGGAGGAGATGAATTCCTTTTCAACTCTTCTTCAATCACACACTCACAATCTCCTTAACAAATATAAATTTTTCTCTCTGAAATTTCTGACTCTCAGGTTGAACACTTAATTGAGAAATACGTAAAACAAAACAACTGGTCATTTATGCGCACAGTTGAGGTCAGTTAATCCATATGTGGTTTAACTGCCCTCAACTCCTCATAAGGCCTTGTTTGGCATGCAACATGAATAAATCTTCTAATTATTTTAATTAATCTCCTATACTATAGTTTAATAATGTCACACCCAATTAAATAAATAAATCAAATATCTTATTTACTTTTCATTAAATAAAATATGATAATTTGTCATTAATTCATATAGTCACATAATTAGTTTCTCATTTATTAATAATGTCCAATTATTAAATTTCTAATTAATTATTACATTAATTAAAATAACATTAGGCTTATTAAATATTTTTTTAATTCAATAAGCTCAAATAAATACATACTTGAATATTAAATATTTTCCACATTAATTTAATAAATATAACACATATAATTAAATTAATCTACCACAACTTCATTAATTAATTATTTAATCTAATAATTAAATCATCGTAAATATTTATTTAATTCAATAAATATTAAAATTAAATTATAAAATCTCGTTCGTCACATCTTTCCCCCCTTAAAAGGATTCTGTCCCCAGAATCACGACTCAATAAATTCAAACCGTCACATTCTCCCCCCTTACAAAGATTCTGTCCCCAGAATCACTTACACGTAATTTAAGTAAATAAATGAGGGTAATTCTTCATCATATTCTCTTCGAGTTCCCACGTAGCTTCTTCAGCGTTGTGGTTCCTCCAAATTACCTTAACAGAAGGTATAAATTTATTTCTGAGAACTTGTTCTTTTCTGTCGACAATTTGAACAGGAATTTCTTCGTAAGATAAGTCTTTTTTAAAATACAAGGGTTCGTATTCAATTACATGCTTGTAATCGGGTTTGTAGGGTCGTAAAACAGAAACATAGAAGACGTTGTGGATATTCTCGAGTGCTGGAGGTAGGGCTACCTCGTACGCGACTTCTCTGATTCTTCGTAGTACTTCAAAGGGTCCAATGAATCTTGGGCTCAATTTTCCTTTCTTTCCGAACCTAATCTTTCCCTTCCAGGGAGAGACCTTTAAGAACACGTAACTACACGGTTCAAATTCAACATTCTTACGGTGCGGATTAATGTATTTCTTCTGTCTATCTTGAGCTGCTACCAGTCGTGCTCGAATCACTTTGACTATTTCTGCTGTCCGCTGTACCAATTCTGGACCTAGCAATTGTCTTCGCCAACTTCATCCCAATAAAGTGGAGTTCTGCACTTTCTACCGTATAACGCTTCGTAAAGCGGCATGACTATACTAGCGTGGTAACTGGTGTTGTAGCCGAACTCTACTAACGGTAGGTGATCATCCCAATTTCCTTTAAAGTCCATTACACAGGCTCTTAGCATATCTTCTAATGTCTGAATCGTTCTCTCACTCTGTCCATCTGTTTGAGGGCGGTATGCTGTACTCATTCGCAATTGCGTTCCCATGCATTCCTGTAGATGTTTCCAGAAATTTGATATAAAACGCGGATCTCTATCAAAAACAATTGACACTAGCACTCCGTGCCTCGAAACAATCTCTTTTACGTATAGTCTCGCCAACTGATCTAAGTTAAATCTGATTTTGATTGGAAGGAAGTGTGCGGATTTCGTCAGTTGGTCAACGATAACCCATACTGCGTCGTAGCCTTTCTAAGTCGTCGGAAGGCCAACCACGAAGTGTAAGACCCCAACTTTTATGAATAAAGATGATTTTTCTATAAATATCATTTTTAAATATTATGGAATGAATTTGATATAATGTTATAGTTGTGGGTAATATTTATAAATTTTGCAAAGTACGCAAGTTGTTATATAATATTCGATTGGTCGGGGAATATTCGTTTTAACAGGGAATATTCGTACAATGACCCAATCATTGGTGGACCCCACAACAGAATTATTATCGGATTGAGAAAACAAAAAAAAATTACTTTATGAAAATAACGGCGGAAGTTTTACCGTTAACTGTTGAAACACCCAGTGTTAAAAGTACAGTAATACGCGTGGTTGCATAGTAGCACATAGTATTGATTATTGATGCTTACGTGAGAAGTCACTCAGTTTTGTTTAATTATTGCTACAGTAATTGCTGTATAGTATCTCACGTTATTTGATTCAATTATTGTCAATAGTTTATATATTATTAAATCAATAATTGAGATGACAAAGTTATTAATATTATTATTTACAATATTAACGATGTCTAGAAGTTCTGTCAAGGAGAGGTTTGGTAACCTAATTGTGCGTCAATAGGAAGAAATCCTTATTGGAAACCCCCTCTTTCCTAGGAACGACCTGGTCGATTAATATTGTGAATTATAATAGTGATGATAAATGTTGTTAAAAATATTGAGGTGATTTTTAAGAAATATTTATTATAATTTTTGATGTATTTTATGGACCCCCATTTACCCATTTTTTTAAAATAATCATTCGGTATTTATATATATAAATATATATATATAAATATATTACACACACACACACACACACAGATATATATATATATATATATATATATATATATATATATATATATATAAGTTCATGCTTGTTGAATTTTTTTGCTCCCACCCGACAAACTCTTAAAATTCTCTGACTTTTGATTCCACCAAATATATATATATATATATATATATATATATATATATATATATATATATATTATTTTAATTTTTGTTGGTATTAGGAAAATTCATTGAAATTCAATCAACCAAAGGTTTCGTCTGATGCCCGTGAGTAATGAATTATTGCGTTTGTGATAAATCCTTACACAGTTTCTTTCCATTCTTCTATAAATAGAAACTCATTCCTTCATTATTTCTTACGAATTCACTGAAATTCTACAGAGAGAAATTATAGAGAAACTATAGAAAAGTATTCTGCTACTTTCCTACTCTTATATCCAGTTTTTTTTACGGTAAGGGGTATTATTTCTTTCTCATTCATGAAGAGAACTTCTGTTATTCCATTATTATTATTCTGTTAGAATAACCTGTATACGCGGGCTACCCTATACTTGGTGAAATTCTTCTGTTATTCCTTTTTATTATTCTGTTGGAACATCCTGTCTGTGCTATACGCATGACCTGTTCCGTTATTTATCATTATGTTGGAATATCATGTCTGTGCTTTACGCATGACCTGGTTCCGTTAATTATTATTCTGTTGGTATAACATGTCTGTGCGGTCTATCGCATGCCTGATGATTTCTTTTGTTATTCCATTCTTTATTATACTCAGTTGGTTAAAGTTTTGACTTCTATACTCCATGAAATTAGTGGAATATACTTGATATTTGCGCTTCATCCAGTATCTTTTTATGGAAATATTTTTTTGAGCATTCTTGAATTTTACTCTATAAAGAAGTATCATGTTGACAATTTGGACGTTATTGGTTCCTGGATAAATTAATTCTTGAACTTGTTTTTATTGAATTCTTATATCATTGTCATCATCCTCATATTTATATTTTGTTGAAAGTCATTTGTGGCCTATAGTGCATAGATAGACTTGGTATGATAATGATCAGGGATTATTCGGTATAATCATGACCGTAATGTTACAAATTGATGTGGTAAAAGTCTTTATTGCCCGTAGTGCATTGATGGACAGTTGTTGGCATGATCATGAACATTAATGAATACACGAATATCTTTGGCCCGTAGTGCACAAATACTTTGTGGTCGTGATACTAAAGAATATCCTTGGCCGTAGTCCAGGGGTGATTCGATGATGTGGATTATTTAGTAAGCTGAGTCCCAGCGATAAAAATGATGAAAAACCTTTTAAATCATAAAAGATAGTAGATTTTATTCTCTACTTGACTCTTTTAATGGATTACTTGTTCCGTTGCAGTTAAACTTGATGTTTGTTATATTGTATCAGTTTAACACTATTGAAGGCTAAGGATAATTTATTCTGCATTATCTTAGTCATAATATTTTTTATTGGGCTAGTTGAGCTCACCCTTTTGCTTTCATTGTTCTCTTCAGGAAATGAGAATGTAGCAGGGACTAGTCGGGGAACGGAGTGACGGTTCAGAGTATAAAATTAGTAGTGCTCACTATTCTGTGAAATAGTGTGTTAATAAATGTAATGAGGACCCCATTGAGTTTGTATACTGTCTAGAAGACAATATTTGTATTAGAACTCACAGTTCATGTTGTATAATTAAGTTTTTATTTGTATTGTGTACCATGTATTTGACGACTCAAGATGGGTGATGTATACCTATTTTGGGGGCATCACACGAAGTCCATTATAATATATTCCCATTTCCATTCTGGGATTTCCAACGGTTGAAGCAATCCACTTGGTCTCTGATGTTCTGCTTTCACTTTCTGACATGTAAGACACTTGGCAACACATTCTGCAACATCTCGTTTCAAATTCGACCACCAGAAATGTTGTCGAAGATCTTGGTACATCTTGGTACTACCAGGGTGAATCGAATATTGTGAACTATGAGCCTCGCTCAAAATATCTTCCTTAATCTCTTGTACTGGCGGTACCCAAATTCTGCTCTTAAATCTTAGTATTCCTTCCTTATCCATCTTAAATCTCTGTTCAGTTCCTTCAGATATCTTCTTTGTCACCTTTTTACATTCTTCGTCCTGAAGTTGAGCCTCCTTTACTTTATTTAGTAGAGTTGTACCAGATTGCATCTGAAATAGCTTCTCATCAATCTCCATAGGATACATCACTTCCAACTCCAGTTTCTCCATTTCTGCAATTAGCTCCTATTGAGCAGTCAACCTCATCAATTTCTCATGACCATTTTTACTTAAGGCGTTGGCAACCACATTTGCTTTACCCGGATGGTATAAAATCTCACAGTCATAATCCTTAATTAATTCCAACCATCTTCTTTGATGCATATTTAAGTCTTTCTATGTAAAAATATATTTCAGATTCTTGTGGTCTGTATATATTTCACACTTCTCCCCGTAAAGATAGTGCCTCCAAATTTTCAAAGCAAAAACAACTGCAGCCAACTCTAAGTCGTGGGTCGGGTATCCCTTCTCGTAATCCTTCAATTGTCGTGACGCATACGCAATGACTTTGCCGTTTTGCATCAGCACACAACCAAGTACTTTATGCAACGCATCACTAAAAATAACAAAATTTTTTGTATCATCCGGGAGAGATAACACAGGTGCCGTACTCAACCTCTTCTTCAATTCTTGAAAACTTTCCTCACAATTCTCCATCCAAACAAATTTCACAGCTTTTCGAGTTAAATTCGTTAGCGGAGTTGCAATTTTGGAAAAGTCTTAAATGAATCTTCTATAATATCTTGCCAATCCAAGAAAACTTCTTATTTCCGAAGGCGTTCTCGGCTGCTCCCAGTTAATCACGGCTTTGACTTTAGATGGATCTATCGAAATACCGTTTTTATCGATCACGTGACCAAGAAATTGTACTCTTTCAATCCAAAATTTTCATTTTGAAAACTTGGTATACAACTTCTCCCTTCTCAACCTCCAACGTTAATCTCAAATGCTCTTCGTGTTTTTCTTTGGTTTTCGAATATACGAAAATGTCATCTATAAATACCACTACAAATTTGTCCAGAAACGGCTTGAACAAACCATTTATTAGTCCTATAAATGCTGCAGGAGCATTCGTTAGACCAAATGGCATTACCAAAAATTCGTAGTGACTATATCGCGTTCTGAATGCTGTGTTCGGTACATCCTCTGGCCTCACCTTCTGTTGATGATAACCACTCAAGTCTATCTTGGAAAAGTATCTTGCTACCTTCAATTGATCAAACAGGTCGTCGATCCTCGATAATGGATATCTGTTCTTAATCGTGACCTTATTCAGTTCTCTGTAGTCAATGCAGAGCCGCATCGATCCATCCTTCTTTTTCACAAATAACACCGGCGCTCCCCACGGCGATACGCTTGGTTGAATGTACTTCTAGTCCAGCCATTCTTGTAGTTGTACCATTAGTTCTTTCATCTCTACTGGTGCCATTCGGTATGGTGCCTTCGATATTGGTGCAGTTCTGGGCGCCAAATCGATCACGAAATCTACCTCTCTATCTGGTGGAAGTCCTGGCAAATCTTCTAGAAGTACGTCGACGAAGTCCCTCACAATCGGTATTTCTTCTACCTTCAGATTCTCTTTTCGACTGTCGACTATTTAAGCTAAGTATGCTACACAGCCTTGTCTTAATAACTTCCTGGCCTGCATCATCGTCAGACAACTCGCTTGTCTAGTTGTCTTGCTACCATAAAACACAACCTTTGATGGAGTTATAAGGTTAATACACTTCTTTTGGCAATCAATTACAGCCTCATAATTGAATAACTAGTCCTTTCCTAATATAACGTCAAATTCCCCAAGTCGAATAGGGATAAGATCTACATTCATGATATTACCCTTAACATCCACTCTACAGTTCTTATACACGTACTTAACAGGGATTATCTCTCTATTCGTAATTTCTATGTTCATGGGATATTTCAACTCATCTTTAAGCAAATCTATACTATTAGCAAAGTCATCGGATATAAAGGAACAATTTGCACCCGAATCAAATAATATATAAGCATTAACTTTATTGATCTGAATGATACCTGACACCACATCACGAGACTGAACTGCATCCTGCACCGTCATGTTGAAAGTCCCGGCGGTCGGTCGATTTGTTGCGGTTGGTCCGGTGATAGTTAAGGCGTTTCCATTGTTGTTTCCCTGGTTTCCTCTTGGTCCTGCCCCTCCCGATCCCTTCTTATGATAGTCTCTTGCCAGATGGTCCTTTGAACCACAAGGGAATCAAGTACCCTTCATTAGGTTAGGACAGTTAGGTGCTATGTGGCCTTCCTGACCACAATTATAGCACACTCTTTTTCCTTTCATCCAAACTCCCAGATGAGCTTTCCCGCAGGTCGGGCACGCTTTGATTCTTTTCTTCTAACTTCCTTGTTGATTCTCCGATGATCAGTTGTCATTCCACCTTTTCTTCCGATTAAAATTACCACCTCCTGTGCCATTTCCACTAGCCTTGTTATTTCTTTCACCTTCACTCTTCTTCTTCTTCTGATCTTGATTGTACTTAGTCACCGCATCACTTCCACCTTCAGCGAGGATGGCCTTTTCCTACTCCAGCAAAAGCATTTATCTAAAAAATTGATAATTTGCTATATACCCAGGGCTTTAATCCTTGTTCGAATCTTCTGGCTTTTCTTTCGTCCGTGTGTACTTGATACGGGGCGAACCTCGCCAACTCGTTAAATCTAGCTGCATAATCAGGTACGGTCATATTCCCCTGCTTCAATTCCAGAAATTGAACCTCCATTTGGTTCTGTGAGCTGGTCGGGAAATACATCTCGAAAAACATATCTTTGAATCTCTCCCAAGTAATTACACCTTCACCTCCACGAACTTTGTTTGCTTGCCACCAATAGCTAGCTTCAGACTTCAACATAAATGTTGCAAAAGCAGTCTTTTGGTCTTCTCTAACCCTAGCAACGTCGAAAACCTACTCCATCTCCATAACCCACGTTTGAGCCTCGATCGGGTTCATGGAACCTTTAAACTATGGCGGTCCCACCGCCTTGAAATCTTTAAACGTAGTATTTGGTGGAGCTTGAGGTTGATTATTCATTGCTCCAGTCAGTAAGTTAACCAACTGCTGAACAGGATTAGCATTGGCATTATTGTTGTTATTTGTTGACTCTTCCTGAGCTGGTTGACGTTGTTGTCTTCTTCTTGGCAGCATATTTCTATTAAAATATATGCTTATTAAATCTCTATTAAATTCTCTAAATAGTTAAGACTTAACTCAACGATTTAATATAATTATTAACACATTATCTCAAACAACTTGATATATATTCATTCAAACTAAAAGTTTTAACATCAAACGATAGCATCACTGCTATTTACATCAACTATCCTGAGATAAAGAATCTACAGTATTTAAAATATTAAAATATTCCTTCGTTCATAAAAATGTCGGAATTTACATATAAAAACTAATTAAGTCTTTCACATAATTAAACAAATTCTATCACTGTCTGTCAAGGCGCTGAATAGCCTTGCTACGCTCCTCTTCCATGATGCGAGACATCGTCCTACGATCTAGCATGTACGATGGAAGTCCTTCGAACTGGATGGGGTACCTCAAAACTCGATCTTGGGCCTCATCCATTGCATGGATTAAGTGTAGAGTATGTCTCCCCAAGCTTCGCCTTCTTTGCACGACCGTCCTTTTCTGCAAGATCAGCACCACGTGACTCTCTTACCCATCCCTCCTTTACTATGATCAGCCTTTCGGAGCTTTCCTTCAGCTCCTTCTTCAGCTTCTCTATCACCTAAGTCTTATCTTCGGTTTAACCCTTCTCGTGGACCAAATCCCATTCTACATTTCCCAGTCGTGAGTGAAGAGTCGAAACCTCTCCTTCTGCTCGAGAGTAATCTGCTGAATAATCGCCCGCTCAGTCAGATCCTGCACCTCATCTCGTAACTCTACGTTACGGTCGTATAATGTGTCGTACATCTCAGCATCAATGGAGTGCTGTGGAAACTCCACTTCTTCCTCTTCCTCTTAAAATTTCTCTTCAGGATCCTCCTCAGGATCAGTCTCAGGTTCATGCTCCTGACCAACAATGGTGATCAATAGAGATGACTCCCTCTATACCAACTATTCCCTAACAATATGAATGTCTTTGGGCTCCTCTTCTGTAGGTACTGTAGGTACTCGGGGTTCCTCCTCCCCTGCTCGACTAGTTCCTCCAACATCCGACATCCTGACAATAAAATTTCAAGTTTTAGTTACTAAGTCGTACTAGTGAGCACATAATTTAACACATAAGCACAAAAAGTCTTTTATTATCTTCAATGAATTACAAAAATTCATTTCCTAGAACTCGATAAGAGTTTTCCATCACTATGTTCTTTCTATAAGGCTACTACCTAAGGTTGTTCCCCCACCTAAGGTTCATAACCTACAGCTTTGATACCAACCTGTGACACCCCCAAATCTGGTGTTCACTGTAAAAATATTATCTATCTATCTACCTATAATAAATGCAAACCATGCAATAGATAGAAATAAAATACTCCCCTTTTGGGGTTACAACATCCAAATAATAAATACAATCCCAAGTTAAACTAACCTTAAACATCTGTGCGGAAACATAAACAATTAATAAGTCTTAACAACATTAAATCTTAACACAAACTCAACATCTCATAAATACAAGTCTTCAACATTTGTTAACATTGCCCTTGCCTTTACTAGTAGAAGGCTCGTCGGTTCTTTTGTTCTTAACAGCAATGTTATTATTACGCAAAAGTGAGCATGGTTGCTCACAAATAAAATAATGAAATAACAATGTATAATAACATGCGAGTGAATCAAAGACTTCTGAAATAAAAGCTCAACTTTTGAATCAAGAATGAATAACAAGAATCAAAAGATTTCTGAGGGTTATAAGACCTTGAACTATGTCCTAGGTTAAAAAGGGTTATACTTGAAACCTTTAACAATTATAAAACTATGGACCTTTCTACTCGTACTTAGGGGGATCAGCCCTTAGTACCATACTGTGCACAATATCTTAACGCTAATGCGTAAGTAAATCCCTTTGCAGGGTTGTTCATCTCAGTTTGACATTAGAGTCCGCACCAAAGGAAGTTTGGTTTGGATAAATTAATAAGGGTTCTGAATTTAGAACGTTCATCAACTATGGACTAGTTGAATCAATAAGGATTCGCTAGTCTAACAAGGTTCATAATAAATGATATTTAAAATGAATAACAATCTCAGTAAGCATACAATATAATAATTATTGTATAACAGAATCATACTTTGAAAAGATAGTAAATCTTTAACATAACAAATGAACTTGATTTATAAATTTGAATAATGATAACAAGTAGGGTTAGGAAACTTGCCTCGTGCGTAGATTACACGTTAATTAACACGTTCCTTGAATTTAATCCTACATATCATTTCCATTCACAAATATAGTTAATTATAATGTAACTAGTCATCATAAGTTCATTCTCTTTGTCTAACTTTGATTATGTCCATACTTAGTTAAATTACTACATTCATTGTCACATAATTTACACTTCACGAATAACGAGCTAATTATGTATTCAATAAATAAATCCAAATGTAATTATGTTATTTACATGTTAAGCATCTATTTTAACATCTCATTATACATCTAACATATCTCTATGTTCATTAAATTAGGTTACAAACACATTGCTAGACTTAAACATTTTAAAAATTCATTTTTTTTAACATTCTGGAGAGTGGCGCTGCGGCGCCACTTTTATACTTGTTCTTGGCGCTGCGATGCGATGACGCTACGGCGTGGTCTTTGGCGCTACGGCGTGGTCTTTGGCGCTGCGGCGTGGTGGCGTTGCGGCGCGAGTCACAAGGACTGGAGTCGGCGCCGCGACGCGAGACTTCAGTTTTAGTTCTGCAATTCGCGAAAATTGCAAAACATGGCCAAAAAAACTCCAATTAAATTATTACTACACGAATTTAATCAAACCCACATGTTAGAATTCGTATATAATCATTACCCAACATTTATAGAATGATTTTAACCCATTAAAACACATAATTACAGAATTAAAATATATAAATTTAACTGTTCTTGATGTTCTTGAAGGTTTTTGAACATAATTCATAAAAATTAACACTACAGATTCGTTATAACACCGAATTCGTTCAATTAAAGTTTGGTCTCTTCGTATCAACATGCATAATCAAATAAGAGTGGAAATTTTACAAAAATATTTATGTTTGACATATTAAAATCATGTATAAGGCCATATGGCAATAACCCATACTCTGTAAGTTTTGAGCAACATATACGACATGTTTTATGATACTGATGATATGGTTTACATAATATATATATATATATATATATATATATATATATATATATATATATTCAAATACGATATGGTAACATTTAACACATACATAAACTCATAATCATACCCTTTCTCAATTACAGAGACTTTACAAAAGCTTTGAAAGCCATTTTCATAAAAACTTAACAACGTAAATTAAAAATTTGGCCAGGAGGAGATTACCCAAAGCGTAGAGTAGAAGGAGATGAATTCCTTCTCAACTCTTCTTCAATCACACACTTACAATCTCCTTAACAAATATAAATTTTTCTCTCTGAAATCTCTGACTCTCAGGTTGAACACTTAATTGAGAAATACGTAAAACATAATAATTGGTCATTTATGCGCACAGTTGAGGTCACTTCCCTCAACTCCTTATAAGGCCTTGTTTGGCATGCAACATGAATAAACCTTCTAATTATTTTAATTAATCTCATATACTATATTTTAATAATGTCACACCCAATTAAATAAACAAAGTCAAATATCTTATTTACTTTACATTAAATAAAATATGATAATTTGTCATTAATTCATATAGTCACATAATTAGTTTCTCATTTATTAGTAATGTCCAATTATTAAATTTCTAATTAATTATTACATTAATTAAAATAACATTAGGCTTATTAAATATTTCTTTTAATTCAATAAGCTCACATAAATACATACTTGAATAATAAATATTTTTCACATTAATTTAATAAATATAACACATATAATTAAATTAATCTACAACTGTGACAACCCGATATTTTCTATATAAATAAATAAGAAATTTTGTGTATAATTTTTTTTATATATTAAGGATGAGGATTTGTACAAGATATTGTGTATATGTATTTATGTGGTAAATATAAAATATATTTATTACATGAAAAATTGTAAATGATTTTATTTAGAATCATGGTTTATTATCAATTATAATTTTATAATAATTAACTCCATATTGGAAAGGTTTTTATCAATTATTTTCTATGAAAATAAAATTTACTATTATTTAAATAATCTATGAAATTATTTTAGAATAATTATAACAATTATTTTATTAAATGAAGTTTGTTCAGATTATTAAGTTAATTATGTTATCCAAACCCTAATTTCGGGTTTTTATCAGAGAATGAGAATAATAATATTATATTATTATTTATTAGTATTATAGATGTGTATGATTATGTGTGGAACAATTTTATGATAGTATGACCAAACCCTAATCATATTTTTCCAACCCTATTTTTAGTTTTGGATATAGAATAATAATAACATTATGATATTTTAATGTATGAGAGCTGCTAATAATTGATTAATTGTGTTATAGTATTCGAAAACCCTAGTTTCACTGTATAAGATTTAATACTGTTATATATCTGTGTTAGATGATATAAATTTATGTGTTATTTTAAGGAGTATTAAATTAGAGACTTTAATTATAATTGTATTTTTCTAATTACTAGAAAACCCTAATTGTGTTTTTAGAAATCCTAGTTAAGTGAATTGATAGACCCTAATTACTAAAATTAGCTAGATTAAATATTCTAGTGTTATTAAACCCTAATACTTTGTCCAAATTATTTTTGTTCCATAAAAATTAATAATAAAATGACTTTTATGCCCTTTTTGCACATGTGCTAGGAGATTGAGTGTGGATCTTGCTAAAGCTTGAGTTGGTCACCAACTATGGATATTTTGAAGACTTTAAGCAACATGTGGCAGCACCATAACTCAGCCAATCATTCCCTAGATCTAGTATATAAGGTTAAAGAAGAGAAAAATTGCTCATTTTGCTATTTTATTCACCAACACTCCTCTTAGACTTTCTATCTCTAAAACCAACGAAAATCAGTGTTATATTAGTCCAAAAATCCAGCCCCACAAAATTCCATATCAAATCAATAGCTTAGATCAAGATCAAACCTAAGAAAGGTATAAAGCTCAAGCTAGAAAATATGTCCAGAATTTGTTGCGACAGAAAAGGTTTTATTTTCCGGAAATTAATAAAAAAATAGAAAAAAATAGTTTTTAATTATTAAAAATACAAAATAAATTATTAAAAATTATTTTAAATTCTGAAAATTAGTTTTTAATTATTTTAAATATATTTCATAAATATTTAGTATTTTTGGAATATTAAAGTATTTAATTTATTTAATTATAATATTAAATAAATTATTTAAAAATGATTTTAATATTTGAAAAATCATTTAAAATTATATTATGGTATGAGAAAATAATTTAAGTTATTTTTGATAACTTTTAATATTATTTGATAATTTTCATTAATAAATTAATATTAATGATAATTAAGTTATTTACTAAATGAAGTAAATAAATAAATTAAAAATGATTTTATTATTTTAAAAATCATTTTAAATAACTAATAAGATATTTAAGAATATTTAAGTTTTAAAATATAACTTTTAATATTTAAAGGTTAATTTTATTAATTAATGATTAATAATGATATTAAAGTTATTTAATAATTATATTAAATAATTTGGTTTAAAAATGATTTTTATATTATAATAATCATTTTAAATGAAAATAAAGTGTTTAAAGATATTTTAAGTTATAAGATGTAACTTTTAATATTTAAAGGATAAATTTCATTAATAATTTAATATTAATGATATAATAATGATATTAAATTTATTTAATTATTATATTAAATAAATAGTTTTAAAAATAGTTTTATTTATCTAAAAATCATTTAAAAAGGATATAAGTGAATTAAAAATATTTTAAGTTGTAATTCATAACTTTTAATATTTGGATAATGATAAATTAATATTTTAATAGAATTGTTTAATATTTAAATCATTTAATAATGATTCTGATATTTCAAAAATTATGATAAATGGTAATAATGGTTTTAAAACTATTATGAAGTCATGAAAAATAGTGTGACTGTTGTTTAAGTTATCTATTTAGATATTCCGATGCAGAATAGAGTCTTAGACTCGATTATTATATATTAAGGTTGTCGATAAGTCAACATGTTACAGAAATTGATCTGAATTAGATAGGATTAACTTGTAAATTGTTTAATTGTGATGTAATGGTCGTTAAGTTATGTGACAACGTGATTAGGAATGTGCTGACTGCTATATGCAGTAGTATGAGTTATGATATAATGTTCTAATCGAATGATTGATTTGCTTAATGATAGGTTGTGATAAAAAGGGTAGAATTAAGTTAAGAAATTGTTAGCAGCGCATCAGGCAAGTACGCTACCTTTGCATTTTCTTTATGCATTGGATAAATGTAAGAATGTTTCAAAGTTATATTATTACTGTACAGATTTTAAAGTCTATATTATATACGCCCATTGATTATCAACATGTTAGTATATGATAATTCAGATATATATTCTGTTCGTTAATTTCTATAAATGATTATACAAGTGTCCCCACTTGGATAATCATAGTATTTATTCGCATGTTGATATTCCTTTGATATACATATATGTTAAATTATAGATTATTGTTGGATAAGATAAAACCTTTGGCTTGGAACCCTGACAAATATGAACATCCCTTACCAGGGAAAAACTTTTATGCGCCTAAGGCGGATCATGTAAATGGTAACACCGTTTTTGTAAGGTAGTATTGATCAATGTAGGACACAACGGGCTGATCACCCCCGTGTTCGTAAGTTATGACGGTTTACAGATGAATTTTCTGTTTAACCTTTTCAAAAATGAAAATAATGTTCATACTATGTCATATAAGACCTTTATATAGTCTGTACGTAGTTTCAAAAATTTGAAATAGTTATGTAATTATTATTGGTATAGATTACTTCACAACTTTTGCCTTGTTGTAGAAGAATAGTATATAGAAAACATTTAAATGCTTTCAGTTCATATATATATTGTTAATACTTGCTGGGCACTTGCATACTCATCCTTGCTTAATTTAAATGTTTTCAGTTAAGAGCGAACAACCTGAAGGTTCTGTAAAAAACAAAGGGAAAGGGAAGATAGCTGGTTGACGGCAGTTATTATTATTTGTAATAGTTAAGACTATGAAGACTATGATATATATTTTATTATTAGTGTGACTGGTAATGTATGTCTAAAGGTTACGTACTTGGGTGATGTACTCTGATGAATAAGTATTATAAAATTATTGTTTATATATTTTTATTATTATTAGTAGTAGAATTCCGCTCATAGAAATGATATCGTGAAGTACCGAATTCGGGTTTCAAGTATCCGGGTTCGGGGACTTTACAGGATGGTATCAGAGCTGTAGGTTATAAACATTAGTAATGCGAAGCCTAGGATTATAACCTTAGTAGAAAACTTTTATAGAATGTGTTAGTTAGGGGAGGGTTAATGAGATCCAATAAGTATTATAGTACTGAATAAAATATCTTTTCATTTTATCAATGAATATATTTTATTGCGGTACTAATGTTGTTGTTGATTATTTATTGTGATCATAGGATGGCTGACGAGGGTTCAAATAGTTACTCGGTGAACCAAGAGTCAAGGGACTCTAGTAGGGAGTCCATGGAGCTTGCAATGATAGGGGATTTGTTGGCTAGAAATGTTGAGCTAGAAAACAGGGTTGAGCATGTGGAGGCAAAGTACCAGACCCTTCAAATTTCAGAACAACAGTATAGGGACGTCGCTTATCAAGCACGGGCAGAGATAGCTGAGTTACGAAGAAGGTTGAAGCAGAAAGAGCTACAGTTAGGACAAATGAAAGTTGAGATGGAGGCAAAAGATGAAAAAATAGATACCTTGGAGAAATTTTTAGACAATGCCTTTAGGAAGTTTGACACGGAGTGGATGGAGCTGTCCTCCAGTAGTGAGAGCAAGCGTTAATTTGTACTCATGTTAGATATAGTCCCACTTTTGTGTTTCTATTAGGGACTGTTTAGTTGTTGTAAATCCTTATGCCTTGTTGAATGCATGGGATGGTAGTAGACCCCAATCTATAGTTTAGTAAAGGGTATGTGGTCGTGAATCCTCACTTTTGTCCATTAGAGGATAGTTGGTGGTAGGCAGTTTATGTCCTAAGCGTTTATAGAAGTATGTAAGATGTTTAGTCGGTCTGTATTTAAACCATGGTATATGGATATATAAATGGCTCATATAGGGTTTATAAAGAAATAAAAGATAACATAAATAAAACTATTACTTGTTGCATGTATATACTAATCAAGATAATTTATGTGTGTAGATGTCTGGAGAAAAAGGTCTGCTGTATGCCTATAACATGAAGAAGGATCAAACTCATATACCAGAGCTAATATCGCAGCCAATAGCTGAAATAGAAGCTCACAATGAAACCAACTCGGATGAGGTGGTTATCGTGGAAAATGTAGCACCAGATCCGGAAATGGTAGAGCTGACATATAATGATTCAGATCCCAAAATTGAAGCCGGACAAGCATCAATGGAAGTACAAAATTTGAGGAACCAGATTTCTTCTTTGGAAAAGTTGTGGGAAATAGAGAAGCTGCTGAATAGCCAGTTACGTCAGGTATTAATAGAAACGATGGAAGAGCAGGATAAACTAAAAATTCAAATTGATCAGATGGGGGCTTCAAGCAACACTTCGTGTGCAACTCCGAGAGATAAGGAAAAAAGAAAAATAGAAGACCATAACGTAGGAAGACCTAGTAAGAAGAAGTGGAAAAGAATATGTTATCTATGCGGCTATGAGGGAAATACTACTCAGTATTGTCCTGATTATGAATGGGGAGCGTGCTTTGTTTGTGGAAGGAATGATCATCAGGCAAAGAGTTGTCCAAGAAAAAGAGCTTATTAACTAGATATTATAGATTCCGTTGTGAAGGCTTGTTTAATGTAATATGTGTGCTTAATATGTCTGTGTGATGTAATATTCTAAAACTTTTGTGTTAGTAAGGTTGTAAATCCCGATTCCTGTAATCACCAAGGGATGAATGATGTTTTAAGCAGTTATGCTATGCTATGTAAATTATCTATTAAAGTAATATGAATCTAAGTTTGAGTTATATTTAAAAAGTATAAACTCGTATGATAAAGTTTAGAATATAAGTTAATTTATGATTTTTACTTAATCAGAAAATGCCGCCAAGACGTCAAACTCGAAACCAAATGGCAGAAGGATCTGTCAACAACGTTGAGGGACAGCAACCAGTAGACCCGATACAACATTTTGCGAATATAATAGCTCAGACCATGCAACAAGGAATACCAGCAGCAGGAAATCAGTCGGGTAATCACTTAGCAAATTTCAAAGATTTTAAAGCTGTAGGACCACCGGAATTTAAAGGTACAACTGATCCTGTAGAAGCTCAAACTTGGATTAAAGAAATTGAAATGGCGTTTGTAATAGCTAGAGTAGATGAGGGGCAGAAGACGGTTTTTGCCACTTATATGATGAAGGGTGAGGCGAACTTCTGGTGGGAAGCGAATCAGGCGAGAGCGGGAGAGGGTGTAGTGGCTTGGCAAAGGTTTAAAACCTTATTTTTTGAGAATTACTTTTCTTCTAGTATGCAGGCTAGGATGGAGGTAAAATTTTCAGAGTTGAAACAAGGAGATATGTCAGTTGCGGATTACGCCGCTAAATTTAATGAGTTAGCTAGATTTGCTCTGCATCAAGTTGATACGGAGGCTAGGAAGGCGAGAAGATTCGAGTTAGGATTGAAACCCTGGATCTATAACAAAGTGGCAGTGTTGCAGATTCCAACATTTGCAGCACTTATGGAAAAGGTGATAATTGCTGAGGAAGGGAGTGAGATTATGAGCCTCTATAACAAGGAGAGGAAGAACAAAGGCAAGGTTGGGGCAGCTGGGAAGGGGAAAATTAATAGTGCAAGTAAGGGAGGAATCGAAAAGAGAAAAGTGAACTATTTTGATAATGTACAGGTGAAGCAAGAGGGTGTGAAAAAGCAGGCAGTTCAATGCAAAACTTGTGGGAAAAACCATTCAGGTGTGTGTTTGAAGGGTAAACATGTGTGTTTCAAATGCGGGCAGGAGGGCCACATCTCTCCCAATTGCCCAAATCCTAGAAAATATAGTGGCTGTTTTGTTTGCGGTTCAATGGAACACAAGGTAAAGGAATGTCCGAAGAAGAGGGAAGAAACAGGTAGTGTGCATACTGGCAGGGGTAGTGGAACGTTAACAATCACAGGACCAACAACATCTAGCAAGCCAACAAAGTCAACATCAAGAGTCTTCAACATGACTGTTCAAGACACAGTGGCAGCTGGCAATGCAGCTCCAGGTAATATTCAAATAACTTTTATTTGCATAATTAGAATGTTTCTATTTATAGTAAATTGTTTTATAAAGAAATTTTGAGAGAGGAATTTGAGTTCTTTTAGGAATCAAATTTTCGTTTAATCAGAGAGACAAGTTTTATGTGATTGGTTAAAGATCAGTTCGATCAAAGTTGATTGAGATCTATTTGCGAAGATTGTGTATGCTATGAACCTAGTTATGTATAGGTTTTAAAGCGGTGATTCCGGGGACGGAATCCTTATAAGGGAGGGTGAATGTGACAACCCGATATTTTCTATATAAATAAATAAGAAATTTTGTGTATAATTTTTTTTTATATATTAAGGATGAGGATTTGTACAAGATATTGTGTATATGTATTTATGTGGTAAATATAAAATATATTTATTACATGAAAAATTGTAAATGATTTTATTTAGAATCATGGTTTATTATTAATTATAATTTTATAATAATTAACTCCATATTGGAAAGGTTTTTATCAATTATTTTCTATGAAAATAAAATTTACTATTATTTAAATAATCTATGAAATTATTTTAGAATAATTATAACAATTATTTTATTAAATGAAGTTTGTTCAGATTATTAAGTTAATTATGTTATCCAAACCCTAATTTCGGGTTTTTATCAGGGAATGAGAATAATAATATTATATTATTATTTATTAGTATTATAGATGTGTATGATTATGTGTGGAACAATTTTATGATAGTATGACCAAACCCTAATCATATTTTTCCAACCCTATTTTTAGTTTTGGATAAAGAATAATAATAACATTATGATATTTTAATGTACGAGAGCTGCTAATAATTGATTAATTGTGTTATAGTATTCGAAAACCCTAGTTTCAATGTATAAGATTTAATACTGTTATATATCTGTGTTAGATGATATAAATTTATGTGTTATTTTAAGGAGTATTAAATTAGAGACTTTAATTATAATTGTATTTTTCTAATTACTAGAAAACCCTAATTGTGTTTTTAGAAATCCTAGTTAAGTGAATTGATAGACCCTAATTACTAAAATTAGCTAGATTAAATATTCTAGTGTTATTAAACCCTAATACTTTGTCCAAATTATTTTTGTTCCATAAAAATTAATAATAAAATGACTTTTATGCCCTTTTTGCACATGTGCTAGGAGATTGAGTGTGGATCTTGCTAAAGCTTGAGTTGGTCACCAACTATGGATATTTTGAAGACTTTAAGCAACATGTGGCAGCACCATAACTCAGCCAATCATTCCCTAGATCTAGTATATAAGGTTAAAGAAGAGAAAAATTGCTCATTTTGCTATTTTATTCACCAACACTCCTCTTAGACTTTCTATCTCTAAAACCATTGAAAATCAGTGTTATATTAGTCCAAAAATCCAGCCCCACGAAATTCCATATCAAATCAATAGCTTAGATCAAGATCAAACCCAAGAAAGTTATAAAGCTCAAGCTAGAAAATATGTCCAGAATTTGTTGTTAGATTTTGTGTTTAAGTGTCGTATTATGTTGGTTTTAGTATCTAGTGATGATCTGGGTTGCTAGATGTTAGATCCATAACATCTAGAAGCTCAGAATTGAAGATCTACAATGTCCGGGTATAGCTTGATTCTGTGGCCTGACAATGAATGTCAGTGGCCACAGATCCTTGCTCGATGATGTTTTGTGTTGTTTTTAAGTTGTTAATAATAGTTCTGCATGTTGTCTTTAATCTGCAAAAAGAATCAAGATCAAATCTGTTATAGAGCAAAAGTTATTTAAGGTCAAAGCACGTTGACCGAGCTTGACCGTCTGAGTTCTGGGTAACCCAGAAACGGTTTTCAGTGTATGACAATATGTTTGTGGCTTCTGATCTTGTTGGTAGTTGCTGTTTTGTTTGATTTGTTGAAGCTAGGTTGTAGTCTAGTATATTGACTATAAAATCATGCTTTTATATTGTTAAAACATTTCCTATACTGAAATTTGTGGCTGGTCAAAGTAGTAGAGAAATCCATATTTACGGTTTTCTGGAAAACCTAGAAAACTCATGAACACAGAGTCTGTCAGTGATTGACCGGCTTGTAATTGATTGATGTGTTGATGTTTGGTTTATTTTATGTAATGAATAAGTAGTCCTACATGTGGTCTACACATTAAAGCTCTTAGATCTCAAAAACAGTTAACATGTAGCAAGTTGCTGGCGATCAAAAGTAGTCAGTCGGACTGTTCTTCAATTCTGGGAAACCCAGAAATGAAGAACAACCTCTGACAACGAGTTTAGACGACTAGATCTGGCTGGTGTTATGTGTTTTATCCATGATGATTGTTGTATCTTATAGTCTTGTAATTGTACTACACAATCTGACCAAAATCGAGTCCAGAATTACTGCACGCACGGAGTTAGCACGGTCAAACATAGCCTCTCGGTTCTGAGTTTGAAGTTCTGGGTTTGAATGAAGAATATGAAGAACACCTATAGCGACGGTTCTGTCGCTATAGGTGGTCTTTAGCGACAGAAAAGGTTTTATTTTCCGGAAATTAATAAAAAAATAGAAAAAAATAGTTTTTAATTATTAAAAATACAAAATAAATTATTAAAAATTATTTTAAATTCTGAAAATTAGTTTTTAATTATTTTAAATATATTTCATAAATATTTAATATTTTTGGAATATTAAAAGTATTTAATTTATTTAATTATAATATTAAATAAATTATTTTAAAATGATTTTAATATTTGAAAAATCATTTAAAATTATATTATGTTATGAGAAAATAATTTAAGTTATTTTTGATAACTTTTAATATTATTTGATAATTTTCATTAATAAATTAATATTAATGATAATTTAGTTATTTACTAAATGAAGTAAATAAATAAATTAAAAATGATTTTATTATTTTAAAAATCATTTTAAATAATAATAAGATATTTAAGAATATTTTAAGTTTTAAAATATAACTTTTAATATTTAAAGGTTAATTTTATTAATTAATGATTAATAATGATATTAAAGTTATTTAATAATTATATTAAATAATTTGGTTTAAAAATGATTTTTATATTATAATAATCATTTTAAATGAAAATAAAGTGTTTAAAGATATTTTAAGTTATAAGATGTAACTTTTAATATTTAAAGGACAAATTTCATTAATAATTTAATATTAATGATATAATAATGATATTAAATTTATTTAATTATTATATTAAATAAATAGTTTTAAAAATAGTTTTATTTATCTAAAAATCATTTAAAAAGGATATAAGTGAATAAAAAATATTTTAAGTTGTAATTCATAACTTTTAATATTTGAATAATGATAAATTAATATTTTAATAGAATTGTTTGATATTTAAATCATTTAATAATGATTCTGATATTTCAAAAATTATGATAAATGGTAATAATGGTTTTAAAACTATTATGAAGTCATGAAAAATAGTGTGACTGTTGTTTAAGTTATCTATTTAGATATTCCGATGCAGAATAGAGTCTTAGACTCGATTATTATATATTAAGGTTGTCGATAAGTCAACATGTTACAAAAATTGATCTGAATTAGATAGGATTAACTTGTAAATTGTTTAATTGTGATGTAATGGTCGTTAAGTTATGTGACAACTGTGATTAGGAATGTGCTGACTGCTATATGTAGTAGTATGTGTTATAATATAATGTTCTAATCGAATGATTGATTTGCTTAATGATAGGTTGTGATAAAAAGGGTAGAATTAAGTTAAGAAATTGTAGCAGTGCATCAGGCAAGTACCCTACCTTTGCATTTTCTTTATGCATTGGATAAATGTAAGAATGTTTCAAAGTTATATTATTACTGTACAGATTTTAAAGTCTATATTATATACGCCCATTGATTATCAACATGTTAGTATATGATAATTCAGATATATATTCTGTTCATTAATTTCTATAAATGATTATACAAGTGTCCCCACTTGGATAATCATAGTATTTATTCGCATGTTGATATTCCTTTGATATACATATACGTTAAATTATAAATTATTGTTGGATAAGATAAAACCTTTGGCTTGGAACCCTGACAAATATGAACATCCCTTACCAGGGAAAAACTTTTATGCGCCTAAGGCGGATCATGTAAATGGTAACACCATTTTTGTAAGGTAGTATTGATCAATGCAGGACACAACGGGCTGATCACCCCCGTGTTCGTAAGTTATGACGGTTTACAGATGAATTTTCTGTTTAACCTTTTCAAAAATGAAAATAATGTTCATACTATGTCATATAAGACCTTTATATAGTCTGTACGTAGTTTCAAAAATTTGAAATAGTTATGTAATTATTATTGGTATAGATTACTTCACAACTTTTGCCTTGTTGTAGAAGAATAGTATATAGAAAACATTTAAATGCTTTCAGTTCATATATATATAGTTAATACTTGCTGGGCACTTGCATACTCATCCTTGCTTAATTTAAATATTTTCAGTTAAGAGCGAACAACCTGAAGGTTCTGTCAAAAATAAAGGGAAAAGGGAAGATAGCTGGTTGACGGCAGTTATTATTATTTGTAATAGTTAAGACTATGAAGACTATGATATATGTTTTATTATTAGTGTGACTGGTAATGTATGTCTAAAGGTTACGTACTTAGGTGATGTACTCTGATGAATAAGTATTATAAAATGATTGTTTATATATTTTTATTATTATTATTAGTAGAATTCCGCTCATAGAAATGATATCGTGAAGTACCGAATTCGGGTTTCAAGTATCCGGGTTCGGGGACTTTACAACAACAACTTCATCAATTAATTATTTAATCTAATAATTAAATCATTGAAAATAATTATTTAATTCAATAAATATTAAAATTAAATTACAAAATCTCGTTCGTCACATTACCTGCTACTATTCCCACCCACCACATTTGAATAAAAATTCTAGCACATTTCTCACCAACCAAAAGTGGGACCCACCAATTCTAGAATTTTCCACCAAAATGATAAATTCTGAAACTTCAACAATTTCTGAACCAGTCACCTCTTAAAATTCATAACAAATCATACGTTCATTTTTAACGGTTCAAAATTTGTGGACATATACTCAATTTATATATGTATAACATATCCAAAAATCATAACGATCCAACGGTCGGATTAAAAATTATAACTCACGCAATATATCTCAAAAATACCAGTTTAATTTTTAATACCTCCATTCTGACAAAAATACTGATAAAATACCTCAACATTAACTCCTTCATTTTTAACCACAATAAATATATCCAACATTTATATCCACATAAAATAAATATTTCCTTATCATATGAATCAATAATTAATTATTCACAAATAATATTACAGAATCACATTTATGACAACCAGACCGTTCCTAGGAAAGAAGGGGCTTTCCAATAAGGATTTCTCCTTACTGGCGCGCAATTAGGTGACCAAACCTCTCCTTAACAGAATTTTCTAGACATTGCCAATAATGCTATCTAATAATATTATTCAAATAATATGAATTATTTATCTGATAATGGAAAATACTATGCAGTGACAATTATTGAAATAACAATAATATAAAATATCAACGCAATAATTATTGAATCAATAAAATAAAATATTGAACAGTAACTACTGTAATAATTATTGAGTAGTATCTTCTTACGTAAAGATCAATAATTCATCAATACTGTGCAATACTGTGTGCTACTGTGCAACCACGCGTATTACTGTATTTTAACCACCAGATATTCCAACAGTGTTAACGGTAACAATTACGCCGTTATTTATAAAACTCAAATTTTGTCATTTTCTTCATCCGACAGTTATTCGTTATGGGGCCCACAAATAGTTGCGCCGTCGTACGAATATTTCCCGACAAAAAGAATATTCCACGACCAAACGAATATTCCCCGACACAATCAATATTTTATAACCACTTGCTTATTTTGCAAAATTTGCACATTTCACCCATAACCAAAGTATTATATCAAATTAACTCCATATTATTTCAAGATAATAAATAGAGAAAATTCAATTTTATTTATAATAGGTTGGGGTCTTACAATCATCTTTATAATATGTTATATTATTAAATCAATAATTGAGACGACAAAGTTATTCATATTATTATTTGTAATATTGAAAATGTCTAGAAGTTCTGTCAATGAGAGGTTAGATAATCTAATTGCGCGCATATAAGGAGAAATCCTTATCGGAAAGCCTCCTCTTTCCTGGGAACGACCTGGTTGTTAAATATTGTGAGTTATAATATTAATGATGAATAAGTTCGTGTTGATTAAAGATGAAATTGATAGTTTCATTGTGTTGGAATTATTAGTGTTAGTGGAAATCGACATATATTTCGATATTAATTGGTGTCTGGAAGTTATACTGACCAATCGGGTAATTAACCGAATAAATGAGCAATTAATTGTTATTGACTCACATGATTATAACTATTTGTTCACATGTGTATACTATTGATTCACATTCATTTACTATTAGGGGAGTCGGTGCAAGATTGATAATACTTGCATGACTAAGTTAAAAATGGAGGTATAGATGGAGGTACTATACTGTAATTCATATTTTCACATGTTTAGAACTATTGAGTCACATGATTTACAATTGATTCACATGATTTACTATTAGGGGAGGTGGTGCAAGTTTGATAATACTTGCAGGACTAAATTAAAAATGAAGAAAAAGATGAAGGTATTATACTATAATATTTTGAGCCCCAAAACGTGCAATTATTGAAACTATATTTTCCTATAAATAGAAGCTCATTCTTCCTTCATTTCTCACTAATTCACTAAAGTTATAGAGCAATTATTATAGAGAGAAAGGAGAAGAGAATTCTGCTACCTCATTATTCTAGTTTTCTTCTAAGGTAAGGGGTATTATTCTTTCATATTCATGCAGAGAGTTATTTTCTTTCAATAATCGTAAGGGTTGTTATTCCATTATTTATTATTATGTTGGAATAACCTGTCTATGCGAAGTACCGCATACATGGTGAAATTCTTCTATTATTCCATTGGAATAACCTGTCTGTACGGTCTATCGCATGCCTGGTGAATTCTGTTGTTATTCAATTCTTTATTATTCTGTTGGAATATCTTGTCTGTATGAATTACGCATGACCTGGTTCCATTCTTTATTATTCTATTGGAATATCCTGTCTATGCGGGTTACGCATGACCTCGTTCCATTCTTTATTATTCTGTTGGAATAACCTGTCTGTGCGAATTACGCACGCCTGGTGAATTTTTCTGTAATTCCATTCTTTATTATTCTGTTAGAATAACCTGTCTATGTGGATTACCGCATGCATGGTAAATGATCCTTCGTATTCATTCTTTATTAAATTGTGAAAATGATTTGTCTACGTGGATTACTCCATAGCGGGTGAAAATCCATTTACAGTTTGGTATATTCTATTATACTCGTATGAGATATCATTTCTTTTGTACTCGTAATGGAATATCATTTGCTTTCGTATTTTTCTTTTACGAGTTACTATTCACGGGTTACTATTCACCTGGTTACTATTCACTCTAGTATTATTCACTCGGGTATTAGGGGCACTTTTCGTGTCGGAGTACTATTCACGGGTTACTATTCACCCGAATATTATCCACTCGGGTATTTGGGGTACTTTTCATGTTGGGGTACTATTCACGAAGTACTATTCATATGGTACTATTCACGGGGTACTATTTACCCGAAAAAAATATATTTCTTTTATGTCCAGATTATTTTTGGTACATGAATATTATTCTTGAATTTTACTCCACAAAGCAGTATCATGTTGACAATTTGGATATTTTTAAACTCTGAATAAATTTAAAGTCTTTAATATTTATCCTTGATTTCGTTTGATTAATACTTATATCATTGTCATCATCCTCATGCTTATATTATGATGAAAGTCATCTTTGGCTTACGTGCAAAGATGGACTATTGATTATTGGTTTTACAGTTGTATATCTTTGGCTTACCTGCAAAGATGGACTGTTGATTATTGGTTTTACAGTTGTACATCTTTGGCTTACGTGCAAAGATGGACTATTGATTATTGGTTTTACAGTTGTATATCCTTGGCTTACGTACAAAGATGGACTGTTGATTATTGGTTTTACAATTGTACATCTTTGGCTTACGTACAAAGATGGACTGTTGATTATTGGTTTTACAGTTGTATATCTTTGGCTTACATGCAAAGATGGACTATTGATTATTGGTTTTACAGGTGTATATCTTTGGCTTACGTGTAAAGATGGACTGTTGATTATTGGTTTTACAGTTGTATATCTTTGGCTTACGTGCAAAGATGGACTGTTGATTATTGGTTTTATAGTTGTATATCTTTGGCTTACGTGCAAAGATGAACTATTGATTGATGAGTATCTTTGGCTTATGTGCATAGATGAACTGTTTATTGGTATGATTATGACCAGAGATCATTCGGTATAATCATGACCCGTAATGTTATAGATGATGTGGTAAAAGTCCTCATTGGCCCGTAGTGCATTGATGAACAGTTATTGGTATGATTATAACCATGGATTATTTGGTATAATCATGACCATTGATGATTACATGAATATCCTTGGCCGTAGTGCAGGGATGATTCGATGATGTGGATTATTTATTAAGCTGACTCTCAGCGATAAAATATTGATTATACACTTTTAATTCGTAAAAGATAGTAGATATCATGTTCTACTTGACTCTTCTAAAATACAGTTGTATGTCTTTGGCCTGTAGTGCAAAGATGAATTATTAATGAATATCTTTGGCCGTAGTGCAAAGATGAATTTATTAGTATGATTATGAGCAGGAATTGTGATTTGGTATAACCATGATTTTTGATGTTTCAGATAAAGATAGGTGATGCAAATTATCTTTGTCCTGGGTGCGAAGAGGAATTTAGAATCACAATTATGATTACGAGTTAATCATATGATTGTGGACAGGAATTGTTGATTGATGTTACAGGGATAAAACATTATTGGTGGACTTTTAACATGGAGAAGGTAATAGACCTGATGGTCTATTTGACTCTTCTAATGGATTGCTCATTCCGCTGTAACTATGGTTGAAAATTTTATCATCTACCATATGTTCTAAATCTCTGATTTATTACTGATGAAGGCTATTGATGATATAAATTATCTTTAGTCATGATATTTTTTACTAGGCTAGTTGTGCTCACCCTTTTTGCTTCACAATTCTTTTCAGGTAATAAGAGTGTTGCCGGGTCGTGCGGGGATAACAAGGGAATAGAACGGTGGTCTATAGCTGTCGAGGTTCTCCCTAAATAGTATGGAAATAATTTTGTTGAGAACTTTAGATAAGTGTGTCGTATCGTATACGTCATTTGATATTTAATTTTGGTGAACCGAATAGGATGAGGTGAACCCAACTTTGGAAGAGTGTTTTGCCACTATCATACAAGATATCTAATGACATACAACCTCGTGTTATCATAAGACATGGTTGTGCACATCCACTTACTGAGTATATCTACGAGCACTACCTATATAATCTTGGAGTTTATTTGAAATATAATTTTCACTTGGAGACAACGGAGATAGTTATATGTCAAGAGAAGTCTCACCATTGGAAAGAAGATGATAGTAATCTTTAAGTTTTTCTTTGGGGACTTTTGGGTCAACCAAGAATAATTATGTGGACATATGATATCTATCATAACCTAGACACATGGCCTCCCATGTACGAAGATTTCCTTGAGTATTTTCCAAAGATTTTAATTTCTAAAATAATTATTGACTGTACCTTTATGTAAGGTACCATTTTAAGGTCTCGTGGTCAAGGCACCACGAGAGTTATATATATTTGTATTAAAACTCACAGCTTATCTGTTGTCGTACTCTGCACGACAGTTCAATAGTTGTATAAACGAAGTTTATATTTGATTTTTATAGTGCGATATCTGGCGACTCAGGATGGGTGATGTATACCTATTTTGGGGGCGTCACAGTTATGCTTTTTCCAAAATGCAAGTTTATCAAAATTTTCAAATTCTTGGTCGGTCATAAAACTTCTAAAATCAGTACTACAGTATAAACCAAGTTCGTTTAAATTGCTTGTGTGTGATGAAGTTTTTGGTTTTTTTGATAATGATTTTAATAATGATGAAAACTTAGAAGATGAAGGGGGAGGGGGTGGTGCACATGTAGATGTAGAATATACAGACTCATATTGTCTATAAAATTCAGTAAATGTATTATTAAAATTTAGTTTAATTTAATCAATATTTTCAGTACCTATATTTTCTACTATATCTTCTAAAACACTTTCCACACCTAATTTTATTATGGGTTTTAATGCCGCTGCACAAGTTATAATAATAGGCATGTCTTTAAAATATTTTTAAAATTTTTCTTCCATACTAAAAATAAGATTAGTCCAAACAGGATCATATTTATATTGTTTAAACATATTTGTTATTTCCAAACATGCAAATAGAACATGATGAATTGTAGGATAATAAACACCACTTAATAATTTTGTGTGTTTTTTGAAAACTTTGAGAATATTTAAAAGTTGACCTAATAAATCCCAATCTTGATTTTTGACGTTTATAAACATCTTTAAATAAATCATATGTACTATTCCATCTAGTGTTATTATCAAATTTTACTCTTTTAAAATTTTCACCTCTTGCATGACAAAAAGTTCTAAAATCTTGAACTATATATAAAACTAATCATACAACGAATTTTATTTAATGTATCTTGCAAGTAAATGAATCCAGATTGTACAATCAAATTTATTATATGGCATACACATCTAACATGAAAAAATACACCATTTACTAAAGGCTTTAAATTATTTTTTAACATATTAATAGAACCAGCGTTATTTGTTGCATTATCTAAACTAATACTCATTATTTTATCTTTAATTTTAAAAGTACGAATTATGGACATAATTTGAGCATATATTGATTGACCATTATGTGGTAATTCAAAATATTCAAATCCTATAATTCGTTTTTGCATAAACATTTCAGAATCTATCCAATGAGCTGTAATACAAATATAACTAATTCCAGGTTGATAATGTAAGACCCCAACTTTTATGAATAAAGATAAATTTTCTATAAATATCATTTTGAATATTATGGAGTGAATTTAAATAATTTTATAGTTGTGGGTAATATTTATAAATTTTGCAAAGTACGCAAGTTGTTATATTATATTCGATTGGTCAGGGAATATTCGTTTTAACAGAGAATATTCGTATGACGGCACAATCATTGGTGAACCCCACAACGGAATTATTGTCGGATTGAGAAAACGATAAAAATATTTTTTTATAAAAATAACGGCGGAAGTTTTACCGTTAACTGTTGAAACACCCGGTGTTAAAAGTACAGTAATACGTGTGGCTGCATAGTAGCACACGGTATTGATTATTGATGCTTACGTGAGAAGTCACTCAATTTTGTTCAATTATTGCTACATTAATTGTTGCATAGTATCTCACGTTATTTGATTCAATTATTGTCATTATTTTATATATTAGTAAATCAATAATTGAGACGACAAAGTTATTAATATTATTATTTTGAATATTGACAATGTCTAGAAGTTCTGTTAAGGAGAGATTTGGTCACCTAATTACGCGCCAATAGGAAGAAATTCTTATTGGAAAGCCCCCTCTTTCCTAGGAACGACCTGGTTGTTAAATATTGCGAATTATAATAATGATGATAAATGTTATATAAAAAATGTTGAGGGGATTTTTATGAAGTATTTGTGTAAATTTTGCTTATTTTATGGACCCCCATTTATCCATTTTTCAAAATAATCGGTAGAAAGTTATTCGGTATATATATATAAGTTTAAATTTTTATGAAAAATAGAATATATTATATTTTATTAAATATTATATTAATAATTTGAAAAAATTAAAGAGCTGGCATCCAAATTTCTTCCGCCCGTGATTTTCATCCGAAACATTACTGTGCAGTCTGTGAAAAACTTTTCCAAATAGTATCCTTCCATTTTCCTATAAATAGGATGTTTAATTAGAATTGAAAATCACATCAGAATTAGAGAATTCTTCTTCTATAATATTGAGCATATTTCTTTCGAGTTTTAGAAAGTTTTAAGTGTAGAAAATAGTGAAAGTTTTCTTCAAGAATATCCCCGCTATACCAGTTGGAATACTCTTCTTTTTAAGGTAAGGGATGTTATTTTTGTTCAATATTCGCTTGAAATAATATTTTTTTTCTATACTCTGTAGTATGTAAGTAATATTATTTCATTCAGATTTTGAAATCTATACTCATTTTGTTGAAGTTTTGGCTTCTATACTCCATAAAATTAGTAGAATATCCTTCACTTTTGCGCTTCATCCATTATTTTTTTATGAAAATATTATTCTGAGTATTATTGATAAGTTTTAACTTTTTCATGCTGAGATTACTATTCCCGAAGTTACTATTTACGGGTACTATTCACTCAGTTACTATTCACCCGGAGTACTTTTATTACAAAAATTGATTTCTTTTCGGTCTAAATTATTTTTGATATAATATTATTTTTGAATTTTACTCCGCAAAGCAGTATCATGTTGACAATTTGGACGTTATTGATTTCTGGATAAATTAAATTATAAATCTTTAAAAATTTATCCTTGAACTTGTTTTATTGAATTCTTGTATCATTGTCATCATCCTCATATTTATATTATGTTGAAAGTCATCTGTGGCCTGTAGTGCATAGATGAACTTGGTATGATTATGACCAGGGATTATTCGGTATAATCATGACCGTAATGTTTCTAGGCTAGCTGAGCTCACCCTTTTGCCTTCATTGTTCTCTTCAAGAAATGAGAATGTAGCCGGGATTAGTGGGAGAACGGAGTGATGGTCTAAATGATAGCAGTAATAGTCCTCACTATTCTATGAAATAGTGTGATAATAAATATATTGAGGACTCTATTTAAGTTGAATACTGTCTAGACGACAATATTCATATTAAAACTCTTTGTTTATGTTTTGTCGTATTTTACACGACAATGTATTATTAAGTTGTATTTGAATTTTGTACCATATTTTTGGCGATTGAAGATGGGTGATGTATACCTATTTTGGGGGCGTCACAGTTGGTATCAAAGCTTAGGGATATGATCCCTGGCTGAGATGTGAGACAAGAACTAGAAGGGGAGAGACGGGGAATTCCTTCGCTAGTATGACCTACCTAAGTTTATTTGGTATTTAATTGGTCGGTCAGAGTATAGGAATAATATGTGACATGTCAATTAACCCTTGTTTTGTGGTAGTATTTGAAAATGACATCCGAGAATGTTGAGAATAACAATGGAGCACATGAGCCCGTTGAATCACCAATGATCAATAACTAGAAAAATGTGCATCAGGAAGGCAACAATCCTCGTGCAAATAATAACACCGACCAAATGATGAACTGACAGAATGTTTAGGGGCTTTCTGCAATTCATGCAACATCAGGCGAGAGAGACTCATGTCCAAAATGCAGGTGAAAACACTGGCAACTCTCGGACGGTCACCGCTAAGCAAATTCAAGGAGTTGGGACCACCAGAGTTTATTGGAGAGCCAAAACCACTTAAGGCGGAGACGTGGATAAAACAAATAACCAAGATATTTGATATCTTGGGATGCTCCGAGAAGCAAAAGGTTCCCTTTGCCACCTTTATGTTGCGAGGAGAGGCAGATTACTGGTGAGAATTTGTAAAGCGTACCCAGCCTGCTGCACTCAAAATGTCTTGGGAGAAGTTCCAAGAACTGTTCAATGACAATTACTTTCCCGAAAGTAGTCATCACATGAAAGAAGTAGAGTTCATCAAGCTAGAGCAAAATAATATCATCGTGTCGCAGTACGAGCCAAGTTTGTCGAGTTGTCTCAGTTTGCGTCCAACTTGGTTGATAATGATGAGAGAATGATGCGGATGTTTCTAAGAGGTTTGAAACCCGAGATACGTCAATATCTAATTTTTCATAAACTGTATTTGTATTCAGATGTTGTAAATAGGGCTCAGTTATAGGAGCGCGATAACGAGTCAACCTAACCAAGAGAAAGTAGCTGGCAAAATGATAATACCAGTGGTAGCAGTCATCGAAGCGATGACAACAAATGTGGAGGTAATCAACATTCCCGAAATGGTAACCACTTCGATGGTAATCATGGCCAAGACAATAAGAATGGACATTTCAAGAAGAGGAGATTCAATAATGATAGAAAGACGTCAGCATCAGCACCCGTTGTTAAGGAAGGAGAATGACCACCTATCATATGCTTCAAATGCGGAGGGGAGGGACATATCAGTCCAAACTGCACGATGCAGTCCAAAGCATGTTACAATTGTGGAAGAGAAGGTCACCTAGCCCGATTTTGTCAGTGCACCGAAGATAAGTACAGTTGGGATTGAGGCACCAAAGGCCGTCCCAGAAAAGTCAAAGCCGGTAGTTCAAGGGAGAGCGTTTGTCATGACCTCCCAGAAAGCAAAGAACCCGAACGAGGTCAACACGGGTAAGCTTATCATAAACTCTATAGAAGTCTATACCTTATTTGATACCGGTTCTACCCATTCTTTTATTTCTCCTACTTGCGCTCAACGTTTAAATTTGACCCCAGAGAAATTAGACTTTGACTTATCTGTTAAAACTTCGTTGGGAGAAACCTTCATTACATCCATTGTTTATAAGTCTTGTTTGGTTCAAATCGGTACCCTCACATTACCTGTCGATCTTATTTCCTTAAAAATACTTGCGTTTGACGTAATTCTAGGGATTGATTGGTTAACTACTCATCATGCAAAAATTGATTATTTTCGTAAGGTTGTTAGCTTTCATCTTCCTAACCAACCTATTATGCGAATTTAAGCAACCAAACCATTAAAATCAATCACTGTCATCTCAAGCCATAAAGCTATTCGTTTATTAAAAAACGGATGTCAAGCTTTCTTAGCTCATGTCACGGATTTAAACAAAAATACGTCAGATTTGAATGATATTTCTATTGTTAATAAATTTCATAACGTATTCCCTGAAGAACTTCTTGGCCTAACCCCCAGAGCGTGAAGTTGAATTTTGTATCGACCTTGAACCCGGTACAAAACTCATTTCCAAAGCCCCATATCAAATGGCTCCTATTGAACTTTAGGAGTTAAAGACCCAACTGCAGGAATTGTTAGACATCGGTTTTATTCATCCTTGTATGTCTCCTTGAGGGTGCTCATGTTCTATTTGTGAAAAAGAAAGATGAGAGTATACGACTTTATATTAATTATCGGGAGTTGAACCATGTCACTGTCAAAAATAGATATCCATTGCCTCGCATTGATGAACTATTTGACCAGTTGCAAGGCGCCAAATTCTTTTTAAAGATCAATCTTCATTTCGGATATCATCAGTTAAAATATCATCAGTTAAAGATTAGAACTGATGACATTCCAAAGACTGGCTTTTAGAACTCGGTATGGGCATTATGAATTCCTAGTCATGTCTTTTGGATTGACTAATGCTCCTGCTGCCTTCATGGATATGATGAACCGAGTATTCAAGGAATATTTGGTTCAGTTTGTGGTCGTCTTTATTGATGACATTCTCATATATTCTAAAAGTCATGAAGATCATGATCAACACTTGAGGTTGATACTCCAAAAGCTTCGTGGAAACAAGTTTTATGCCAAGTTGAAGAAATACGAGTTCTGGCTTGAGGAAGTAGAATTCCTTGGGCACGTAGTATCAAGTCATGGAATATCTGTTGACTCAACAAAGATTGAAGCTATTCAAAGCTGGGAGCAACCTAAATCAGTGACCGAATTACGTAGCTTTCTTGGCTTAGCTGGTTATTATCGGAGATTCGTAGAAGGATTTTGTCAAATCGTTACTCCATTAAATCAGCTGACTCGGAAAGATACAAAATTTGGTTGGAGCGTGGAATGTGAGAAGAGTTTTCAAGAACTCAAGAGGAGACTCATTTCAGCACCTGTTCTGACAATACCATCTGGCTCGGAAGGATTTGTCATCTAAAGTGATGCTTCGGGCAAAGGGTTAGGATGTGTTCTCATGCAACATAGGAAATTCATAGCCTATGCCTCTCGACAACTCAAAGAATATGAGAGGAATTATCCTACTCATGATCTAAAGTTGGCAGCAGTTGTCTTCAGACTTAAAATTTGGAGGCATTACTTGTATGGGGAGAAAGTGGAGATCTATATAGATCATAAAAGTCTCAAATATTTCTTCACTCAAAAGGAACTCAACAGGCGGCTGATAAGTAGGATTTATACCTACTTATGGAGTACCAATTCATACGAACTATGCCCATCTCAAGTACATTTTAGTAGGTTTTAGCCGCATTTCATGATAATTTGTATTTCGCATACTTAAAACTCCTTTTGGTGAATAAGGGCAGGAATCGACCTATTTTGGTGGTGTTATTGAGCACAAGGCTAGTGGATGCTTGAGACGAGGAAAAAGATGGGATATGCATGGCATGAAGTGTAATGGAGCAAGGAGATTAAGCATGAATGAACAAGTAGCAGCAGTAGTAACATGACAAAATCAGAACTAGAACCAGGATCTGCAGATTGCAAGCCGCCCGTCCATGCGACAGAATAGCCTTGAGAGCGCGCGCTCGCGCGAGTACCCAGCCAGACCTTGGAACTTACTGTTAGGTTTGTAATATTCATGAACGCAATCAAATTGCATAAATAAGCGGAAGCGTGTAAAAATCAGAGTTTTAAATTTTTTACAAACCATATACCCGGATCACCCTTTATGTGCAATTATTAATTAGACGAAAAAGAAAGAACAAGAATCGTACCCTTGAAGATCCGAGCTTCCTCAGGTACAAGTTCACCTCCAATCCTTTTCGCGTTCAACTTGAATCCACCGGGTTTGGTTCCTTCCTTTGATCAACGTTAGCCACCCAAGTGTTTGGCCTCTAGAGGTGATCCACCAAGGAAAAAGAAGAATTCAAGAAGATGGGTATTTGGCTCAAACCCTAGTTTTCTATCTCTATAGAAAAAAGCGTACTCTCCCAACTATTGGAATTACGTATTCCAATAATACGTCAACCTCTCTCTCACCCATAATAAGACTCCTCTTATTTATAGATGTGGACAACCCATCCTTAACAATTAAGGAATTGGGTTTTATTTTAATTAATTAAACTCTTTTAATTAATTAGGCTCCTAATCTTATTAGGAATAATTAATTAACCTTTTAATTAATTAAGCTCCCTAATCTTATTAGGAATAATTAATTAAACTCTTTTAATTAATTTGCCTCCTAATCCTATTAGGATATTTGAGAGTACTTTTATTAATTAATTCTCAAACTCCTTTAGGAATTAAATAATAATAATAGTAATAATAATAATAAGACTTCTCTTATTAATTTATATTTAATATTTCTAAAATATTAAATAATAAATATTAAGATGTTTAATTTATTCTATCACCATAGATTAAATTAAATATACTTAACTTATTATTACGATTATGCCATTAACTTCTTAAATAATTATTCTTCCTTTTATGGTGTGACCCTTTAGGTTCTCCATATTAAACCGGTTGTGAATAAATCAATTAGAACAATTCTAATCTTATTTAAATAAATAAATTAAACTAATAATTTATTTAAATAAATAATATTTATTCTACAATAGGGATAAGCCTCCCTAGCGATCAACGACTTTCCAGATAATATAGATTTCAACATTAATCATAAAAGAACCTTTGAGTAAATAGTTACCGTACAATTCAATCCTTCCACCATACAATGTCCCAATTAAATATAAGACATGGAATTTCTGTCAAGTCATATTTTATTTAATTATATGTATTTCGACTCTAAATGCACAACCCCAAATAATGCAAATTAGAAACTCCTTTCTAATTTCATTCTGCCTTGGCCAAGGACTACTGAGTTATCATTTATCGAATCACATAGGACATTTCTCTTCTTTTACTAGAAGTGGTAGATTCTTTATTGATCATACATTATCTCCATGTACAACTTATTATACCCAAGCATACCCTTTGATATACCCTAAGGGTCTTAAGGAATAAGTCAAAGTATAACTCATCATACACAAGATACTATGATGATCTCAAGTCCAAGGATCACTTGTACTACTACCACTACAGGAATTCCTATTGACATGCAAGTAAAACTCCATTAGGTATTCCTTAGCGAGTCACGTTCAGTGAACTTATTCTCTAATAAGCACCTACATACTTGCTTTAGTGTCTCCACACAAATGATCATGAGATCAATCATCCTCATCCAATGAGCAAGCAACGTATGTACCAATCTATCCGGATTCACTAATCCCCAATTTAGTAATCCAACGATTGGGAACTATTTTAGTTTTAAGCTTTCTAAGAATTTAGATCTCATTAGAATGATCATCATCATTATTCTAAAAGCATTGCTTAAAACTATGGGTTTATCACATATTATAAAATAGCATCATATAAATAATTAAAAGCCTTTAATAAATTAATACTTTTTATTAATAAATGAATAAGATTGTTTACAAAGTATATGCTTTATCATCAAACATGATTGGCTTGTGTGCATACTACTTTCAATCTCCCACTTGCACTAAAGCCAATCGCCATGGTATCTCATACCCTTCTTCTCTAAGTGACGATTATCCTGCTGTTGGATAAGCTTTAGTTAATGGATATGTAATATTGTTCTTGAGAGTTCACTATCTCTATAGTGATTTCCCATCTTTCAATGATTCTTATAATCAAATGAAAGTGCCACAACACATGTTTAGATCTAAGATGAGACTTAGGAACTATTCCTAGTTCTGTAATGAACTTTTCATCCAAACAATCAACTTGTAGCTTCATTTATAGCTATATACTTTGTCTTTATCACTAAACCAACAACTCTTTGTTGTTTGGAACCTTTCCAATTCACTGCACCACCGTTCAAGGTAACCCTTTACCTTAAAGTGGATTTTCTGTCGTCTTGGTCTGTCTGAAAAACTTGAGTCTGTTAAGCCCTCTAGTTTTAATTCAGACCCGCCATGAATTATATCACATCCTTAGTGCTGGTTAAGTACTTTAAGATGTTTTTCACTGACTCACAGTGAACTTCTCTAGAATATGACTGATCAATATCAGGTCTCATATATTTCATTGCATACATGATAGTTACTCATGTGATCTCTCTTTTGCAGTCTTTGGGGACTATTAAGAGAGATACTCTCCATAGCTCATCAACATGAGACAACTCTTGGAGTTTGCCATGCTAAACAACTTTAGCATCAAATGAATATACGTTCCTTGGGTTAAGTCGAGCATCCTTTTAAATCTATCTATATAGATTTGCATCCCCAATTAAGATACTCTTCCCAAATCATTCATGGAGGAATGTTTGGACAACTTTATCTTTATTGATTTTAGCATTGGCATGTCATTCCTTATCCGTATTATATCAATATATAATACTAGAAATTTCACGATGCTCCCACTGACTCTTTTGTACACACTTGGTTCATTCTTATTTTTGATAAATCAAACTATTTTGATTGTCTCATCAAAATGAATGTTCCATTATTTGAGAAACTTGCTTCAATCCATTTCTCTGAGTGTCTACAACTCTTACCTCATCGTATATAACTGGATCATCATCTTCTATGATACATACCTCATCATCATCATCCATGATGAATCCATACCTCCTAGGTATCTTCGGTACTATTCTAGATTTACGATTCGGTTGTGGTACAATAGGTCTATCTATAGGTTCCTCTTATTTGACTTGTAGTATTTTGTGGTTCTTGAACTTTTCAAGATGTATTATCCTCCCACTAGCCCCTTCAATGATAAACACCTTTATCTTAGAAGGCAGCATGTTTCGCAACAAACACCTTTTGCTAAGTATGATTATAGAATATATTCCCTAAACTTACTTTAGGATGTCCCACAAATTGACACTTATCAAATCTTGTCCCAAGCTTATCCTTTGAAACCGTTTCACATAAGTTGGACAACCCCTTATCTTAACATATTTAAGATTAGGAATCCTCCCTGTCCATAACTTTTATGGAGTCTTGGGGCTGGATTTTGAGGTTACCTTTTCCGTAGATATGCAGCCATTTCTAGGACATGATCCTAGAAGGATACTAGAATGTCGGTAAAATCATTATGGACCGCACCATGTCCAACAAGGTACGATTTTTCCATTCAGATACATCAATCAATTATTGCGTATCAGGATGTGTCCATTATGAGAAAACCATTTGAGATGATCTAGAAACTTATTGCACAAGTATTTATTCCTTGATCTAATCAAAGAATCTTAATGCATTGCCAATTTGTTTCACTTCTGAATTCTTTGAACCTTTCAAATAATTTACACTTGTATTTCAACAAATACATACATTCAACTCTTTGAATGATCATCTCTTTTTCTTATACTAGTTTGTTCAATTTGCAAAATAATTTTTCACGTAAGTCAAGTATACAAAATCCATTAAGTAATATTTCAGTTCTATACAAAACATTATTATTATAAATAGAACAACAATTGTTCTTAAATATAATACCAAAGATTTCATTGTCCAACAATAAAATGGAAATAATGTTTCCAACGAGTACTGGAATACAATAACAACTTATTGACTTAATAGACTTGCCCGTAGGCATTGCTAAACTATAAGTTCCTATGGCTAATGCAGCAACCTTTGCTTTATTTCCCACACATAGGTTTAATTATATTTGTTTAGCTTTCTACTTCTACTTGGTCCCTTCATAAATCTATATTTATGATAACCAAAGTCGGTATCCAATACCCAAGTAGAACCTTGACTTAAAGAAAAATTTATTTTAAATCATGAACAAATTTGTATTTGTAACCGAAACTTCACTAAGCTTCTTTGGTTAGCCTCTGCAAGATACTTCTCGCAGTTCTTTTCAGTGTCCTGGCTTATTGTAGTGGAAGCAAACTCTTTTGTTATCCATATCAGTTTTGTTCTTATTATCCTTTGTTTACGCCTTTCTGTTTACCTTCTATGAATCGTTCTTCTTTTAAGAAGATCCTTTGGCCCCTACCAGTAAGACATGGTCTTTCTTGGTTGGAAAGTGACTCTCAATATTTTTCAACATGTTAAGCAAATCAGCGAGGCTGATATCTAGCTCGTTCATATGAAAAATTCACAATAATTGTGAAAGGAGTCCGGAAGTGAGTGCAAGATCAAATCTTGGCTCAACTCTCCATCCATGACAAAACCAATTGTCCTAATTGATCAATCAAATTGATTATGTTAAGGACTTTTATCTGTACCGTAGTGTCATCGGTCATTCTAGATCGGAAGAGCTCCTTAGATATCTGATATCTATTAGTCCTACTTTTCTTACCATCAACTACTTGATGTGTAGGAATATAATAGGAGCATCCATAGTTTCATGCTGACGCTGAAGCTCGTTACTCATGGATGCGAGCATGATGCATTAAGCCAACTATGCATCATCTAGCCACTTTCTAAAAGTAGCAATATCTTCCTCAGAGGCATTGTCTGCAACCATTGCAGGGATAGGCGTATTAAGGACATAAGATAGCTTTTCAGCCATGAGAACTATTCTCAATTTCCTTAACCAATCCATTTAATTTGGTCCGGTTAAATAAGCATCTAATATGCTATGCAGTGATAGTAATTTAGACATTGTAAAAATCTGTAAATGAATTTGTAATTAACAATATTTTAACATACATTCTTTTATTAATTACCAAAATAATTTAGGTCTTGTTTTAAATTGGTATCTCCCACTATTTTCTTCAAACTATATTACCCTCAATATATATAGTTCGACAATATCTAATTAAAGATATGCTAGTGAGAATAATGATCCCATTTCAAATGTATATAGCCTTGTGTGTGCACAACAAACTATATATAAATAAATAGTTAGACAACTCTTGTCAATTACATCAACTAAGTAACTCCTTGTATTTTGCCTCTTAAATCATAATGGTCAAGTGTGTGCACATCCGAACTAAAATGATATAAGTTAAGTCAGACCCAATATTTCTATATAAGTGAAGAGAAAACTACAACCCTTGTGTGTGCACAACAAAGCAGTAATGTTCAATTCCTTATAAACATCATATGTAATAAAAACAACATCTTAAATATTTAATACTCGTCTTGTGTGTGCACAACAAACTCATATTAAATATTCAATACTCTATTGTTTCTATCATGCTAGAAGGCGACGTTCGATATTCCAAATATCTTTGAACGTTACAACTTAATATAAAATATTTGAGGGGTTTTGTTATTAATATGTCTCATCTTGTTTAGCGCGCATGCACAAATATATATATATATAAAATACGCGTCATATTAATGAACATGCAAAGCATGTTTGCATAATATATAATATATATAGTATACGCATGCACATATAGAATACTATATTCTACCCGGATTGATTATGGACTTTATTCTAGTTTGGTTCACTAGAGTCACCAAGTGAACCAAAAGGTCAAACCCTAGGGCTGCAAGAATTAATATTTAAAAATAACTATTACATTTAAACCCGGGCTCCATTACAAACGGGTCTTCATGCGCTCCTTGCTATTTGATCTCCAATTTTTCAAAATTATTTCTAAATATTCCTATTACAAAACTATTTTTAAAATAAATAGAAACCTTGATCAGCAGTCAAGGGGAAGTACATAGGAGGGAGATAGAATTTACATTAAGAAAAATTAGAGAAGACGAGGTACGCAGACCCCATTTAATAAACCACATACATTCATGCATCCAACTAAAATAAAATCCAATCGCATTGGTCAATAGTCCATAATCAATCTCATTTATTATCATACACATCACCATATGCATCAATAAATAATATTCATCTCATGAATAATAAACATTTAATATATATATTGATATCATTTAATGGGCAAAATTAGTTAGTATAAAATCTAATTTTGAATCAAAATAAACTCCTTTATTTTAATCCAAATTTAAATCAAAATAAAACTATTTTATTTTAATTTATTCAATTTTGAATAAAATAAACTATTTTATTTTAATCAAAATCTTTAATCAAAATAAACTCCTTTATTTTAATTAATTATGGAATCCAATTCCATGTAAAAAAAAACTTTATTAAAGGAAACACAGATTTTCTTTCCTATTCACAAATAAACTCTTTTATTTTGAATAATATGAAATCTTATTTCATATCTAAATAAACTCCTTTTTTTAGAGAAATTAGGATTCTCTTTCCTATTCACAAATAAACTCTTTTATTTTGAATAATATGAAATCTTATTTCATATCTAAATAAACTCCTTTATTTAAGGAACGATGGATTCACTTTCCTATTCACAAATAAACTCCTTTATTTTGAATAATATGAAATCCTATTTCATATCTAAATAAACTCCTTTATTTAAGGAAACATGAAATCCAATTTCAACTTCAATTAGTTAGCATGGAATCAAATTCCAACTCTAATTGGTTAGCATGAAATACAATTTTACAATTAAAATAAATCTTTTATTTTAAGATTAAAATAAACCTTTTATTTTAAAATTAAAATAAACTTTTATTTTAATTATAAAATAATTAAAAATAATATATATATATATATATATATATATATATATATATAATTATATATATATATATATATATATATATATATATAGAGTCCGGATCAGGTCCGGACTCCCGGATTTTGTTAAAATCTGGACTTTTTTTTTTTTTTTTTTTGCTTTTTTTTTTGAAACAACTAAAAAAAAAAAAAAATTTATGGAACTGAAATTTTTACATTATACAGTGTTTTGGGCGTAATTTGGATGCCTATAACAAAACACGTCTGTACAGTCTGGGCAGACTGTACATACATTGGTTGGTATAGGTATTAAAAACACCCCCAAAACACTGTATTATGGAAAAATTTCAGTTCCATAAATTTTTTTTTTTTTTAGTTGTTTCAAAAAAAAAGCAAAAAAAAGAAAAAAAAATTTGGTCCGCATTTTGATCCAGTCCGGACTCCCGGACTGGATCCGTGTTCTATATATATATACGTTAACTTTATATATATAAATATATATATATATATATATATATATATATATATATATATATATATTATATATATATATTATAACCTTATCTATATTATAAAACACAACCCATTTTGAATTCTATCATTTGAGAAACCACAACAACGGCTCAGATTTAATCTCACTTGATCTAATGGCTCATGTTCTATTTTACACTAAAAAAAAACCGCCCAAAATTTCTGTCTTTCTCTTTCTCTCACCTCTTCTCCCTCTCTCTAATATACTCCTTCCCCTTTCTCTCTCCTCTCTCACCCGCCTTATCTATTTCTCTCTCCTCATATTCCTCTCCTCCCTTTCTTTCTTTCTCTCTCATCTCTCATTTTCTCTCTCTCTCTTCTACCATCTCTCTTCTCCTCTTCCTCTATTTACTTAATTAATTAGTATTTCAATATTTTATTTTAAATTATAATAATTTTTTAGAGTATGCATACATTTAATACATAAAAAATATAAATAATAAAAAAGCAATTACAAAATAATTGCAAAATAAAAAAATTAATTTATCAAATAGAACAAATATTAACAAATAAAAAAATTGGTTAATTGTTACTATTACTACTATAATAATAATAATAATAATAATAATAAATAATAGTAATAATTACTACTGTAATAATAATAATAATAATTACTACTACTACTATAATAATAATAATAATACAACTATTATAATAATAATAATACTAACAATAATAATAATAATAATAGTAATATTTACTACACTAATATTAATAATAATTACTATTACTACTATAATAATAATAATAATAATAATAAATAATAGTAATAATTACTACTGTAATAATAATAATAATAATTACTACTACTACTATAATAATAATAATAATAATACAACTATTATAATAATAATAATACTAACAATAATAATAATAGTAATATTTACTACACTAATATTAATAATAATAATTACTATTACTACTATAATAATAATAATAATAATAATAATACAACTATTATAATAATAATACTAATAATAATAATAATAGTAATATTTACTACACTAATATTAATAATAATAATAATAATTACTACTACTATTATAATAATAATAATAATAAATAATAGTAATAATTACTACTGTAATAATAATAATAATAATAATTACTACTATAATAATAATAATAATAATAATAATAATACAACTATTATAATAATAATAATACTAATCTATATAATAAAACAGAACCTATTTTGAATTTTTCATTTGACAAAGCACAAAGACGGTTCAGATTCATTCTAACTTAATCCTTTCAACTTAATCTAAAAGCTCATATTTCTTTCCGTGCAAATCAAATTCACCCCTACACCCTACCCTCTCTCATGTTCACACACAAAATTTTTTACTCTCCTCTCTTCTTTACACACAAACAAATAATAATAATACTAATAATAATTATACTACTACTACTACTACTACTACTACTACTACTACTAAAATAATAATAATAATAATAATAATAATAATAATTATTATTATTATAATTATAATAATAGTAATAGTAATAGTAATAGTAATAGTAATAGTAATAGTAATAGTAATAGTAATTATAATAATAATAACAACAACAACAACAACAACAACAATAATAATAATAATAATAATAATAATAATAATAATAATAATAAAGATTCAGATTCATTTTAATTGAATTGGACGGGAAATCACAAGTACGGTTCAGATCCATTCTAATTTTAATTCAAAATAATAATAATAATAATATAATAATAATAATTAGTATTATAATAATTATTATTATGATTATAATACTACTACTACTACTAACAATAATAATAATAACAACAACAACAATAAAAATAATAACTATAATAATAATAATAATAATAATATCAATAATAATAATAACTATTTTTATCATAATAATAAGAACAATAATAATAATAATAACAACAAAAATAATTATAATTATAATTATAATTATAATAACAATAATAGTTATAATTATAATAATCAAATAATAATAATAATTATTATAATAATAATAATATTATAATAGTAATAATAATAATAATATATAATAGTAATAATAATACTAATAGTAATAAATAATAATAATTATAATATTAATAATAATTATTATTATAATAGTAATAATAATAATAATAATAACAATAATAATAATAATAATTATATATATAATTATTATTATTATTATTATTGTGGTGGTGTGGTGAATTATAATAATTGTTATTGATGATTGTATGTTTTGTGTACAAGTTTATATTTTTCTTGATATCTATTTTTAAAGGAAAATTAATTATTATGGTAGTGTGGTAAATTATGATAATTGTTATGTCTAATTGTAAGTTATTTTAAGTTAAAAAGAGTATTTAGGTAATATAGTATTTTTCTTATTTTAACCTATTTTTTTGTTACGCCGTGCCTTCAGGCACGGGTAATTACTAGTATATATATATAATATGCCAAATTCTTTGTTTTTTTTTAACAAATCCGTGAGTCACTTAAAAGTTTTAATAACCCAAAGCATGAATCTCCTTTTTTCCGCGTGGCCACGTATTAACAGAAGCTGTTCACGTTTCTTTTTTTTTTTTAATAATAAATTTTATACAATAAATTATGCCCAATTAAATTGTTCTAAACATATATCAATATACATATCAAATTAAAATAATTAATAATTTGCATAAAGGTTTGGCTCTGATGCCACTGTTAGGTTTGTAATATTCATGAACGCAATCAAATTGCACAAATAAGCGGAAGCGTGTAAAAATCAGAGTTTTAAATTTTTTACAAACCATATACCCGGATCACCCTTTATGTGCAATTATTAATTAGACGAAAAAGAAAGAACAAGAATCGTACCCTTGAAGATCCGAGCTTCCTCAGGTACAAGTTCACCTCCAATCCTTTTCGCGTTCAACTTGAATCCACCGGGTTTGGTTCCTTCCTTTGATCAACGTTAGCCACCCAAGTGTTTGGCCTCTAGAGGTGATCCACCAAGGAAAAAAAAAAATTCAAGAAGACGGGTATTTGGCTCAAACTCTAGTTTTCTATCTCTATAGAAAAAGGCGTACTCTCCCAACTATTGGAATTACGTATTCTAATAATACGTCAACCTCTCTCTCACCCATAATAAGACTCCTCTTATTTATAGATGTGGGCAACCCATCCTTAACAATTAAGAAATTGGGTTTTATTTTAATTAATTAAACTCTTTTAATTAATTAGGCTCCTAATCTTATTAGGAATAATTAATTAACCTTTTAATTAATTAAGCTCCCTAATCTTATTAGGGATAATTAATTAAACTCTTTTAATTAATTTGCCTCCTAATCCTATTAGGATATTTGAGAGTACTTTTATTAATTAATTCCCAAACTCCTTTAGGAATTAAATAATAATAATAGTAATAATAATAATAAGACTCCTCTTATTAATATATATTTAATATTTCTAAAATATTAAATAATATATATTAAGCTGTTTAATTTATTCTATCACCATAGATTAAATTAAATATACTTAACTTATTATTACGATTATGCCATTAACTTCTTAAATAATTATTCTTCCTTTTATGGTGTGACCCTTTAGGTTCTCCATATTTAACCGGTTGTGAATAAATCAATTAGAACAATTCTAATCTTATTTAAATAAATAAATTAAACTAATAATTTATTTAAATAAATAATATTTATTCTACAATAGGGATAAGCCTCCCTAGCGATCAACGACTTTCCAGATAATATAGATTTCAACATTAATCATAAAAGAACCTTTGAGTATATAGTTACCATACAATTCAATCCTTCCACCATACAATGTCCCAATTAAATATAAGACATGGAATTTCTGTCAATGTCTTATTTTATTTAATTATATGTATTTCGACTCTAAATGCACAACCCCAAATAATGCAAATTAGAAACTCCTTTCTAATTTCATTCTGCCTTGGCCAAGGACTACTGAGTTATCATTTATCGAATCACATAGGACATTTCTCTTCTTTTACTAGAAGTGGTAGATTCTTTATTGATCATACATTATCTCCATGTACAACTTATTATACCCAAGCATACCCTTCGATATACCCTAAGGGTCTTAAGGAATAAGTCAAAGTATAACTCATCATACACAAGATACTATGATGATCTCAAGTCCAAGGATCACTTGTACTACTATCACTACAGGAATTCCTATTGACATGCAAGTAAAACTCCATTAGGTATTCCTTAGCGAGTCACGTTCAGTGAACTTATTCTCTAATAAGCACCTACATACTTGCTTTAGTGTCTCCACACAAATGATCATGAGATCAATCATCCTCATCCAATGAGCAAGCAACGTATGTACCAATCTATCCGGATTCACTAATCCCCAATTTAGTAATCCAACGATTGGGAACTATTTTAGTTTTAAGCTTTCTAAGAATTTAGATCTCATTAGAATGATCATCATCATTATTCTAAAAGCATTGCTTAAAACTATGGGTTTATCACATATTATAAAACAGCATCATGTAGATAATTAAAAGCCTTTAATAAATTAATACTTTTTATTAATAAATGAATAAGATTGTTTACAAAGTATATGCTTTATCATCAAACATGATTGACTTGTGTGCATACTACTTTCACTTACTGCAAGTTGAACGGCCGCGAGAAGGACATGCCCAGGGAGCGCGCGCCCACACGCGAGACCGACTGAACATACAAACTTACTGCAAGTCTCGCGGTCGTGAGCATAACAAGCTTGAGGAACGTGCGGCGCACGAGGCCTGAAGCTGCTGACTTGTTTTATTTTATTTCCAATTTTTTTAAGGGTTTTAATTGATTTAAAACGATTCCTGACTGGTGTTAGGGGCATCACTTGACATTTTATTAAGTTTTTCACGTATCTTTAAGTGGGAATTAGGGTTTATTCTCTAGGAGAGATTCCAATGTAAAAGGAGGTCAGAACTCTACTTTTCTACGCCTTCTTGGGATTTTCTACCAGAGTGGATTATTATTATTAGTTTTGCTGGATTCTTATGAGGATCTGATTATTGATTTATATTCAGTAATTGGGTTTGATAATTTTATCTTTCATCTTTCAATTGTCGTTTATTGACCATGTTTAGATTTGATCCCATAATGGCTTTTGGTTCAGTCATGAACTAAACTCCATTATGGGATTCTAACGGATTTTAATATGTAGTTCGATTGCATGATTAAATGTTGGTTTGTTTTGCATATCATATGGGATGTCTATCATGATTGTTTTGCATGTATGAATGCTTGATCACCATTCGTTTCAATATTTGTATGTAATTGACAATGAACATGCAAATATGGATTATAATCATGATAGTATACGTATATAGGGCTGTGTTGTATGGCTTGTATATTTCGTGAACCAGATAGACATATACTGTTTCACCGTATAAGTTAGAATAAGGGCTTGAACTTAAAATCAATATAGTTGCAATTTCCAATAGACATATAGTGATTTTGGTTATATTGATGATTACATAGAGTCTATCATATGTGGATGCTGTGTAAGTAGGTCTTAGTGCATTGAAAAATGGCTAATACTCTTTTAGTGCTCTTGGCTACTTTTCTGTGATATGTGAATGAGTCGTGCATGATAGTGGTGATTGAATGAAATATTAAATGAAGTTAGGATCCCATTAGTTCCAATATCATTTATTCCGTCGTTATTATTGTTTTAGTTGTTATTTGCAATTCGAGAACAAACCAAGTTTAATCATTAGTTTGTGCATATAAATATAGTGATTCAATTAATGAATAGTAATCTTAGTTAAACAACTTTCTCTGTGGGATCGATACTTTACTTACTCTGTATTGCTTGTTAACACATGTATGCTTGCATGAGTTAGAGCTCTTTTGTTAAGACTAAAAAAGAGGCAACAAGTTTTTGGCGCCGTTGCCGGGGAAAGGCGTTTAATGTAGTATTATTATCATTAGTTTTAAGCTATATTGTATGACTTAGACAATTCTAGTCTTATCTCATTTCAGTTTTTTGTTTTTGTTTCAGGAACTTGGATAAATTTTTATGTGCACGCAGTCAACCAACCCCGATTTAACACCTGTTCAGGATAACATAAACGGGAGAGGTTGGAAAGCGGGTGTTCGTAGAAATTTACAAGAACAGTTGGAAAACACGACATCTAACATAGCAGCCGAGGCACAAGGAGATAGATACTTTGGTGGAAGGAAAAGTAAAGACGGTTGCCTTCGTATGTTAGATTTGTGTAGGGTCACACTCGACGGATCAATGTGTTATCAGCTCAGAATCAATGCAGTATGTGAGCAACTATAGAAAAGACCAAGGTCAATTTCAGAACACATACCACCCCAACAACAGAAATCACTCAAACTTTAGTTGGTATAATAATCAAGGGAATCAGCAGAGTCAGTTTCAACCAAATAATCAATTTCAGGCGCAGCCAGCGCAACCGCAGTTTAATCCTAGACCACCCTTTCCGTCGGGATTTTCTCAACAACAACAGCAACATCACACTCCAGCTGCACCTCAACAAGAAAAGAAATCAGAAGTGGAGGAGATGATGATGAAATACATGGCAAACACAGAAGTTATGATCAATATCCAAGCAGTTGCTATAAAGAATCTGGAAACTCAAATGGGACAGATGGCGAACATGCTTACTAACAGGCCCCAGGGTTAATTACCAGGTAATACGGAGACAAATCCCAGAAGAGAAGGGAAGGAACAATGTCAAGCGATCAAATTGAGATCTGGGAAAGATTTGTCAGTTACTGCAAGTCGCGCGCCCGCGCGAGAATGCACTGAGGAGGGCGCGCGGCCACGCGAGACAGAGGAGCCAGCTACTGAGAAAGAAAATGGGGAGAAATCTGAGGGTCAGCAGGAAGAGACTGAGAGAGCAGGTTCAAAGGAGAAGTTTAAGTGTCCATTACCACCAATTCACATTCAAGTTCCGTATCCTCAGAGATTAAATAAAAAAGGGAATATAAATAGTTCAGCAAATTCCTGGAAGTATTCAAAAAGCTGCAGATCAACAAACCATTCGCCGAGGCATTGGAATAAATGCCCAGTTATGCCAAGTTTATGAAGGGTATACTGTCAAGGAGGAGGAGACTAGATGAGTTTGAAACGGTAGCCTTGACAGAGGAATACAGTGCAGTGTTTTAGCAAAAATTACCTCCAAAGCTGAAGGATCCGGGCAGCTTCATAATTCCATGCACCATTGGAAAGATGAACTTCAGTAAGTGTTTATGTGATCTTGGGGCAAACATAACTTTGATGCTCTTGTTAGTATTTAACCAGTTGGGATTGCTGTATCCAAAACCGACAAACATATCATTACAGCTAGCTGATAGATCGATCACATATCCACGAGGAATTGTTGAGGATGTGTTGGTTAAGGTAGATAAGTTTATTTTTCCAGCTGACTACATTATCCTAGACTACGAGGAGGACAAAAGCATACCAATAATATTGGGAAGGCCATTCTTGGCCACGGGCAGAACGTCGATAGATGTGCAAAAAGGTGAACTCACTATGCGTGTCCAGGATCAAGAGATCACTTTCAACGTCTTTAAAGCAATCAATTTACCAACGGATGAAAAAGAGTGCTTCCTGGTTGATGTGGTGAATTGGGGCCTACAAGATGTGGTACAAAAATCGAGGGAGTATGGACCATTAATATGTGCAACGGGTGAAAATTCAGAGTTGAAGGTTTAGCCATTGATGAAAGATGAAGTCATTAAATTTCGGGGTGCAGAGGACAAGAAGGAAGGCACCTCAATTCCATATGTGACATTGAAACTCAGAGATAGTCAAGCTAATTGATTATAACTTAGCGTTGGATGGGAGGCAACCCATTATTATTTTCTCCATTGATTTGTTTTTAGTTATTCATTTTGGTTTAATTCAGTAGTTATATCGAAGTCATTTTTAATAGGTTGTTAGATGTTCATGCTTAAGTGTGTAGCAAGACTTGCGTTGTGAATATTTGCAAGATGTCAACATTATGTGGTCACTAAGTCATGCCTTACCAAGATGCATTAATATCTATACAGGAACCATCATTAGACCACATCACTGATACACAGAGTGGAATTGAATGTTCACATTACAGATAACAAGATCGAGCGGCCGCGCGACCCATGAAGCAAAAACTCGCGCGCCCGCGTGTCAAGTTAATCACGCCAACAAAACACTCTGCAAGTCTCGCGCCTGCACGCCCATCTTAGTACAAACGAGCGCAACCGCGCGTGACACCGGATTAAGACAGATCTGAATAGTTTAAAAAAAGAGTTATGGACCATTTGAACTCTCATTTGGGATAATAATAGACGCGAAATTCTCTCACTCTCCATAACTCACGTCGCTATCTATATATCAGTTACAAGTTGTGTCGTACATCTCTCAATCAATTAGCCACGATTCTTGCCTCATTCAAAGTCCATATCTCCTCAACTTCTCCAAAGTGCACTGTAAAGCTAGGGTTCCAATTTGGATTGCAAAAACGAGTATTGGGGGTAGAAATTCTTTAAGCTTTTCTTCATTCTCATTCATATAATCTGTGCAACTTCTATCACACACAAATGGGGCCTAAGCGAGCAAGGTCTATTGCGTCGTCTTCTTCATCCTCTTCGGGCAGCCAAGAGGCTGATATTATGGATCATACCAAGTTCATCAACTTGGAAGCTCAATAAGAGTACTACCACATTGCGGAGAAAACGTTCTTCAAGGAGCAAGGATTCAAGCCGACAGGGCAGGATGACCAATTATGCGCCATGATTCGAGAGTGAGGCTGGGGTGGACTGACGACTACTCCAATACCCGTTCCTATGAGCGTAGTCCATGAATTCTATGCCAATGCCAAGGTCACTATGGGAAGAATATCTCTGGTTCGTGGTATTGAGACCGACATAGAGTTGATTATTGCAGAGTTATGTGTGCCGGGTATGAAATGGACATATAAAGTTGGCACGAAACAACCGCGTATATTCCTAGCTGCAGCCCTAAATCGCTATACAAAAGTGTGGAACTTGTTCATATGCGCCAAGCTCATGCCTTCCGCCCATCAACACGAAATAATAGCGGAGAGGGCACGTATTCTGTGGCATAATCACCGAAAAGTACATCGACATTGGTCATCTCATTCACGAGAATATGCTGCGCTATCTACGGGGAGGAACGATTGGGAGCATTCCACATGCATCCTTGGTTGCCATGCTTTGTGCTAATCAGGGATGCAACTGGGGCAATGAGCAGATGCAATACCCAAGCCAGGATATTAATCATGCCAAAAAATTCGAGGACTGGGCAGGTTGTATACCACACCCACGCGGACTAGGATTCATCATTCAGCCCACTTTTCCAGAGCCGTCACAACAACCCCCGCAAACAGATGAGGCGGGCCCGTCCACGCACTCGCGTGCTACCCATGGCGATCGCCAGCTCCAAATGTTAGAGCGTAAGGTCGATGCCATATACGATAATTTGGGCACATTTGTGACGGGACTCATAAAGGCTTTAGCCGAATCGTTTGCGCAACAAGGAACAAAACAAGAATGGCCTCAGTTTGGAACCGCAGCACCATATCCACCACCGAATTCCCCACCCGAGGAGGGTGGCACCATCGATAATTAGGGGAGTTTTTTGTACCCTTTACCTTCATTCAATTGGGACATTCAATATTTTAAGTTTGGGGGTATTTGGTAGTAGTATGTTTAGTTTGCATATAGTTTTGCATGATTAGTTGTTTTTATATAGTTTTGCATGTTTAGATTACATTTTAGCATGTAGTTGCATGTTATAATTGCATACCTCACAGTTCTTACCATATAGAAATTTTTGTCTAGCCAATGATGAGAGTGAAGTTTTTCAATGATTTCTGAATATGTTAGATAACATGAGCTGAGATATAACGTTTTATACAATAAAATTCATAATGTTGTTTAAATGCTTTCGGTTTTCACAAATGTGTTCACAAGCACTTATAGGTATAAGAAGTACGTTGTGCATTGCTCGATAGAAAAATGTAGTGTTAAAAAGAGAAATATATGAAAAGTGACTTTTGGACTGTATAAAACATTGATTTTTAAACTTTGGAAAAACATGGGTATCTGTGTATATATAAAAAAGTAGAAATAGCATGGCTAGTCTTATTTCGGGGCCCTGGTTACTTGAGTAAGTACGCCCGAGAGGATTGTCTCTACACCTAGCGCCCTAAGGTCTTTCATGGTCTGGGATTCGTTGGTCGAAAGCTCGCTAAGTGGTAGCAGTGTGCCTAATGGAGTAAGACAGTGCACAGTCATGAGAAAAAAGAAAGAAAAGGAAAGGAAAGAAAAATAGTAATAAACACAGCGGGAAAGTGCGAAAGTCGCCCTCGTGTGTAGAATAAAGCAGTTAAGCCCATTGTTAAACCTTAGTTAATTTAAGATGTTAGAAAAGTTCGGGTTGCATATATATACCTAAGTCTTGATTTAAGCTATAATTTTTTGGTTTGAGCAAGATAGCATGAGTACTCTATACCTAAACTAAGTTTTGGGTGAACACAACACACAAACACAGCATCTTTATAGCATTTTTGAATTATCTTAGTGTATGATATTATGCCTGCAGTTTGATTTGAATATGTATTCTCGAATCTAAAAAAAAATTCGATAAGGCAAATTGGACTGAATTTCAATGATAGTGGGGACAATGTGAGAATTAGTTGCATAGTAATATAGTTGCATTTTTATTGTTCATTAGTATGCATTGCTTGAGGGCAGGCAATGGTTCAAGTTTGGGGGTATTTGATAAGTAGGATTTACACCTACTTATGGAGTACCAATTCATGCGAACTATGCCCATCTCAAGTACATTTTAGTAGGTTTTAGCTGCATTTCATGATAATTTGCATTTCGCATACTTAAAACTCCTTTTGGTGAATAAGGGCAGGAATCAACCTATTTTGGTGGTGTTATTGAGCATAAGGCTAATGGATGCTTGAGACGAGGCAAAAGATGGGATATGCATGGCATGAAGTGTAATGGAGCAAGGAGATTAAGCATGAATGAACAAGTAGCAGCAACAGTAGCATGACAGAATCAGAACAAGAACCACGATCTGCAGATTGCAAGTCACGCGGCCGCGCGGAAGAATAGCCTTGAGAGCGCGCGCCCGCGCAAGTACCCAGCAATACCATGGAACCTACTACAAGTTGCGCGGCCGCGAGAAGGACATGCACAGGGAGCGCGCGCACGCGTGCGAGACCGCCTGAACATACAAACTTACTGCAAGTCTCGCAGTCGCGAGCATAACAAGCTTGAGGAGCGAGCGACCGCGCGCGAGGCCTGAAGCTACTGACTTATTTTATTTTATTTCCAATTTTTTTAAGGGTTTTAATTGATTTAAAACGATTCCTGACTGGTGTTAGGGGAATCACTTGACATTTTATTAATTTTTTCACGTATCTTTAAGTGGGAATTAGGGTTTATTCTCTAGGAGAGATTCCAATATAAAAGGAGGTCAGAACTCTACTTTTCTACTCCTTCTTGGGATTTTCTACCAGAGTGGATTATTATTATTAGTTTTGCTGGATTCTTATGAGGATCTGATTATTGATTTATATTCAGTAATTGGGTTTGATAATTTTATCTTTCATCTTTCAATTGTCGTTTATTGACCATGTTTAGATTTGATCCCATAATGGCTTTTGGTTCAGTCATGAACTAAACTCCATTATGGAATTCTAATGGATTTTAATATGTAGTTCGATTGCATGATTAAATGCTGGTTTGTTTTGCATATCATATGGGATGTCTATCATGATTGTTTTGCATGTATGAATGCTTGATCACCATTCGTTTCAATATTTGTATGGAATTGACAATGAACATGCAAATATGGATTGTAATCATGATAGTATAAGTATATAGGGTTGTTTTGTATGGCTTGTATATTTCGTGAACCAGATAGACATATATTGTTTCACCGTATAAGTTAGAATAAGGGCTTGAACTTAAAATCAATATAGTTGCAATTTCCAATAGACATATAGTGATTTTGGTTATATTGATGATTACATAGAGTCTATCATCTGTGGATGATGTGTAAGTAGGTCTTAGTGCATTGAAAAATGGCTAATACTCTTTTAGTGCTCTTGGCTACTTTTCTGTGATATGTGAACGAGTTGTGCATGATAGTGGTGATTGAATGAAGTATTAAATGAATTTAGGATCCCATTAGTTCCAATATCATTTATTCCTTCGTTATTATTGTTTTAGTTGTTATTTACAATTCGAGAACAAACCAAGTTTAATCATTAGTAATCTTAGTTAAACAACTTTCTCTGTGGGATCGATACTTTACTTACTTTGTATTGCTTGTTGATACATGTATGCTTGCATGAGTTAGAGCTCTTTTGTTAAGACTAAAAAAGAGGCAACAGCGGCAACGACGTTGGCTCGAACTGTTGAAAGATTATGATCATACCATCTAATACCATCCTGGTAAAGTGAACGTAGTAGCTGACGCATTGAATAAAAGCTCATATGCGGGTACGAGTGCGATATTGTCAACGTAAAGGCCCATTTTTTATGACTTAAAAAGTATGGAGATAGAGTGAAAGACTCCAAGGACCCATGTGATGATGGCGAATATATGAGTAGAATCGACTTTAATTGATAAAGTCAAAGCTGCTCAAGCTACAGACCTGGAGCTGATGCGTATGAGGAAGAAAATGTAAGAAGGTGATATGCCGGAAGCAAGAATCGATGAAGAAGGAATACTCTGAATCAACTCAAGACTTTGTGTTCCTAACGATTCTAACTTGAAGTATAAAATCATGATGGAGGCGCACAACACACCATTTGCAAACCATCCTGGGAGTACCAAAATGTATCGTGATCTTCGACATACATTTTGGTGGTGCAATATGAAGAGAGAGATCACAGAGTTTATCTCAAGGTGTCTAACTTGTCAACGAGTCAAGGCGGAGCATCAAGTGCCAAAAGGTCCATTGCAACCACTTGAAATTCCAGAATGGAAGTGGGAGCACATTACCATGGATTTCGTTACTGGTCTTCCTAAGGTTTCTCAAGGCATAGATGCAATTTAGGTCATTGTTGATAGATTGACCAAGTCTGCTCATTTCTTACCTATACGAGAAACTTATGCACTTGAACGTCTTGCTCGTATGTACATAAACGATATTGTAAGATTACATGGTATGCCAGTATGCATAGTTTCTGATCGAGACCCAAGATTCACTTCAAGATTTTGGGTTAGTTTGCAAAAAGATATAGGCACAAATTTACGATTTAGTTCGGCTTATCATCCTTAAACAGACGGGCAGTCAGAGAGGACTATTTAAAATCTTGAAGATCTATTAAGACTCTGTGTCCTTGACTTTAAGGGAAGTTGGGATAAATTCTTACCATTGGTGGAGTTTTCCTACAACAACAGTTATCAAACAAGTATTGGCATGGCTCCATTCGAGGCGTTGTATGGAAGAAAGTGTCGTTCTCCAGTATGCTGGGATGAGATGGATGAAGCAACGTTGTTGGGACCGGAGTTGGTACGTAAGTCTACAAAAAATATTCAAACGATCCGACAACGTATAAAAACCTCACAAGATCGACAAAAGAGTTATGCTGATCTTCATCGAAAGGACGTGGAATTCAATATTGGAGAACATGTGTTGTTACGAGTTACTCCATGGAAAGGAGTTATGAGATTTGGAAAGAGAGGAAAGCTCAATCCTCGATTCATTGACCCATTTTTAATCCTCGAATGAGTATGAACTGTGGCCTATAGACTCGCCATATCGCCAAGTATGTCTCGTGTTCATAACGTTTTTCACATATCTATGTTACATAAATATGTGAAAGACCCGAATCACATTATTGAGTTAGAACCGGACAAAATAGGGGAATATTTAACGTATGAAGAGGTTCCTGTTAAAATCTTGGATAAGAAGGAGCATATTTTACGCTTCAAGGTTATACCTCAAGACAAAGTTTTGTGAAGAAACCATGATGTTGAGGAAATGACATGGGAGTTAGAATCTGAAATGAAATCAAGGTATCCTCACCTATTCGTCATACAAGCTATGTACCCTAATTTCGAGGGCAAAATTTCATAAGAAGGGGAGGTTGTAAGACCCCAACTTTTAAGAATAAAGATAAATTTTCTATAAATATCATTTTGAATATTATGGAGTGAATTTAAATAATGTTATAGTTGTGGGTAATATTTATAAATTTTTCAAAGTACGCAAGTTGTTATATTATATTCGATTGGTCAGGGAAAATTCGTTTTAACAGGGAACATTCGTACGACAGCACAATCATTGGTGGACCCCACAACGGAATTATTGTCGGATTGAGAAAACGACAAAAATATCTTTTTATAAAAATAACGGCGGAAGTTTTACCGTTAACTGTTGAAACACTCGGTGTTAAAATTACAGTAATACGCGTGGTTGCATAGTAACACACAGTATTCATTATTGATGCTTACGTGAGAAGTCACTCAGTTTTGTTCAATTATTGCTACATTAATTGCTGCATAGTATCTCACGTTATTTGATTCAATTATTGTCAATATTTTATATATTAGTAAATCAATAATTGAGACGACAAAGTTATTAATATTATTATTTGCAATATTGACGATGTCTAGAAGTTCTGCTAAGGAGAGGTATGGTCACCTATGTGACACCCCCAAAATAAGTCCATTCCATCCAACCTATTCTGAGTCGCCAATTACATGGTACAGAAAACAACTACAACTTTATTACAACAATTGTTGTGCAAAATACCACAACATATATGCTGTGAGTTTGGATACAAATATATACCAACTGTGACACGTGTCCTAACCGTGGACAGCGCCTCACAGTGATACCTTACATAAAGGTATAGTCAAAAACTATTTTAGAAATTAGAATATTTGGGAAATGGTCAAGGAAACCTTCGTACATGGGAGGCCATGCTTCTAGGTTATGATAAATATCATATAGGCCACAAAATTATCCTTGGTTGACCCAATAGACCCCAAAGAAAAACGAGAAGATTACAATCATATTCTTTCCAATGGTAAGTCTTCTCTTGACATATCATTATCTCCACTGTCTCTAATTGAGAATTATACTTCAAACAAACATCAAGATTATATAGGTAGTGATCATAGATATACTCAGCAAGTGAATGTGCACAACCCTATCTTATAATGACACGAGGTTATATGACATTAAACATCTTGTATGATAGTGACAAAACACCCTTCTAACGTTGGGTTCGCCTCACCCTATTGAATTCATCAAATATAACTACTAAATGATGTATACAACACACTTTTCTATACTGTTTAGGGAGATCCTCCACAGCTAGAGACTACCGTTCTATTCTCCTGTTATCCCCACTCGACCCAGCTACACTCTTAATTATTACCTGAAAGGAATTATGAAGCAAAAGGGTGAGCACAACTAGCCCAGTAAAGAATATCATGACTAAAGATAATTAAATTATCAATAGCCTTCATCAGTAATAAATCAGAGATTTAGAACATATGACAGATGATAAAACTTTTCAACCATAGTTGCAGCAGAACGAGCAATACATTAGAAGAGTCAAATAGACCATAAAGTCTATTATCTTCTCCACATTAAAAGTCCACCAACAATGTTTTATCCCTGTAACATTAAACAACAGTTCCTTTCCACAATCACATGTATAACTCATAATCGTAATTGTAGTTCTAAATTCCTTTTCTCATCCAGGACAAAGATAATTTTCATCACCTGAAACATCAAAGATCATGGTTATACCAAATCACAGTTCATGTTCATAATCATACTAATAAATTTATCTTTGCACTACGGGCCAAAGATATTCATCAACAAGTCATCTTTGCACTACAGGCCAAAGATATTCAACAACAGGTCATCTTTACATTACGAGCCAAAGATATTCATCAACAAATTATCTTTGCACTATAGGCCAAAGATATTCAACAACAAGTCATCTTTGCATTACGAGCCAAAGATATTCATTAATAAATCATCTTTGCACTACAGGCCAAAGATATTCAACAATAAGTCATCTTTACATTACGAGCCAAAGATATTCATCAATAATTCATCTTTGCACTACAGGCCAAAGATATTCCTCAACAGTTCATATTTGCACTACAGGCCAAATATATTCATCAACAGTTCATATTTGCACTATAGGCCAAATATATTCATATCTCAAAGAAATATATAATCATTTCAGAATTTATATAAACAATAATTATAACCATGTTGATCAATTCATCTTTACACTTAAGCTAAATATATTCAATTATAAATTCAATGGTCATGATCATACCAGTTAACAATTCATCTTTGCACTATAGGCCAAAGATATTCCTCAGTCACGATTATACCAATAATTTACCCATCTTTACACTCAAGTGAAAGAGAAATTCAACATCAGGGTTATAAAAATGTTATATATGATAATAAAAACAATATGATCAACAACTGCATTTATTTTCAAGAGCAACAATCATTAATCAACGATAATTTGGTCAGAAAAAGAAACCAACTTTTGTCGTGAATAGTACCCGTGAATAGTAACTCGTGAATAGTAACTCGCGAATAGTAACTCATGAATAGTAACTCGTGAATAGTAACTTGTGAATAGTACTCCGTATTCGTACATAGTACCGTATACGTAAATAATATCATATACGTAAATAGTGCCATATACATGAATAGTGTCGTATACGTGAATAGTGCTGTATACGTAAATAGTAACCCCGACTCAAAAAGGTAGAAATTCCACAATAAGATCCATACCAATATGTCAGTATAATGATATTACAAGAATAACATCATTATGAAGAATATAATATCCCTTAATATCCCTTACTATCCCTTACAATCCCTTACTATCCCTTACTATCCCTTACAATCTCTTACTATCCTTTACCTCAAAAGAGCAGTACTTTTGACTGGATATCGGATATGACGCTGAAGGAAACTTGCACTGATGAATAGCAACTCACCAAGTATCTAAATACTCACAAAATACGCTTGATAATATAGAGAGAGAAAGAGAGAAAACTTATGAATTCTGGTGTGATTTTCAATTATAACTTAGCCCTCTATTTATAGGAAAATGTTAGCACGCCGAAGCAGACTTGACCTGTAACCTGATGGCTTTACCTGCTACTATTCCACCCACTAAAAATCAGCCATCTTCCTCAACAACCAAAAGTGGGGCCCACCCATTTCTAGAATTTTCCACCAAAATCATTTATAAACCTAATTTTTGAATTAGTCACCTCTTAAAATTCATAACAAATCATTCGTTCATTTTTAACGGTTCAAAATTTGTGAACATATACTCAACTTATATATGTATAACATATCCAAAAATCACAACGATCCAACGGTCAGATTAAAAATTATAACTCACACAATAAAGATTTAAGAACATTGATTTGATCTTTTAATACCTCCAATTCGATAAAATACTGATAAATACCTCAACGTTAATTCCTTCATTTATAACCACATAAATAAATCCATCATTTATATCCACATCAAATAAATATTTCATTATCATATAAATCAATAATTAATTATTCACAAATAATATTATAGAATCACAATAATGACAACCAGGCAGTTCCCAGGAAAGAGGGGGCTTTCCGATAAGGATTTCTCCTTACTGGCGTGCAATTAGGTGACCAAACCTCTCCTTGACAGAATTTTCTAGACATTGCCAATAATGTTATCTAATAATATTATTCAAATAATATGAATTATTGATCTGATAATGGAGATACCGTGCAGTGACAATTATTGAAACAACAATAATATAAAATATCAACGCAGCAATTATTGATTCAATAAAATAAAATATTGAACAGTAATTACTGTAACAATTATTGAGTAGTGCCTTCTTACGATTAATAATTCAACAATATTGTGCAATACCGTGTGCTACTGTGCAACCACGCGTATTACTGTATTTTAACCACCGGGTATTCCAACAGTATTAACGGTAACAACTAATCCGTTATTCAATTTTGTCATTTTCTTCTTCCGACAGTTATCCATTATGGGGCCCACAAATAGTTGCGCCGTCGTACGAATATTCTCCGACAGAAAGAATATTCCACGACCAAACGAATATTCCCCGACAATAATGAATACTTTATAACCACTTGCGTATTTTGAAAAAAAATTCATATATCACCCTTAACTTTAACTTTTATCAATTTAACCATTTACTGAATAGAAAAATTTAATACTTTTATTTCATAAAATTCGGGGTCTTACAACCTAATTGCGCGCCAATAGGGAGAAATCCTTATTGGAAAGCCCCCTCTTTTCTGGGAACGACCTGGTTGTTAAATATTGTAAATTATAATAATGATGATAAATATTATTAAAAAAATATTGAGGGGATTTTTATGAAGTATTTGTGTAAATTTTGCTTATTTTATGGACCCCCATTTACCCATTTTTCAAACTAATCGGTAGAAAGTTATTCGGTGTATATATATATATATATATATATATATATATATATATATATATATATATATATATATATATATAGGGGGCCACCGTGGGGCTCATGTGTTGTTGATTTTTTAGGGGGGGGGGGAATGAAATCTGATGAAAAGTCACGGATGTGTTGGTTTTTTATAAAATCAACATGTGTTAATATTAAGTTTTGTTTTTTTATGAAAAATAGAATATATTATATTTTATTGAATATTATATTAATAATTTGAAAAGAGTAAAGAGCTGGCGTCCGAAATTCTTCCGCCCGTGATTTTCATCCAAAACATTACTGTGCAGTCCGTGAAAAACTTTTCTAAATAGTATCCTTCCATTCTCCTATAAATAGGATGCTTAATTAGAATTTAAAATCACACCAGAATCTGAGAATTCTTCTTCTATAATATTGAGCATATTTCTTTCGAGTTTTAGAAAGCTTTGAGCGTAGAAAATAGTAAAAGTTTTCTTCAAGAATATCCCCGCTATACCAGTTGGAATACTCTTCTTTTTAAGGTAAGGGATGTTATTTTTGTTCAATATTCGCTTGAAATAATATTTTCTTCTATACTCTGTAGTATGTAAGTAATATTATTTCGTTTCAGATTTCGAAATCCATACTCATTTTGTTGAAGTTTTGGCTTCTATACTCCATGAAATTAGTATAATATTCTTCACATGCTTCATCTAGTATCTTTTTATGGAAATATTATTCTAAGCATTATTGATAAGTTTTAACTTTTTCATGCAGGGGTTACTATTCCCAAAGTTACTATTCACGGATACTATTCACTCGGTTACTATTCACCCGGAGTACTATTCATGACAAAAATTGATTTCTTTTCAGTCCAAATCATTTTTGATATAATTTTATTTTTGAATTTTACTCCACAAAGCAGTATCATGTTGACAATTTGGAAGTTATTGATTTCTGGATAAATTAAATTATAAATCTTTAAAAATTTATCCTTGAACTTGTTTTATTTAATTATTATATCATTGTCACCATCCTCATGTTTATATTATATTGAAAGTCATCTGTGGCCTGTAGTGCATAGATGGACTTGGTATGATTATGACCAGAGCTTATTTGGTATAATCGTGACCGTAATGTTACAAATGATGTGGTAAAAGTCCTCATTGGCCCACAGTGCATTGATGGACAGTTGTTGGCATGATCATGACCATTAATGAAAACACGAATATCCTTGGCCCGTAGTGTATGGATAATTTATGGTCGTGATACTAATGAATATCCTTGGCCGTAGTGCATGGATGATGTGGATTATTTATTAAGCTGAGTCTCTGCGATAAAAGTGATGAAAAACCTTTTAAATCATAGAAGATAGTAGATTTTATTCTCTACTTGACTTTTCTAATGGATTGTTTGTTCCGCTGCGGTTAAAGTTGATATTTGTTATATTTTAGCAGTTTAACACTGTTGAAGGCTAACGATAAATTATTCTGCATTATCTTAGTCATAATATTTCTTTCTGGCTAGTTCAGCTCACCATTTTTCTTTCATTGTTCTCTTTAGGAAATGAGAACGTAGCCGGGACTAGTCGGGGAACGGAGTGACGGTCCAGATGATAACATTAGTAGTCCTCATTATTCTATGAAATAGTGTGATAATAAATGCATTTAGGACTCCATTTGAGTTGAATACTGTTTAGATGACAATATTCGTATTAAAACTCTCAGTTTATATTTTATCGTATTTTACACGACAGTGTATTATTAAGTTGTATTTGAATTTTATACCATGTATTTGGCGACTCAAGATGGGTGATGTATATCTATTTTTTGGGGCATCACAGATAATTAGCAAACCAAGTATCACTAGTTAAACAAATTTTACCATAAAAATTACCAAAATATTCAATTAATTCATTTTTAGCTTTGTTATATAATTTAATTGCATCACGTTTAGTAGTCATTCTACTTACTTGTTTATATTTCGATTGTACTACGCCTTGAATGTAGTCGGTACAACGCGCATTGTCAAAAAAATTGAAAGGAAGTTCCTTCTCGATCACTAACTTAGCTTGCCACTCCTTTTGTAATATTTGATCGTAACTCCAATTGTGACCAGAACGATCAATTAGTGATTGAGAGCTTTCATCAGTTATTTTATGCTTCTTCAAACACGACTCGTGGTGACGGAGTAATGTGTTATTTCCTTTAACTCCAAACAAGTTGTTATATATTTTGCATTGGGCTTTTTTAATACCTTCTGCAATCCACACTTCGATGAAATGATCCCAAACAGCCGTTGTACGTTTGTTTTGCTCACCAGTAGGACGTGGAAATATTGTACTCGAACCCGAAACTGCACTTTCGGACATAATGATATTTGGATCGTTTAGGATAAATTGCTATATTTGTGATTCTTGTGGAGTGTTTGAAGAATCCATTATATTGTAATAATAATACAAATTGAGAATTATAATAGTAACAATCGAAGCTTTGTAAGTATTAGAGAATATCAGAATATTAATAAAGAGATGTGGAAATTATGAATAAAGAGAATACTGATAGAGTTGAGGAAAAAATGAATGCGTAATACTCAATACAGATATTTGAGAATTGTGAATGTTTTGTAGTTTAACAAATGATTTTTATAGGAGTAAAATATAACTGTTTATTTGTGATGTTAATTTATTTATTTTATTGAGCATTATGCTTTATCAGATGGATAGGACAACTCAATTTTGTACGTTGCTTATTGGAATTCGCTAGTCATGCTACATTAGATTGGACAGTTCACTGAACTTTCTTCCTTTATCTTCAATTCTCAATATTTTATAATTATGGTACTCTCATCTTACATAAAAATTAAATTAAAAAAAATGCAATTGCCACTTGTTAAGTTGTTATTGTAGAAAATTTTAGAGATAAGATATCTAAAGCTGGAAGTGGAATTCCATTAAAATCAATGAAATGATGTGACGCCCCCAAAATTAGGTATACATCACCCATCTTGAGTCGTCACATACATGGTACAGAATTCAAATACAACTTACTAATACCACTGTCGTGCATAATACGACAAAATACAACTGTGAGTTTGAATACAATAATTGTCTACTAGAGATCATACAAACTCAAAAGGAGTCCTCAATACAATTATTGTCACACTATTTAACAGAATAATGAGGACTACTAATACTATTCTCTGGTCCATCACTCCGCTCCCTGACTCGTCCCAGCTATATTCTCATTTCCTGAAGAGAACAGTGAAAGAAAGGGTGAGCTCAACTAGCCCAGTAAGAAATATTATGACTAAGATAATGCAGAATAAATTATCATTAGCCTTCAACAGTGTTAAACTGATAAAATATAATAAACATCAAGTTTAACTGCAGCGGAACCAGCAATCCATTAAAAGAGTCAAGTAGAAAATAAAAACTATTATCTTTTATGATTTAAAAGGTTTTTTCATCATCGTTATGGCTGAGACTCAGCTTAATAAATATTCCACATCATCGAATCACCCCTGCACTACGGCCAAGGATATTCTTTAGTATCACGACCACAATTATTCATGCACTACGGCCAAGAATATTTGTATATTCATTAGTGGTCATGATCATGCCAACAACTGTCCATCAATGCACTACGGGCCAATGAGGATTTTAAATTTTTACATCATTTGTAACATTACAGTCATGATTACACCGAATAATCCATGGTCATAATCATACCAAGTCCATCCATGCTCTACAGGCCACAGATGACTTTCAAACATATAAATAAGAGGATGATGACAATGATATAAGAATTCAATAAAACAAGTTCAAGAATTATTTTATCCAGAAATTATTAACGTCCAAATTGTCAACACGATACTGTTTTGTGGTGTAAAATTCAAGAATGATCAGAAGAATATTTTCATGAAAGGATACTGGATGAAGCGCAAATATCAAGGATATTCTACTAATTTCATGGAGTATAGAAGTTAAAGTTTTAACCAACTGAGTATAATAAAAAATGAAATAACAAAAGAAATCACCATGCATGCGACAGACCGCACAGGCAGGTTATTCCAACAAAATAATAAATAACGGAACCAGGTCAGGTGAAATTCACACCGACAGGATGTTCCAACAGAATAATAAAGACGGAACCAGATCCGGTGTAAAACACACAGATAGGATATTCCAACAGAATAATAATAAAGACGGAACCAGATCTGGTGTAAAACACACAGATAGGATATTCCAACAGAATAATAAAGACGGAACCAGGTCCGGTGTAAAACACACAGACAGGATGTTCCAACAGAATAATAGAAGAATGTCACCAAGTATAGGGTAAACCGCGTATACAGGTTATTCCAACAGAATAATAATGAATGGAATAACATAAGGATTTCACCAAGTATAGGGTATACCGCGTATACAGGTCATGTATAGGGTATGCCACTTTTACAGGTTATTCCAACAGAATAACAAAGAATGGAATAACATAAGTTCTCTTCAAGAAGAAAGAATAACACCCCTTACCGTATTAGGAGATTGAATACTGCAGTAGTGTAGTAACCGAATACTCTTCTTCTTTCTCTATTACTCTCTCTATACTTTATCTCTCTATAGCTTGAACGAATTCGTGAAAAATAATGAAGCCCTAGGCCTCTATTTATAGAAGATTTATTACTATTTACGAAAGTATTTACTATTTACGAAGGTAATTACTATTGACGAAGGTAATTACTATTGACGAAGGTAATTACTATTGACGAAGGTAATTACTATTTACGAAGGTAATTACTATTTACGAAGGTAATTACTATTTACGAAGGTAATTACTATTTATGAAAGAGACTCTTAGATGATGACATATGGCCTCCCATAAATAATTAAACTTACCATAAACGTCTAATAATAGACTCTTTATATACATCAAGGATTGAATAAAAATTACCAGAAATCATTTTATTTTTAATCAACACATATTTAATCTTTCAACAATTATTAATCATTTATAACTTGTCGTCTCAATTATTGTTTAGATAATATAACATATTATACAGATGATACTGTGACAATAATTGAATCAATAATATAAGAGATATGATGCAGCAATTACTGTAGCAATAATTGAGTATAGCTGAGTGACTTCTCACGTAAGCATCAATAATCAATACCGTGTGCTACTATGCAACAACGCGTATTACTGTACTTTTACTACCGAGTAGTTCAACAGTTTTTAACGGTAACACCTCCGCCGTTATTTTATAGAAAGATAATTTTGTCATTTTTTAACTACGACAATACTTTCGTTGTGGGGTCCACCAATGATTGTGCCGTCGTACGAATATTCCCCGACAAAAAGAATATTCCCCGACCAAACAAATATTTTATAACAACTTGCGTACTTTGCAAAATTTATAAATATTACCCACAACTATATATTTTATCAAATTTATTCCATAATATTCAAAAATAATAATTATGAAAATTCATCTTTATTTATAAAAACTGGGGTCTTACAACCTCCCCTTCTTATGAAATTTCGCCCTCGAAATTAGGGTACGTACCTGGTATGTCAAAGAGGTAAGGATACCTTAATTTCATTTCAGATTCTAACTCCCAAGTCATTTCCTCAACATCGTGGTTCCTCCACAAAACTTTGACTTGAGGTATAACCTTGGAGCGTAAAATATGTTCCTTCTTATCCAAGATTTGAACAGGAATCTCTTCATACGTCAAATCTTCCGCTATTTCGTCCGGTTCTAACTCAATAATGTGGTTCGGGTCTTTCACATATTTACGTAACATGGATATGTGAAAAACGTTATGAACACGAGACATACTTGGCGGTAAAGCGAGTCTATAGGCCACAGTTCCTATTCGATCGAGGATTAAAAATGGACCGATGAATCGAGGATTGAGTTTTTCTCTCTTTCCAAATCTTGTAACTCCTTTCCACGGAGTAACACGTAACAACACATGATCTCCTATATTGAATTCCACGTCCTTTCGATGAAGATCAACATAACTCTTTTGTCGACTTTGTGAGATTTTTATACGTTGTCAGATCATTTGAATCTTTTCCGTAGTCATACGTACCAACTCTGGTCCCAACAACGTTGCTTCACCCACCTCATCCCAGCATACTGGAGAACGACACTTTCTTCCATACAACGCTTCGAATGGAGACATGCCAATACTTGCTTGATAACTGTTGTTGTAGGAAAACTCCACCAATGGTAAGAACTTGTCCCAACTTCCCTTGAAATCAAGGACACAGAGTCTTAATAGATCTTCAAGAGTTTGAATAGTTCTCTCTGACTGTCCGTCCGTCTGAGGATGATATGCCGAGCTAAATCATAAGTCTGTGCCCATAGCTTTTTGCAAACTAACCCAAAATCGTGAAGTAAATCTTGGGTCTCGATCAGAAACTATGGATACCGGCATACCATGCAGTCTTACAATCTCGTTTATATACATACGAGCAAGATGTTCAAGTGTATAAGTTTCTCGTATCGGTAAGAAATGAGCAGACTTGGTCAATCTATCAACAATGACCCAAATCGCATCTATGCCTTGAGAAACCTTAGGAAGACCGGTAACGAAATCCATGGTAATGTGCTCCCACTTCCATTCTGGAATTTCAAGTGGTTGCAATGGAACTTTTGGTACTTGATGCTCCGCTTTAACTCGTTGACAAGTTAGACACCTTGAGATAAACAACGCTATCTCTCTCTTCATATTGCTCCACCAAAATGTATGACGAATATCATGATACATTTTGGTACTCCCAGGATGGATTGCAAACGGTGTATTGTGCGCCTCCATCATGATTTTATACTTTAAATCAGGGTCGTTAGGAACACAAAGTCTGGAGTTGACTCAAAGTATTCCTTCTTCATCGATTCTTGCTTCCGGCATAGCACCCTCTTGCACTTTCTTCCTCATACGCATCAGCTCCAGGTCTGTAGCTTGAGCAGCTTTAACTTTATCGATTAAAGTCGGTTCTACTCGTATATTCGCCATCATCACATGAGTCCCTGGAGTCTTTAACTCTATCTACATCCTTTGCAAGTCACACAAAATGGGCCCTTGCGTTGACAATATCACACTCGTACTTGCATGTGATCTTCTACTCAATGCGTCAGCTACCACGTTTGCTTTTCCAGGATGGTATTGGATGGTATGATCATAATCTTTCAATAGTTCAAGCCAACGTCGTTGTCGCATGTTGAGTTCCTTTTGAGTGAAGAAATATTTGAGGCTTTTATGATCCGTAAAGATCTCCACTTTCTCCCCATACAAGTAATGCCTCCAAATTTTAAGTGCAAAGACAAAAGCTGCTAACTCTAGATCATGAGTAGGATAATTCTTCTCATATTCTTTGAGTTGTCACGAGGCATAGGCTATGACTTTTCCATGTTGCATAAGAACACATCCCAGCCCTTTGCTCGAAGCATCACTATAAATGACAAATCCCTCCGAGCCAGATGGTATTGTTAAAACAGGTGCTGAAATGAGTCTCCTCTTGAGTTCTTGAAAACTCTTCTCACATTCTTCGCTCCAACCGAACTTTGTATCTTTCCGAGTCAGCTGAGTCAATGGAGTAGCGATTCGAGAAAATCCTTCCACGAATCTCCGATAATAACCAGCTAAACCGAGAAAGCTACGTACTTCGGTCACTGATTTAGGTTGCTCCCAGCTTTGAATAGCTTCAATCTTTGCTGGGTCAACAGATATTCCATGACTTGATACCACGTGCCCAAGGAATGCTACTTCCTCAAGCCAGAACTCGCATTTCTTCAACTTGGCATAAAGCTTATATTCACGAAGCTTTTGGAGTGTCAGCCTCAAGTGTTGCTCATGATCTTCACGGCTTTTGGAATAAATAAGGATGTCATCAATAAAGACGACCACAAAGTGATCCAAATATTCCTTGAATACTCGGTTCATCATATCCATGAAGGCAGCAGGAGCATTAGTCAATCCAAAGAACATGACTAGGAATTCATAATGCCCGTACCGAGTTCTGAAAGCCGTCTTTGGAATGTCATCGGTTCTAATCTTCAATTGGTGATACCCGGAACGAAGATCAATCTTTGAAAAGAATTTGGCTCTTTGCAAATGGTCAAACAAGTCATCAATACGTGGCAATGGATACCTATTTTTGATGGTGACATGATTCAACTCCCGATAATCAATACAAAGTCGCATACTCCCATCTTTCTTCTTCACGAATAGAACAGGAGCACCCCAAGGAGAAGTACTAGGACGAATAAAGCCAATGTCTAACAATTCCTGCAGTTGGGTTTTTAACTCCTGAAGTTCAATAGGAGCCATTCGATATGGGGCTTTAGAAATGGGTTTTGTACCGGGTTCAAGGTCGATACAAAATTCAATCTCACGCTCTGGGGGTAGGCCAGGAAGTTCTTCGGGGAATACGTCAGGAAATTCATTAACAATAGAAATATCGTTCAAAACTGACGTATTTTTGTTTAAATCTGTGACATGAGCTAAGAAAGCTTGACATCCGTTTTTCAATAAACGAATAGCTTTATGGCTTGAGATGACCGTGATTGATTTTAATGGTTTGGTCGCTTGAATTCGCATAATAGGTTGATTAGGAATATGAAAGCTAACAACCTTATGGAAACAATCAATTTTTGCATGATGAGTAGTTAACCAATCAATCCCTAGAATCACGTCAAATGCAAGTATTTTCAATGAAATAAGATCTACAGGTAATGTGAGGGTACCGATTTGAACCAAACAAGACTTATAAACAGTGGATGTAATGAAGGTTTCTCCCAACGGAGTTTCCACAGATAAGTCAAAGTCTAATTTCTCCGGAGTCAAATTTAATCGATGAGCGCAAGTAGGAGAAATAAAAGAATGGGTAGAACCGGTATCAAATAAAGTATAGATTTCGTTAGAGTTTATGATAAGCTTACCCGTGATGACCTCATTCGGGTTCCTTGCTTTCTGGGAGGTCACAACAAACGCTCTCCCTTGCACTACCGGCTTTGACCTCTCTGGGACGGCCTTTGGTGCCTCCATCCTAGCTGAATTTGTCTTCGGTAAACGACAAAATCGGGCTAAGTGACCTTCTCTTCCACAATTATAACATGCTTTGGACGGCATCGCGCAATTTGGACTGATGTGTCCCTCCCCTCCGCATTTGAAGCATATGATAGGTGGTCTTTCTCCTTCCTTAACAACGGGTGCTGGTGCTGACGTCTTTCCATCATTGTTGAATCTCCTCTTCTTGAAATGTCCATTTTTATTGTTTTGGCCCTGATTACCACCGAAGTGGTTACCATTTCTGGCTTGCTGATTCCCTCCACGCTTGTTGTCACCGCTTCGATGACCACTCTCGCTGGTATTATAATTTTGCCGGCTGCTCTCTTTTAGTTGAGTTGACTCGTTATCGCGCTCCACTAACTGAGCCATATTTACAACATCTGAATACAAACACAGTTTATGAGAAATAAGATGTTGACGTATCTCCGGCTTCAAACCTCTTAAAAACATTCCTGCCATTCTCTCTTCATTATCCACCAAGTGGGACGCAAACCGTGATAATTCTGCAAATTTTGCCTCGTATTGCGACACAGTCATATTATTTTGTTCCAACTTAATAAACTCCACCTCCTTCATGTGGCGAATACTTTCGGGAAAGTATTTGTCATTGAACAGCTCCTGGAACTTCTCCCAAGATATCTTCAGTACAGCAGGTTGAGTACGTTTTACCGATTCCCACCAATAATCTGCCTCTCCGCGCAACATAAAGGCGGCAAAGGGAACCTTTTGCTCCTCGGAGCATCCCAAGACATCAAATATCTTGGTCATCTGCTTTATCCATGTTTCCGCCATAAGTGGTTTTGGCTCTCCCTTAAACTCCGGTGGTCCCAGCTCCTTGAACTGTTTAGCGGTGACCGCCCGAGAGTTTCCCGTGTTTCAAATGTTCAGAGGTTTTATGCACATTATCCTGATTATTGATATGTGGTGAATCAACGATCGCCTGCGCTCCATTGCTATTCTCAACATTCTCAGATGTCATTTTCAGATACTTCCACAAAACAAAAGGTTAATTGACATGTAACATATTATCCCTATATTCTGACCGACCAATAAAATAACACATAAACTTAGGTAGGTCATACTAGCGAAGGAATTCCCCGTCTCTCCCCTCCTAGTACTATTCTCACATCTTAGCCAGGGATCATATCCCTAAGCTCTGATACCAACTGTGACGCCCCTAAAATTAGGTATACATCACTCATCTTGAGTCGTCAGATACATGGTACAGAATTCAAATACAACTTACTAATACCACTGTCGTGCATAATACGACAAAATACAACTGTGAGTTTGAATACAATAATTGTCTACTAGAGATCATACAAACTCAAAAGGAGTCCTCAATACAATTATTGTCACACTATTTAACAGAATAATGAGGACTATTAATACTATTCTCTGGTCCATCACTCCGCTCCCCGACTCGTCCCAGCTATATTCTCATTTCCTGAAGAGAACAGTGAAAGAAAGGGTTAGCTCAACTAGCCCAGTAAGAAATATTATGACTAAGATAATGCAGAATAAATTATCATTAGCCTTCAACAGTGTTAAACTGATAAAATATAATAAACATCAAGTTTAACTGCAGCGGAACCAGCAATCCATTAAAAGAGTCAAGTAGAAAATAAAAACTACTATCTTTTATGATTTAAAAGGTTTTTTCATCATCGTTATGGCTGAGACTCAGCTTAATAAATATTTCACATCATCGAATCACCCCTGCACTACGGCCAAGGATATTCTTTAGTATCACGACCACAATTATTCATGCACTACGGCCAAGAATATTTGTGTATTCATTAGTGGTCATGATCATGCCTACAACTGTCCATCAATGCACTACGGGCCAAATAGGATTTTTAATTTTTACATCATTTGTAACATTACGGTCATGATTACACCGAATAATCCCTGGTCATAATCATACCAAGTCCATCCATGCTCTACAGGCCACAGATGACTTTCAAACATATAAATAAGAGGATGATGACAATGATATAAGAATTCAATAAAACAAGTTCAAGAATTATTTTATCCAGAAATTATTAACGTCCAAATTGTCAACACGATACTGTTTTGTGGTGTAAAATTCAAGAATGATCAGAAGAATATTTTCATGAAAGGATACTGGATGAAGCGCAAATATCAAGGATATTCTACTAATTTCATGGAGTATAGAAGTTAAAGTTTAAACCAACTGAGTATAATAAAAAATGAAATAACAAAAGAAATCACCATGCATGCGATAGACCGCACAGGCAGGTTATTCCAACAAAATAATAAATAACGGAACCAGGTCAGGTGAAATTCACACCGACAGGATGTTCCAACAGAATAATAAAGACGGAACCAGATCCGGTGTAAAACACACAGATAGGATATTCCAACAGAATAATAATAAAGACGGAACCAGATCCGGTGTAAAACACACAGATAGGATATTCCAACAGAATAATAAAGACGGAACCAGGTCCGGTGTAAAACACACAGACAGGATGTTCCAACAGAATAATAGAAGAATGTCACCAAGTATAGGGTAAACCGCGTATACAGGTTATTCCAACAGAATAATAATGAATGGAATAACATAAGGATTTCACCAAGTATAGGGTATACCGCGTATACAGGTCATGTATAGGGTATGCCACTTTTACAGGTTATTCCAACAGAATAACAAAGAATGGAATAACATAAGTTCTCTTCAAGAAGAAAGAATAACACCCCTTACCGTATTAGGAGATTGAATACTGCAGTAGTGTAGTAACCGAATACTCTTCTTCTTTCTCTATTACTCTCTCTGTACTTTCTCTCTCTATAGCTTGAACGAATTCGTGAAAAATAATGAAGCCCTAGGCCTCTATTTATAGAAGATTTATTACTATTTACGAAAGTATTTACTATTTACAAAGGTAATTATTATTGACGAAGGTAATTACTATTGACGAAGGTAATTACTATTTATGAAGGTAATTACTATTTACGAAGGTAATTACTATTTACGAAGGTAATTACTATTTACGAAGGTAATTACTATTTATGAAAGAGACTCTTAGATGATGACATATGGCCCCCCATAAATAATTAAACTTACCACAAACGTCTAATAATAGACTCTTTATATACATCAAGGATTGAATAAAAATTACCAGAAATCATTTTATTTTTAATCAACACATATTTAATCTTTCAACAATTATTAATCATTTATAACTTGTCGTCTCAATTATTGTTTAGATAATATAACATATTATACAGATGATACTGTGACAATAATTGAATCAATAATATAAGAGATATGATGCAGCAATTACTGTAGCAATAATTGAGTATAGCTGAGTGACTTCTCACGTAAGCATCAATAATCAATACCGTGTGCTACTATGCAACAACGCGTATTACTGTACTTTTACTACCGAGTAGTTCAACAGTTTTAACGGTAACACCTCCGCCGTTATTTTATAGAAAGATAATTTTGTCGTTTTCTAACTACGACAATACTTCCGTTGTGGGGTCCACCAATGATTGTGCCGTCGTACGAATATTCCCCGACAAAAAGAATATTCCCCGACCAAATGAATATTTTATAACAACTTGCGTACTTTGCAAAATTTATAAATATTACCCACAACTATATATTTTATCAAATTTATTCCATAATATTCAAAAATAATAATTATGAAAATTCATCTTTATTTATAAAAACTGGGGTCTTACAAATGACCCACTAAATGCAATCCACTCACATGTATAATTAATAGTATTATAATATTGAAGTCACCATTTATCTTTTATGAAGTGGACGGATGGAGGCAGTATATTAGGCCTGCAAAGGCTAGCATTCTACTATTCTAGCAAGTAACCACTAGGTTGTTAGCAGTCAGCCTATGAGCCTACCAATTGCATCTTGTCATTGTTGTAGGCTTGTAGCCGTTAGAGTTTGCCAGGTCCAGCCGTCCAGCAAGCAGATGCCAGTTTAAGGACTTGGGCCTTGGGGCCTGCCGGCCTAGGTGCCTATAGTAAAAGACTCAGGCCAGGCTTCAGGCCGGTTCAGGCTGAAGACCAGGCCAGTTTAGGCTTTTTAGAAGGCCAGGCCAGGTCCAATATTTTTCAAAAAATCGTGGTCTGTTTACAGCCTAGCAGGCAGGGCCTGGCCTATCCGAACTTTAACCAGGCCTAATTTTGACCAGGTCAGGCTCAGGCTAGACAAAGGCCAGGTCGCAGGCCGCATGCCATTTGTGAACCACTAATTACAGCCTTAGCCGGTCACTTTTGACCAATTAAGTGAAAAGGTGTGTCTTTTGTTAAGTAAATTGAAATTTGGGGTGTACTTAAACACCTTTTTTGATTTAGAGTGCAAAAATCAACAGTGCTATAAATTTTAGGGTTCAATTTGTCTTTTAGTCTAATTATTATTACATGTTTGATTAGTTAGGGGTTTCGGTGTATTCAATGTGAATTTCAGTCTTATATTTGTTGGAACTAGAACTTTTATAGAATTCAATAATTTATCATTTGGATACATGTAAAAAATAGAATTGTACAGTTTGTGCAACCCTATTTTTTACTTGTATCTAAATGACACATAAATCACTGAATTCTATAAAAATTTATGTTCCAATAAATATTATAAATTGTTTAGGAGTCATAAAAAAATAAAAAAATTAGTCAGTCGTCCAAAACCGATCCCTTAGACTTTTTGTTAGAATTTTAAACCTACTATAAATTTTGTTTGTTTAAAATGAAAATTATTATTTTAAATATAATTTATTTTAACTTTCAAGTCTTAACCCTGTGTTCAAATTCAAACATACACTAAATATAAGCATGGTAAAAATAGGCAAAGGTCCAAAAATGTCCCTGATATTTTCTCCAAGGTACCACTTCCACCTAACCCTTTTTTTTTTAAAGTGCGCTTAACAGTCCTTAGCCTTCTACTGGTTGAGTCCTATTGAATGAAGTCTTCTACTCCAGCATTCCTTAGTGTGGTCAGACTGACCAAGTACCTGCAGGTTTAAGTATATTTCTACTTTTGGTCCCCATTGTTGAATGGGTTCTGCTAGGTTAGTTTTCTAAACCCCTATTCCTCTTAACTGGATAATCATCATGTTTATCACCAACAGACATATTCATGCATGCAACTATCTTGAGATAATACATTTTTGAGATGTATGATGGTGAATGTGTGTAGGATTTGATAATTAATGACACACTCTTTATCTATGATGGTTTCATCATTTACTGGGTTATGTTCATAATGTTTAAGTGTTCACAGAGTATGAATCAACTCTACGATTTATTAGTATCTAGTTGATTTATGGATGTGATCAGTTTCTACAAATCAACAAGATCCTCTTGTAGAACTGATCATTCTATGTGTGTTGTCAAACACTTAGAACATAGGCTTGTACATACATACTAGCACATCAACAATGATTACTTAACATAAAATTTATTTGGTCTGTGATACTCTTATAATCTATTTCAGATTTTCTTCAAGATGTCATCTTCAGCCTAAAACTTGGTTAAAGAGAAAGTTTGTAGACATTTGTAGACTTTCTCTCTTCACCTCTTTAGGTAGATTATGACTTCTTGACCGAACACTGTCATAGTTCATAAGATGGTGAAAATATTATGTATACATTAGTAATGGTGAGGAACCGTACCTTTTTACAGTCGATTTCTTAACAGTCATTTACCTTAGATATACTGAGTTCAGGTATTGATGTGCATAGCTTTTACTTTTGCTCCTTTCGGCTTAATGCTCTTGTTGGCCTTTCATCAATCAGTCGTGGTCTTGAAGATGTAGATCAAGAGACTCGTAGCATTAAGATCTTTGGCATCTTTGAGTTTACAAAGATAGCACCCAGTTGTTGGTTGGTCACTCATAAGTTTGAGAAGATCTTCTTTCTCCTCTCGATCAGCATTTCTTAGTACGCGTGACCTCTTCATCTTTTCAGACTGATGAATGCTTTACTCTTTGTCACTGATGTCTTTTGCTTTCTTTCTCTCATCTGGTCTTCAGACAACAAGATTGACGACAGGCTAGGATTGGTCTTGTTGATATAGCAATCGAGGATATGGACCAATCTGAGCAGCTTCAGGTGTATATACATTTTTACCTATACACAATATTTCCAACGTGTGAGCTCTTCTGCAAATAACAAGTTACTTACTACTAAACTAAGTTTAGAACAATGTTAGTGCCTGGGATCAGACTCAAAGCGATTAGCTTTTGAATAGCATGAGAACTTGCTCTGATACCAATTATTAGTTCCCATAGGGCACAATAGATCTATAAGGGGGGTTGAATAGATCGTTTTTATTTCAAATACTTTTCTGGTTAATGTTGTATTGTTCATATTTAAGTATATGACAAACATAAGAATCTTTTTAAGTACAACGGAATAAGTAAAAGATTCCCCTTCATTGATATATTCAAAATCATACATACATTGTTCGTTGGGTTAGTTTAGTTGTAAGCAGTTAGAAACATACATAGCAGTTATAGCAGTTATAGACATAATGTAAATGACTTAATGTAAAAGACACAAGAGGTTTTAAGTGTTTCAGAGACTCAAGCTCCTAATCCACTCTTCTGCTTTCAACTAGCAGAATTTCTGCTAAGGAAGGGCAGTACCCTGAATCTCTACGATTCCTTCAAGGCCAGCAGCATTGGGACTTCAGTTCACTAAGAACTCTTCAAGGGCAGTAGCCTTGGGACTCCTCTAGTTCCCTAGGAACTCTTCAAACCCAGCAGACTTGGAACTTCATTTAGTCCCTTTGGACAAGGACCCTTTGGCCCTGCTTTGTTTAGTCCCTCTGGACAAGGACCCTCTTGGCCCTGCTTCGTTTAGTCCCTCTGGACAAGGACCCCTCAAGCCCTGGCTTTGTTGAGTTGTTTGTTTGTTGTTGTTGGAGTCGGTGCTGAGCTGCTAAGATGTCTTCATGCTCTGAACATCTTCTATCCTTTGCAGCTTGGCTTGATCATCCTTGAAGAGTAATTGAGTGTTGTATGATCCTGAGCTTCTTAGGTTGCTGAACTACTCCGGATGACCCCATGATGAACTGCCTTGAAGATCATTCTCCTTGGTACTTGATGGCTGCACATGAGAGGCTTCTAAGATGACTGTAAGCTCTTCTGTTAGGTACTTAGAAGCTTTCTCATGCTTGTCACCAGGATGGCTTTTGTGATCTCCCTTCTTGCTACTCGATGCCTTTTCATGATGGACTTGCTAAGATGACTGTAGGCTCTTCTCTATTGTACTTAGAGTCTTCCCATGATGGACATCCAGATAACATGATGCTCTTCTTTCTCTCGGTAGTTCAGAACACTCTTCATATAGTAGAACTCTCACTTCTACATAGTAGAACTTACACTTCTACTTCTTGCATGATCTGACTTCTGAGTGTTCTTGGTGGATCGTAGAGTGAGCTTTCGGACTCACTATCACTCGGTTGGGTCAGTCCACCTTTTCTCCAAAATACACAACTCCAGCAACCTTTGATCTTTGAAGCTCTTTCTTTTTTATACTTCTTCCTAATCCTTCCTTTGGAAAGTAACCGTTGAAAGCTATTCAAATATTTTCACAGATCTCAAGTTGCTTGATGCAAACTGCATGATGTGACTTGTCATACTTTTTCTGACGCTGTAGTCTACTGTTTCTCCTACCCTGTCAGATGTATAACTTTAATGTCTTGGGCAGGTCGAAGACTTTATTTCTCTTAATTTCTAGATCAGAGGTTGTCCTTTTGCATCGATGCTCTCAATAAGCACTTGTTCAAATATTACCCTTCGGATTGAACCATTGCCAATGCTTCAGTCTTCAGGTATTCGAACTCTATGATTCTGATGCACGTCTTCAAGGACCTGATCATAGTGTCTTGTTGAGTGTTGCTCGTTGACTAGTAGAGCTAACATTACGATCCTGAAGAGTGTTGCTTGGATCTTCACTGAAGAACACCTCTTCACTATATTGTGTAGTGCTTTAATACTTCTGTTTGATTCGACTGTTCTCAGATACTGATGGCCTAATTCCTTGCTCTGGTCCCCTTCTGAATATCAAGACACTTCAGATTTATGGCGCATCCAGCTTGCTTTCTCCTGGTTATCTTCCGCTCACTTATCATCAATGAACTGAACCTGCACTTAATCACTTTAGCCTTGTTCTTCAGAAGCTGACCAGTATCTCGGTTCACCTTCCATCAGTTCCTTCTTTGTTTGGCAAACACTACGATCTTGGTTGTTTCCAAGATCGTTGTCTTCTGTACACTTGATAGCTACTGCATAAGCTGACTTTTCTTAGTCAGCTTCTGAAGTCTTCTTTGGATCTCCTTGTGGAAGACTTCATCACGAATGGCCTTACACCTCAATCTTAATGCTGATTAGGTTTGTGCTGAGATCTTCTGTTAGCCTGCATGCCATTCGTTGAGTGTTATCTGGTTCCCTTACTGTGGAATGCATCTTTGCAATGCCAACCAGAGGCTTCGTATATTTGGATATTCTGGGAGTGCTCCTTCGTTGAGAACCGTATCTGCTCTACGATTCTGACTTAGCATTGTGAGCACTTCTTTTGGAGTCATAGTTCTGCACTCTACGATTCAGCTTCACCTGTGAAGACACTACGATCCTGAGATCAGATATTGACTCTCTACGATTTCTGCCTTGTGCATGTTGTCTTCATATGATCTTGCTCGACTACGATCTCTGCATATAATCAATAGACTCTACAAACTCATAGTGTGATCTACGATCTTTGACTTGGCTTCGGCATCAGTAGACTCTACGACTCTGAGTGTAGTCTACATTTCTGTCTTGCTTCGGTAGATGACCGGTCGGCTCGTAGGCAGGCTGTCTCTACGATTCTAAACATGACTTCCTCAGCACACTACGATTCCGAGGAAGCTCTTCTCGATACAATATGATCCTTCTTCATTTCCCCTGACAGTCTATGAACTCTGAGATCTATTATCTTGCATACTCTTATTCTGCCTCAATAGCTCCCGAGTTAACCTTGACTCACCTGTCAGAATACGACTTCTGGTGCAGTGCTCGACGATCAGACTAGCCTATCTATTACATCATAAGATCAACCTAACAAGCTTGATCTTTCTATATTTATAGTCCTTGTACATCATTTCTTTTCAAGGACTTTACAAAGCTGTTTTGCTTTATGTATGATAAACCTAACATATTTGATCAATTCATTCTAAGTCCTTGTACATATATTTCTATTGTCTATCGCAGGACTTTACAACTTTTCTAAATGCAAGCATAATTGCATATTATTCATTCATATACATATATATATATATATATATATATATATCATAATCAAATCATATATAAATAGGAATAACATTCACATGCTTACTCCTTACAATCTCCCCCTATTTGATTATGACAAAAATAATAAGTGCATATGCATGTTATGAATGAATCTTATATACAGTGAGCAGCTGTATTTCTAAAACTGTTAATCATGAATGTCATTTATATTGATATGACAATTTATACATTAAGACATTCTAAATCCTGGATCCAGAACATTCCTAACAGATTAGAGATGTACCTCCTTGGCTCCATGTGTGTTTCCAGGATGCTTGTTGATCAGCTACTCATCTGTTTATGCTTCTTGCTCTTGCTCCCCCTCAGATGATGACCTTCTATCTTTGCTTGGCTCCCCTTTATCGCTTTTCTGATCTGGAACCCCTTCAGCTTCTGCGATTTTGGTATCATCGTCTTCAGGCTCCCCCTCAGATGATGATTCTTTATCTGTTGCTACTCTCTTCTTCTTTGACTTCTTCTACCTTAACCCTCTGCTCTTATTCGAGTGCCTTTTGTTCCTTTTCTTTTTTTGCCTCTTTTTTTCTCCCTTTTTGTCATCAATCATTTGAGAGAGATGCTCCATGTTGGACATAAGTTGCTCTATTAGGTAGGAGGAGTTTGTAACTTCAAACTTTAGTTCTTGCTGGCCGAGCTCAAGTTGCACAAAGAAGGACTGTTTCAGATAGTCAATCTTGTCAGAGAGGGCTTCGATCTGATTTGCATTGGCCTCCTGAACCTGTAGAGATATTGCCTTCTGATCTTGGATGGCCTTCTGCTAGATACTATCTCTCTCTTGGAGTTTGAGAAATACATCAGCCAAGATAGCTTGAAGCTTGTGCTGGAAAAAATCATCTCCTGTTGCTATCTGCTTCTGTGATTCTTCAGTGAGCATAGATATCTTCTTGCTTAGATCATCAGAGCTCTTCAGTAGTTCCTGCTCCAAAGCAGTTTGATCCTCTTGATTGGCAGCTTCAGTTTGAGCAATGGATTGGACTCTACGATCATCATCTTTGGACAGATTTTCAAAGGTTTGGATAACCTGAACAATCGTGGAGTACCAATTGCTTACAGAGGATGATGGAGCGTTTGATAGTAGTGCTTGATCATAAGAAGGCTTTTGGTTTTGGACTTGGGCATCAGCAGTAGTAGAGTGAACAGACTCTACAATTACCTCCTTGGTCATGTTCCTTCTTCCTTCAGAATCCACTCTACGATCGTAGGGGATGTAGAGATTTTCAGCTTGGCAATAGACCTTGAAATGAGGCTGGTTGGTTATCATCTTGGTAGCATAGGTTTTAACCCTTAGGAAGTTTTGGGCTACCAGTTCCATGCTTGGAAAAGTCTTATAACACCATCTGAAGTAGCTTCCATCTCCTTTATTAAAGGCCTTTAGCCAAGGCATCCACTGGAAGAACCATCTCATCTGCATATCATCAGGATTGTAGAGAATGGTTGAGCAGTCTAGCTCCATGTTGTTCCAATTCCTGACTAAGTCAAAGGAAGTCATTCTTGTTACTCTGAGCTTCTCGCCTCCATAGTTTACCCATCTGTCTGGAGGAGTCTCTGATGGTTCATTTGGGACTTCTACCACAATTCTCTTGGTAGATTTTGCAGGTGAGAGAACTGGGTGAGGTTCTGATTCCTGATTTTTAGAGTTTGAATCATTTGCTACTTCTTCCTTCTCAGAACTAGAACCACTTAGATCAGCTTCAGTAGATAGTTTTTTTTACTGCAGTATTTCATTATCAGATCCTTCTTCAGCAAGTCTTTCCTTAGATTCTTCCTCTTCACTGATGGCTTCTTCTTTAGCATCTTCTCCTGGGGATACAGATTCATCATCACTTAATTCAATGATGGCATTTGATTGGCTGATGTTCCTTTTGGAGGCAAACTGGGCTTGCAGCCTATAGCTCTTCCTTCTACGTGGAGGTTCAACTATTGGAGAGACAGACTCTTCTTCTTCTTCTTCTTGTTCAGTCTCTGACTCCTCTTACTCATCAGATAGACTTCTTTGGAGATCAACACTGGCAGGAGCATACTCTTCTTTCTTGGCCTCATCACTTTCTGAGCCATCATGAGAGCTTTCTTGGTTTGAGGGGACATGTTCTTCTTCTTCTTTTTGAATAGCATATTCTGACCCATTCTCTGGGCTGGTTGGGGCAGTTGCATTTGTGGATGCACTTTGATCATCATGAATTTCTTTTTCTTCATCAGAGTGACTGCTCTGAGGATTGGCCATGGGGTTTGAGCACTTTTCTTCTTCAGCAGTTTCTGCATTTTCCTTTATTACATCCGCTTCATTTTCATTACTGGATGTTGAATGTGGGTACTGGACTACATCTTCTGTTTCTTCCTCTTCTGCTGACTCCACGTCCCTTTCTTCAGTAGATGTATTGATTTGAGAAGCTAAGGCTAGTTTGTCTTCCACCTTAGCTTTCTTGCTGACAGGCCCTTGAAGCAACCTGCTGCTTCTTCTCTTTATGGTTTCAGCAGTTTGGTCCTTTTGTTCTTTATCCTTGTTCAAGGAGGAGACTCTCATTGGTGGTGCCTGAGCTTTCTTCACATCACCAGCTCTTTTCACCACTTTTGATTTCTTCCTGGCTGGTGTGATTTTAACTACTGCAGAGTCATCAGACTCATAGCTCTCTGTCTCTACTATCTTCCTTTTCTTAGCAGAGGCTCTACTGCTGCTCCCAGCTGTCAGCCTCTTGTTCTCCTTGGGGTTCTTCTTCTAGTTTTCCAAATAACTGTGGAGACATAGCTTTGTGCACATTCAGAGCTTCTCCCTCATCATCCTTGATCTCTCCCCCTAGCTTTTTCTTCAGTATGATACTCAGCAACCTCCCATAAAATACCTTGGTCAGGGGCTTCTTCTCAGCCTTCTCTACCCACTTGGAGATCTTATCAAACAAGCTAGATCCAAAGTCAATTTGTTTCTTCAGAACTATTGCTGACATAATTTTCAACTGCTGGTCGATCACTGTGTCATGTGCTAGTGTTCTTACACAGTATGCACTTTCCAACTATTTCAGCAAGGAACTCATATTGTTCAGGAAACTCTTTCTTCTTCATGTCCTTAAAACTAGGGTTTCTTTGATACCCCATAACTTCATTTGCTAGTTCAGTGTTGACAATATCAAGGTTCTTTAGCCATTGGTTAGGAAAACCTAGGCATTGATTGAGGTCAGAAGATTTTAACTTGAGAGACTGACCTTTAACCTTGGTAGTAAGGGTTTTCCGAATTTATAGAGATGTTTGAGTAGAATTATTTAACCAGGTTGTAGTAGACTCGAGTATTTGTCTCAATGCATTCTGAAAATCCAGCCTTCTTTACAAGCTCGAGAATATCCCTGAACTTCTTTTCAGATTTCTCAAACGATTTGGTTCCAAGTTGAATACCAATGATTACTTGCCAGTTTTCCATTTTGAGTAGTTTGAATAATGTGGGTGTTAGATATAGAGAGGTTTATGCGAGATGGTTGTCTGGTTGGTAAGGCTCAGGGGGTTAACTGATTTTACTCTTAAAAAAAACTTTTTAGGGTTTTAAAAATGGGAGGGAGAAAGGTTCGATATCTTTTGGTAACTGTCTGCAGATTTGAACTTATCTTTATGGCAGTTCCTTCTAACTGTGCATACTCAATGATGTGTCAACTGTGTATTGGTTGCACGTTTCCCAGTAATGAGCTGTAACTCCCCACAACTTTTCAGTTATTACAGGAGTGGACATTTAATTGGCGTGGCTTTGACTGTTGACCTTTTGATTCGTAGAGTAACATGATGACATAGCTTTAGACTCTACGATTTCATTTATTGACTCAATGATCAATTTCTGAGAGATGCTGCAGTGGATGGCTTTGTCTTTCCTCCTTACTTCGATGCAGCATAGCTCAATCACTGATGTATTCGAACTTATCTCCTCAACTTGAATGGCTTAACAGATGTCTCATTCTTCATGCTCCTTATGAACTGGAATACCCTTTGGTAGGACTACGATCATTGAGTTATCCTCTACGATCGCTGAGGTTACACTACGATCGTTTAGTACTTTTCAGACTCAACTCTACGATCGTTGACTGACTTGGTTCTTTTGAGATGAACTAGATCAAGCATTCCTTCTGGGATAAGGTAGCTTAGGAAAGGGCAACCTCTTAGAGTTAGCTAAGGGTCAGGTTTGTCCCTGAGGCGCTCTCCAGATGAAATACTAAAATAGTGATTTTCAATGACATCTCATTAGACCTTTTCTGATGGGGAGGTCTTTCTACCAGTTTTGGATATCTGCATTGCTTAAATTGTGATGTCCTCCTACTCTTACTCTACGATCATATGTTTGATCATAGGCACTTCATGATTATGGATTGGGTGGCTGAAGGGTTATCAGTAATATGTTTTGAGACGTTCCTACTGACTATGGATCTTCATTTGGCTCATCAGCCACAAATTTTTGGGGCTCTATAGCAGGTATATCTCTTCCAGGTTTAATAGTGCTTTTATTCCTTAATAGATCATTGCTCCCCCATTGTTGATGTTGTCTTCTCAGATAGATGTGATTCCTTCTTCATGTTCATTTGAAGGCTGCCCAGCATTTTTCCTTCTGACTGGAATCATCATCATTGCTTAGTTATCCTTGTATTGTAGAGATGAGTATTTTCAAGATTGATCACACTACGATCATTTGACAGCACTACGAACGTAGTCTTCTTTTGACAGTCCTTTGTTTTGAGAAGTTCTGCTTCATAAAGAACTCCTTTTGTCTTAAGCTCAATGATCTTCTGTTGTGAGCTTCCTTGAGGATCCTTTTCATAAAGCATGCCTTTCTAGATAAGGGCATATAGAATCCTCTTTATCTTATGTTTCATGGCATGCTCCCATATACAGATTTGTAGCCATCTGAGCTCCATTTCGGTTAGCTCAAAAGGTCTTCAAGGACAGACCTGGACATATAGGGACCGTATCAGCTTCATCTCTGAACAGTCCTTAGCCTTCTGCTGGTTGAGTCCTATTGAATGAAGTCTTATGCTTCAGCATTCCTTAGTGTGGTCAGACTGACCAAGTACCTACAAGTTTAAGTATATTTCTACTTTTGGTCCCATTGTTGAATGGGTCCTGCTAGGTTAGTTTTCTAAACCTTTATTCCTCTTAACTAGATAATCATCATGTTTATCACCAACAGACATATTCATGAATGCAACTATCTTGAGATAATACATTTTTGAGATGCATGATGGTGAGTGTGTGTAGGATTTGATAATTAATGACACACTCTTTATCTATGATGGTTTCATCATTTACTGGGTTATACTCATAATGTTTAAGTGTTCACAGGGTGTGAATCAACTCTACGATTTATGAGTATCTAGTTGATTTATGGATGTGATCAGTTTCTACAAATCAACAAGATCCTCTTGTAAAACTGATCATTCTCTGTGTGTTGTCAAACACTTAGAACATAGGCTTGTACATACATACTAGCACATCAGCAATGATTACTTAACATAAAATTCATTTGGTCTGTGATACTCTTATGATCTATTTCAGATTTTCTTCAAGATGTCATCTTCAGCCTAAAACATGGTTAAAGAGAAAGTTTGTAGACATTTGAATTTTCCATCTACAGACTACTTTTTCTCTTAACCTTTTTAGGTAGATTATGACTTCTTAACTGAATACTGTCATAGTTCATAAGATGGTGCAAATATGATGTATACATTAGTAATGGTGAGGAACCGTACCTTTTTACTGTCAGTTTCTTAACAGTCATTTACCTTAGATATACTAAGTTTAGGAATTGATGTGCATAGCTTTTACTTTAGCTCCTTTCGGCTTAATTCTCTTGTTGGCCTTTCATCAATCAGTCGTGGTCTTGAAGATATAGATCAAGAGACTCGTAGCATTAAGATCTTTGGCATCTTTGAGTTTAAAAAGATAGCACCCAGTTGTTGGTTGGTCACTCATAATTTTGAGAAGATCTTCTTTCTCCTCTCGATCAGCATTTCTTAGTACGTGTGACCTCTTCATCTTTCAGACTGATGAATACTTTACTCTTTGTCACTGATGTCCTTTGCTTTCTTTCTCTCGTCTGGTCTTCAGACAACAAGATTGACGGCGTGCTAGGATTGGTCTTATTGATATAGCAATCGAGGATATGGACCAATCTGAGCAGCTTCAGGTGTATACACATTTTTACCTATACACAATATTTCCAACGTGTGAGCTCTTCTGCAAATAACAAGTTACTTACTACTAAACTAAGTTTAGAACAATGTTAGTGCCTGGGATCAGACTCAAAGCGATTAGCTTTTGAATAGCATGAGAACCTGCTCTGATACCAATTATTAGTTCCCATAGGGCACAATAGATCTAGACGGGGGTTGAATAGATCCTTTTTATTTCAAATACTTTTCTGGTTAATGTTGTATTGTTCATATTTAAGTATATGACAAACATAAGAATCTTTTCAAGCACAGCAGAATAAATAAAAGATTCCCCTTCATTGATATATTCATAATCATACATACATTGTTTGTTGGGTTAGTTTAGTTGTAAGCAGTTAGAACATACATAGCAGTTATAGCAGTTATAGACATAATGTAAATGACTTAATGTAAAAGACACAAGAGGTTTTAAGTGGTTCAGAGACTCAAGCTCCTAATCCACTCTTCTGCTTTCAACTAGCAGGATTTCCGCTAAAGAAGGGCAGTACCCTGAATCTCTACGATTCCTTCAAGGCCAGCAGCCTTGGAACTTCAGTTCACTAAGAACTCTTCAAGGCCAGCAGCCTTGGGACTTCTCTAGTTCCCTAGGAACTCTTCAAACCCAGCAGACTTGGAACTTCATTTAGTCCCTTTGGACAAGGACCCTTTGGCCCTGCTTTGTTTAGTCCCTCCGGACAAGGACCCTCTTGGCCCTGCTTCGTTTAGTCCCTCTGGACAAGGACCCCTCTGGCCCTGGCTTTGTTGAGTTGTTTGTTGGTTGTTGTTGGAGTCGGTGTTGAGCTGCTAAGATGTCTTCATGCTCTGAACATCTTCTATCCTTAGCAGCTTGGCTTGATCATCCTTGAAGAGCAATTGAGTGTTACATGATGCTCAGCTTCTTAGGTTGCTCAACTACTCCGGATGAGCCCTTGATGAACTGCCTTGAAGATCATTCTCCTTGGTACTTGATGGCTACACATGAGAGACTTCTAAGATGACTGTAAGCTCTTCTGTTAGGTACTTAGAAGCTTTCTCATGCTTGTCACCAGGATGGCTTTTGTGATCTCCCTTCTTGCTACTCGATGCCTTTTCATGATGGACTTGCTAAGATGACTGTAGGCTCTTCTCTATTGTACTTAGAGTCTTCCCATGATGGACATCCAGATGACATGATGCTCTTCTTTCTCTCGGTAGTTCAGAACACTCTTCATGTAGTAGAACTCTCACTTCTACATAGTAGAACTTACACTTCTACTTCTTGCATGATCTGACTTCTGAGTGTTCTTGGTGGATCGTAGAGTGAGCCTTCGGACTCACTATCACTCGGTTGGGTCAGTCCACCTTTTCTCCAAAATACACAACTCCAGCAACATTTGATCTTTGAAGCTCTTTCTTATTTATACTTCTTCCCAATCCTTCCGTTGGAAAGTAACCGTTGAAGGCTATTCAAATATTTTCACAGATCTCAATTTACTTAATGTAGACTACATGATGTGACTTGTCATACTTTTTCTGACGCTGCAGTCTACTGTTTCACCTACCCTATCAGATGTATAACTTTAATGTCTTGGGCAGGTCGAAGACTTTATTTCTCCTAATTTCTAGATCAGAGGTTGTCCTTTTGCATCGATGCTCTCAATAAGCATTTGTTCAAATATTACCCTTTGGATTGAACCGTTGCCAATGCTTCAGTCTTCATGTATTCGAACTCTACGATTCTAATGCACGTCTTCAAGGACCTGATCGTAGTGTCTTGTTGAGTGTTGCTCGTTGACTAGTAGAGCTAACACTACGATCCTGAAGAGTATTGCTTGGATCTTCACTGAAGAACACCTCTTCACTATATTTTGCAGTGCTTCAATACTTATTTTTGCTTCGACTGTTCTCAGATACCGATGGCCTAATTCCTTGCTATGGTCCCCTTCTTAATATCAAGACACTTCAGATTTGTGGCGCGTCCAGCTTTCTTTCTCCTGGTGATCTTTTCGCTCATTTATCATCAATGAACTGACCCTGAACTTAATCACTTTAGCCTTGCTCTTCAGAAGCTGACCAGTATCTCGGTTCACCTTCCATCAGTTCCTTCTTTGTTTGGCAAACACTACGATCTTGGTTGTTTCCAAGATCGTTGTCTTCTGTACACTTGATAGCTACTGCATAAGCTGACTTTCCTTAGTCAACTTCTGATGTCTTTTTTGGATCTCCTTATGGAAGACTTCATCACGAATGGCCTTACACCTCAATCTTAATGCTGATTAGGTTTGTGCTGAGATCTTCTATTAGCCTGCATGCCATTCGTTGAGTGCTCTCTGGTTCCCTTACTATGGAATGCATCTTTGCAGTGCCAACCAGAGGCTTCGTATCTTTGGATATTCTGGGAGTGCTCATTCGTTGAGAACCGTATCTGCTCTACGATTCTGACTTAGCATTGTGAGCACTTCTTTTGGAGTCATAGTTTTGCACTCTACGATTCAGCTTCGACTATGCAGACACTACGATCCCGAGATCAGATATTGACTCTCTACGATTTCTGCTTTGTGCCTGTTATCTTCATCTGATCTTGCTCGACTACTATCTCTGCATATAATCAATAGACTCTACGAACTCAGAGTGTGATCTACGATCCTTGACTTGGCTTCAGCATTAGTAAACTCTACGACTCTGAGTGTAGTCTACGTTTCTGTCTTGCTTCGGCAGATGACCGGTTGGCTCGTAGGCAGGCTGTCTCTACGATTCTAAACATTACTTCCTCAGCACACTATGATTCTGAGGAAGCTCTTCTCGATACACTACGATCCTTCTTCGTTTCCCCTGACAGTCTACGAACTCCGAGATCTACTATCTTCAATACTCCTATTCTGCCTCGATAGCTCCCGAGTTAACCTTGACTCACCTGTCAGGACTACAACTTCTGGTGCAGTGCTCGACGATCAGACTAGCCTATCTATTACATCATAAGATCAACCTAATAAGCTTGATCTTTCTATATTTATAGTCATTGTACATCATTTCTTTTCAAGGACTTTACAAAGCTGTTTTGCTTTATGTAGGATCAACCTAACATATTTGATCAATTCATTCAAAGTCCTTGTACATATATTTCTATTGTCTATCACAGGACTTTACAGCTTTTCCTAAATGCAAGCATACTTGCATATTATTCATTCATATACATATATATATATATATATATATATATCATAATCAAATCATATATAAATAGGAATTGCATTCACATGCTTATTCCTGACAATCTTAATTAAATACACCCCCTAAAAGGACATAGGTGTGGTGGTGAAGAAAGCGTGCAACTGAAAGTGGCGGTAAATGAATTATCGAGATGATGGCGTGTATAAAAAAGAATTGAATAACTTTAATCTTCTATCAGTTAAATTTGTCCAAATTAGTGTTTTTTTTCTTCTTGTTCTGACATTTTCTTTTGGTGATTCATGGGAATGGTATGGAGGTTATTGATGGGTTTGTTATTGGTTGGATATCTGATTTGTGTATGGGTTTGTGGATGATGGTGTGTGATAAAGGTGATGAAGTAGACGGAGGGAGCTTTTTTCTAGGTTTAACACAGATCAAATATGAAAATATGTTGATGGAATGATTTTTGGGTTTGATTTTTTTGTTTGTGTTTCACGTTTTTGACCTTCACAGTAAGCAATTACGACGAGGAAAACTTTTGAGATAAAATGGTTCTGGGTTTAGATTATAACTTTTAACAAACAGGGTTCTCCTTAATCCTCACTTTCCATGTCCCTCTTAATTGGTCGTTGTTAAAGCGAGCGTTTGTAGATTAGCATATTGTGTTAGTACTCTGTAGACACTCGAAATTTTTTGCACACCTGTCACTTACATTGCAGGAATGCAGATTCATCTTTCAGAGATAACCTGGAAGACAGCACACATCCATTCCGGATACTACCGGAAGTTCAATCTCAACCCCGGAGCATACACCGGGAGTAACAGTTCCAACCTCGGAGATAACCCCGACGCGTGCAGTTCCAACACCAGAAATTCCACCAGAGAAGACCGATTAATCTCGGAGATAACCCCGAGGTATCCAGTCTCAGTCCCAACACTGGGAATAACAGCTATCAACATTGGAGATAACCCTGAAGGAGTGCAGTTCCGGCGATAACCCCAGAAATCCTTGTTTCAAGTGCATGCTATCAGCTTCAACCTCGGCACTCACACCAAGGAACTCATGACCATACCCAGAGATGATACCGGGAGGATAAGTACACCTAAGAGATGATACTGAGGACCTTCAACACTTGCAGCAGTTCAATCTCAGAGATAACCCTGAGCAACGTCTGCTTTATCAACCCAAATCGGCGATAACTCCGGTGAGGGGAAAAGTCATCATTCGCCAACTCAAGGCCACATCACGTCGTCTCAACATCTCATACATACATTTCTACACCACGATGTCCCACAAGGATCAAGGAAAAATAATCCCGAGTGACTATTGTGCAGGGTAACGGATAAAATTGGAAGCTTGAAGACCGGAGGGTACCGTCCCATCTTCATGACTTCGTACAACCTCAAATCCCATGCCATTGTACAACTCTCGATAACGGCGGTCCGAAATAGGTCCTATATACCTCAGTCGGATGCCCGGATTACAATTCTGAAAGTTTGAGCGGATATTGCAGTGCCTACGCGCACGTACTACGAGACGACCCAACTCAAGAAACCTAGGGCAACCCGGGCAGCCTCAGGTACACCTGCAGCTGGCCGCAGGCACACCTGCGGCTCTCCCCTCTATAAATAGAGGGCCTGGGGTGGCCATTTTAAAAAATAAGGAGGCGAGGAAGCCCTGTCAAATTTGCTCCGTACTTACAATATATTGAGTGCTTTCTCATTTTATACACTTGTGAGCTCACATATAGCTACTTTTGTAACGGCGGGAGCCGAGTTTCATCCATTGTAAAGATATAGAAGCCTTCTTTGGCAGCCCACTATAAGCCTTCTCACACACTTTAAAGCCTTTCTCATCATCTTTGCACACACCCTTCTTCACGTTGAGAGTCATGTTGCGTGTGTTTGCCCGGACTTCGGTCTGTGGTTTTATTTTCAGTTTGTATACACATATATATATATATGAACTAACATTATCGAGTTATGCCTCGATTGAGCCTGGACTTCGGTCTAGAGCGTTTATTTGCTTTAATATATATATATATATATATATATATATATATATATATATATGAACTGTGTTTCGGACTTTTTTCGATGAGCCTAGACTTCGGTCTGGAGCATTTACTGCTTTAATATATATATATATATATATATACATTTATATATATATATATTAACTGTGTGTCGGACTTTATTCGATGAGCCTGAATTTTACATCCGGAGCGTTTACTCGCTTATATATATATATATATATATATATATATATATATATATATATATATATATATATATATATATATATATATATATATATATATATATATCCGTCCCACTTAGAGTTTACTTCGTGGTGGTTGATCGCTTTTACAGCTTTCTTTACGTTTCGTCTTGTCTGGAGTTTACTTCGTGGCAGTTGACCGTTTTTACTGTTTTATTTACATTTCGTCCCGCCAGAAGTTTCCTCCGTGACGGTTGATAGCTTTTACAGCTTTATTTAAGTTTCGTCCCGCCTAGAGTTTCCTCCGTGGCGGTTGATAGCTTTTACAGCTTTGTTTACCTTTTCTGATCCCCCATGGAGGTGCTTCGTGGTGGCTGATCATATTTGTATATATATTTTATAGCTTTTATATATACACCTGCTTACTGCTTTCATGTAAATTACGGGATCATGTAAGCCTAGGAATCATGTGATCACATATTCAGCCTATTGGATCTAGATTTGGTTCCCGTGATTGACCTTTTCAGCTGTAAGCAGCTTGCTAATTATTCTGTGGTGTCTGAATTACCTCAAATGGTTTTCATACTCACAAGGAAATCGACATTATTTTGTACATTATTTTCTTATAGATGCTTCGCATCTCGAAAATAAAATCAATCAAGTCGAGCACTTAATAAAATGGAACTGTAAAAGGTCTCAATTACTATTGAGCATCAGGGTTTGAAAAACCTCTTTTATAAAACATCACTTCCATATCTTGCTAAAATTGAATTTTTACATAAACTCAAACCCTGTGTATATAGGTGCGAACGTGGCCTCGTACCACTTCCAAATAAACAGCACATTGACCCACACACACACACACATTCAGATAATAGTTTCTTGAAAAGAGGCGGTCACCGTGGTAAAACGGATGTCGGGAGGTGCCTAAAACCTTCCCTCCGCATAATCAAGTCCCCGGACCCCAATGAATCTCGGTTTCACCGACTAGTTTAACAGTGTCACATCACTGGGTCAATGTGCAAACCTTTTTTCGGTTGTGTTGGTACAACTATTTAAAAAACCAATTGGCGACTCTTAACAGTCCATCGTCGACATTATACATGTTGGACCTTTTTCACTTGTTTTTTCAAACAAATCTCACCTAAAATGAGAACACCAAAGAACAAGTAACGGAAAGGGATAACTAAAAATCCCGACGTCAACAGGTGGCGACTCTGTTGGGGACTCCAGTAAAAGGACTTAAGCCGCTATTTCAAATTTTTTCAAAAACTATTATCTGCTTGTGTGTGGATGTTGCATTTACATTTATGATGAATGTGTACGAATGCATTTACTTATTGCACTTAGTGCTTTCGCACCATATCTGCTTGTGATATTAGTGTTTCGCACATGTCATCATTTCCATACAGTGAGACACGATGTATGTGAATGTATGTTGTGTGGTCCCTCAAACAAGAGGCTATTCTGTCGGTGTTTGATTACTGGACTCATACGAAGACTAATTCTCGCGAGGCTCAGGAAAGGCACCACCCAAATTCGCTCCAATTGAAAGACCGAATTAATTTCTCGTTGAGTAAATTACGATAATTTAGGAACCTTCATGCTAAAAAGCCGCGAGAGTATCCTAAGATAGGTCAGCCTCTGATAAACCCAAAACGGAGGAAAGTCTCTTCATGCTTTCTCATTTTTTAATTACTTGTAAACACAATTACTTGTAATTTCACTCCATATCTATCTCCATGTAATGAGAAATATGAAGAAATGTGTACACATACATATTTAATTTAACATGATATCCTGTATTACAAAACAACTGACGTCCGTGTTGCAGGATAAAATTCCTAAAATGGAAACATCACATAGCATGTTATTTTTACACATTCCCTAAAGACTAAACTATGCAATTCTTTCGCAAGGAACCAATCGGACCCACTACCTGGTAAAAATCCAAAAAGGTTGCTGGCCTACAGTCAATCATGTCGTCATCTGACCAGACTGACCTTAATCCAATTTCTCGCAAAGAATTCTACGGATTAAGCAAATAAATTACAGATTTGGTTGTTCTACTTAAAGAACTACACCAGTCTACTCAGGGTCTAAAGATACTCGTACATGCTGAATCCTATACACAAGGGGGAAACCATGTCATTACAATACCTAAACTGCAGCTGGATACGACTAACAAAATACATGATGCCACACATCTCACAGGAGATCCAGACACCAGTGACATCAAAAAGAAAGTCCTCCAAATGGAAGAGACCCTTCGTGCTATCAAAGGAATTGGAACACATGGAAGTGTTTCATATGCTGACCTTTGCATTTTCCCTGGTGTCCATTATCCTTAAAAGTTTAAGACTCCTGACTTCAAAAAATATGATGGGTTAGGAGATCCTTACTACATTTGAAGGTTTTTATTAGAGAACTTGGATCTTATGCAGAGGACAAGAAGCTCAGAATGCAGCTGTTCTAGAAAAGTCTGACTGGAGAAGCCCGTTCGTGGTACACAAGATTAGACAACTCAAATATCCATAGCTGGGAAGAGCTAGCACACGCCTTCCTCACACAATATAGCTTTCAGTCTCAGATGGCTCCTGACCGATATCAAATTACCAAGGTCAAGAAATAGTCTAATGAGTCTTTCAGAGAGTATGCTCAAAGGTGGAGACGCCTGGGTGCCCAAGTTATTCCTTCCATGACAGAATTAGAAATGGTCATGACTTTCATAGAAATACAAGAAGCTCCTTTCTATGAAAGAGTTTTAGCCGGCATCGGTAAACCATTTTCTGAAATGGTCAAACATGGGGAGATGGCTGAGATGGGATTGAAATCTAGGAAAATTCAAGACCTAGCTGCCCTTAAAGCTGTCGCTGATCACATCCAATCCAGAAATTATGGAAACAACCCCCAGAGGGTCCATAAAAAGAAAGAGGAAGATGTTTCCCTGATATTACAGGGTCAAAAAGGCAATCAGAACATGCCAATCCAAAGGAGAAGTTACACTCCCTTTCAAGCACAGTCTTCAAACCCTCCAATACCAAAAGGTGGAAAACTGAAACGCCCTCGAGTGTTCACACCCTTAGGGGACTCACTCGAGAATATTCTCACTCTTGTGCAACACAGAAGAAAATCACGCATCTTCTTCCACCAGCCAGCCCTAATGGATGGGGTTTCAATGCTGCTCGAAAATGTGTTTATCATGCTGGGGTACCTGGACATGATACTCTCGATTGTTGGGCCTTGAAACATAAGATCCAAGACCTGATAGAAAACGGTGAAATCGTGGTCACCAAACTAGATCAACCTCACGTACAAGATAATCCACTTCCTCAACACAAAGAAGAGGAGGTGAACATGATTAATTGGAGTAATGGTCAGAATTCCAATTTTAACGGAGAATAATCCCAGACCGCCAAAGACGGGGTTGACAAGTGGGATTATGCCAAATTCCAGTTTGTAATGGAACGTAAGATGAAAGCTCTATGCAAACAAATTGAACAATTGGCAGAACTAGTGACCTATCAGCATCAAGTGACACGCCAGTTAATCAGCAAGGAGCATGCTAGTCTCCTCCCTCTGGTCACGAATATACTCTCGTCACCTTCAGAAAATGAAATGCTGGAAGACAAAGTGACAAGGAGAGCAAATGCCAAAGCCCGTCGGGATTTCGCCAATAAAAGGGAATTTACACACCTGGGCCAACCTATGGAGGAAATCTTGCAGATGCTCATCAATGAAGGAAGAATCACTTCCCTTCTTCCTCCGGTTAATCCTCGTTCCCGACGGTTCAATTCTGATGGAGTATGTCAATATCACTCCCATTCTCGCGGTCACAGGACAGAAGAATGCTGGGCACTCCGCCACCTTATCCAAAATATAATCGACAGTGGTGTCCTGCAACTAGCAGACGATGATACTATGCTAGGTGAGAGTGAGAATAATGTCCTACTAAGTGGAAGGGTTTGATAGCAGTCATATCCACTGAGACTGATGGGACTAACAAATCACTCACAATACCAACAATTCAACTCAGGGGAAGCAACAATCCTTTGAAAGTGGCCACTCCCGAGCCAATCAACTTGTCATGCAGAGCACAATATCCTATTGTTAGCTTACATAAAGTGCCATGGAATTATGGAAAAGGTGAAGGATCCACCTCACATACAACTGCTGCAGTGTCGAAGGAGAATCCACTGTATCTTCCCCAACGAGTTATGAAGTCTACCGTTAAATCAAAGGGGAAAATACCCATGGAGAAGATTGAAAAATTCCTCCGCACTATGGGTCATAACGAAGCCAAGGTGGTTCTAAGCTTAAAAGAAGCTCCGCACCAAATCTCAATTTTGGACTTGGTCCTAACGTCCAAGGACCACCAGACGATCTTCCTGAAGGTTTTAGAGGAAGCCTATCTACCAAAATCAGTGGATGCGGAAAAATTTCAATATTTTGTTGATCACATTTTCAACAAGAATGTGATATCATTTACTGATGACAAAATCCCGACCGAAGGGACCGGTCATTGTAAGTCGTTGCACATTGCGGTTTTGTCTTCCGGATACATGATAGCTGGAGTCTTGATAGATGGAGGCTCATCTCTAAATATATGTCCACACACTACCTTGGTGAAGATGAATATCAATCTCAACCAAATCTGGAGCAACCATACGGTCATCAAAGCTTTTGATGGAGCCCGACGGAATTTGGTCGGAGTAATTGAATTGCCAATCGAAATTGGTCCCCATACATTCTACGTATCTTTTCACGTACTCAAGATAGATTCGGGATACAACCTGCTCTTGGGACGTCCATGGATTTATATGGCAGGGGAATTCCCCTCTACCCGTCATCAACAGTTAAAATACATTATCAATGACAGCCTAGTTACAGTCAACGATGAGCCGGAGTGTCCTGCACAATGTGACATACCATACATCAACGTCAATTCGGATGTTGAGCCGGTCAGTTTTCACACCTTGGAGGTGAGCAACACTCAATACCATGATATTGGAACGCCACCTCTCATACCCAAGATTTCTGCCGAAGTGATGGCAGCCACTCAAGAAATGATATCCTTGGGTCATCAGCCAGGACAAGGGCTGGGTAAAGATCATCAAGGTATCAAGTACCCCATCCAAGTTATCAGTCAAACTGGGACAGCTGGGCTAGGCTATTTTTCCAGTTCTAATAATAGGAATCCACATAAACATCCTCAGATTCCTCCAACTTCAGTTACACGACGTTTGTACACACTTACAATTGCTGAGTCCGCACAACCTCGTGTAAAGGTGTCAGCCAACGTGATGGCTATGTTATTTCCCAAGCCGGTACCGTTGAAGGCAAAAGAAGTCTTTGTTCCAGATCCCACCGTGGAGGAAGAGAAACAAATAAGTAAACAAGTCGTCATCCAAATGATGTTAGGCATGCGCATCATTGTTCATGACGAGCATACAAATAGATACACCTCAGACGATGATTTCTCGGACATAATGGTCATCATTCGGGATAGGAAGGATGATGAAAATCCCTCCATCACTGCAGTCCACCTGGACTTTACCCTTGTCAATTGGAGCAGCACTCCTTGCATTGGTCGACAAGGGTAAAACGGGCAGAAACTATTTCTGCCCTATAGATATCATATTTGCTTACTTTTCTGTTCAGTATTAGCAATCGTTTTGCTAGTACATGCTAACACTTTATATGATCAAACCTTTTTATATATACTAAGTGAAAGCATATTTTGTTTTAGGACCCTGAATTTAGATGTGCCTGTACTTGCTGATATGGTGCCTCTTCTCCACAAAGATTGTAACTTTGATGTAGAGACGAATTCAGCCTTAATGGAAATGCGTGAGGACATTAAGGTGCCCCCGAAAATTTAAGAATGGGTTAAAGACAAACCTAAACCCAACCTTGATCAAACCACTTCATTCAATCTCAGAACATTAGAAAGCCCTAAGTTAATCCAGATTGGTTCAGACCTTACCCCAAACCAACGGAATGACATGGTTACGCTATTAACCCAATTCCAGGATGTGTTTGTATGATCTCATGAAGACATGGTGGGTTTGTCCACTGACATTGTACTTCATCGCCTTCCCATTAAAGAGAGATTCAAGTTAGTCAAGTAGAAGCTCATGCGATTGAAACCTGAGTGGAGTTTAAAGGTAAAGGAAGAAATTATGAAACAATTTCAAGCGGGCATCATTATGGTGTCCACATATCCTGAGTGGATATCCAACATTGTTCCCGTGCCTAAACCTGGAGGAAAGGTGCGAGTCTGCGTGGATTATCTGGACTTGAACAAAGTCTGCCTTAAAGATAACTTTCTCGTACCCTTTATCCACATTCTCATTAAAAATACTGCTCAATACTGCATGTACTCCTTTGCTGATTGCTTTGCGGGGTACCATCAAATCATGGTTGATAAGGAAGATCGTGAGAAAACTGCTTTCATCACGCCTTAAGGAAGCTCTTGTTATAGACAGTTGTCATTCGACCTCATTAATATCGGAGCCACCTATCAGCGAACTATGATGGCTCTCTTCCATGACTTAATGCACAAAGAGATCGAGATCTACGTGGATGATATCATTGTCAAATCCCAAAAGGAGGAAGACCACTTAGACCATCTCAAAAAGTTATTTAACAGGTTGCGTTAGTACAACTTGAAGTTGAATCCAGCCAAGTACGCCTTTGGCGTTAAATCAGGCAAGTTGTTAGGATTTCTAGTCAGCCACAAAGGGATTGAGCTGGATCCTACCAAAATCAAGGCCATCACAGAAATGCTCATTTCTCAGACAGAGAAGGAAATACGGGGATTTTTGGGGAGAATCAAATTCCTTAGCAGGTTTATCTCTCAACTCACAGTAACCAGTAAGCCAATCTTCAAGCTATTAAGGAAGAACTCCTCTATGAAATGGAATGATGAGTGCCAAAATGCCTTCCTTACAATTAAAGAACAGCTGGTCAAAGCTCCCATTTTGGTACCACCCAGGGATGATGTTCCCCTATTCATGTACCTGTCCATAAGTGACAACGCCATGGGCTGCATGCTGGGACAGAAAGATGATAGAGGCCAAGAACGAGCTATCTATTACCTTAGCAAAAGATTCAGCAGCAGTGAACACAAGTACACTCTGATTGAGAAGACTTGTTGTGCTTTAGCATGGGCTTTCATGAGGTTATAACATTAGCTCCATGGTCACACAAACCATCTCATATCCCGTGCGGATCCTCTCAAGTACGTGTTCAATAAACCCATGTTAAATTATCGGCTATCCAGATGGCAGTTGATCCTACAACAATTTGACATCGTCTACGTGACTCAAAAGTCCATCAAAGGTCAAGGAATTGTGGATCAATTGGTCGTCGCACCATCAGGGGATTTCAAACCCTTGGAGACATACTTCCCCGATGAGGGAGTAATGACAGTTCAGCAACACCATCAGTACGATACACGCCAAACATGAAAGATGTATTTCGATGGAGCTGTTAATATGGAAGGTGCTGGAGCTGGAGCAGTTCTAGTATCTAGTACGGGGAAGCAGTATCCAGTCGCTGTCAAATTACAGTTTATCAGCACCAACAACACAGTTGAGTATGAAGGCTGTCTCATAGGGCTAAAACTTGCCCGTTCAATGGGTATCAGGCGGTTAACTATCTTTGGAGATTCAGAGTTGGTAATCAGACAATCCACCGGAATCTATCAAACTAGAGAACTACATTCGCTGCCTTACCATCGGCAAGTTTCACAGATGGTTTTGGAGTTCAAAGAAATCTCCTATTCTACAAGTTCCTCGTAATAAAAATGACTTTGCAGACGCATTAGCAACTTTGGCCTCCTTAATTCGAATATCAGACAAAGGACACTTGTCAAGCATCACAATTTCCCTGCACTTGGCCCCAGCCTATGGGAATTACATTGGATAAGTATCGGATGAGCTACCTCCCATTCAGCATCCTTGGTATCAACATATCAAGGAATACCTACGAGATGGATCTACACGCACTGAGGCGAGCCCGGCTGAGAAAAAGCGGATCCATCGACTTGCTATGAAATTCTACCTGAGTGGAGATGTGCTCTACAAAAGAGATGCAGGACTAGGTCTCTTCAGATGTTTAGACAAAGATCAAGCCCAAAGACTTATGGATGAAATCCATGGTGGAGTCTGTGGCCCCCATATGAGTGGTCCCCTCCTTGTCAAGAAAGTCCTCACGATAGAACATTATTGGCTATCTCTCAAAGCTGACTGCAATGACCACGTCAGGAGATGTTATCAGTGCCAGATTCATGGGAATGCTATACACGTCCCTCCACGGGAACTCCACACTATGAGTTCACTTTGGCCCTTCTCAATATGGGTAATGGACATTATCGGGCCCATTGAGCCTAAAGCCAGTAATGGATATCGATTTATCTTCACCATGATCAACTACTTCACCAAGTGGGTAGAAGCAGCCTCCTTCCCCATGGTTACCAAAGAAGTCATCATTGCTTTCATCAGAAACAATGTCATTTATCGATATGGACAACCAGAGGTGATTGTGTCAGACAATGATAAGAACCTCAACAACAAAATGATGGAGGAATTATGCAGTAAATTCCACATCAAACATCTTAACTCTATCATCTATCGTCTGAAGATGAATGGTGTTGTTGAAGTGGCTAACAAAAACATTAAGAAGATCATGCAAAAGATGTCTGCCAATCACAATGAATGGCCTGACTTATTGCCTATTACTCTGTTAGCCTACAGAACATCAATGCGCACTTACACTAGGGCAACCCCCTACGCATTAACCTATGGGACGAAAGCAGTGCTCCCCATGGAAGTAGAAATGGAATTGCTCAGACTATTGATAGACGCTCAGCTGGATGAAGACCAATGGGTACAAGATAAGTATCACCAATTGTCTCTAATAGACGAAACACGAACCGCGGCTATCATCCATGGTCAGTTATATCAACAAAGGATCGCTAGATCCTACAACAGAAAAGTCCAGCTACGACAGTTTAGAAAACATGACTTTGTTTTGAAGAAGATCCTTGACAGCCAAGACCAATCTAAGGGTAAATTTTCTCCTAACTGGGAAGGCCCATTTGTTGTCAAGGAAGTATTGACAGGAGGTGCTCTCAGATTGCAAGAAATGGACGGCGATGAATTTCCACAACTCATCAACTCGGACACCGTGAAACGATATTACGTCTAAAGTTGCCATCAAGCAAACATCCTGGTGTTGGATCATCAGATCACCAGTCATTCCGGTTCTTTAACCCTTTACCACATACAACTTTTCCATACTTTGCCCCTCAGGGAAACATACTTTTCAAGACAGCAACCTGGCTTCTCCGCATTCCTACGACTTTGGTCATCCCACCAGGGATTGAACCTTTTCGCGCTTACAGTTTGTTACCCCCCAAACATGGGATCAAACTTTTCACGCCTGCAATTTATCCTCAACCTAGGATTAAACTTTCTCCTCCCCACATTCTGACCTACACATGGGATCACGCTTTTCAACTCGCCCTGAAGACGAACTACGCCGACCTGATCTCCTCTTCAATAGGAGTACGTAGGCAACCATGTTACATGGCCCGGTCGCAATCAAACAAAAATAACAAAAACATTTCTACTCCCTTCTCCTTACAAAAAAGAAAAAAAATCCAACATCATTCCTACCATATACAGCGTTGAACCTCTTACACCATGTTCGAACTACGCAGACCTGATCTCCTCTTCAATAGGAGTACGTAGGTAGCCATTTATGGTTCGGTCTCATCCCTCCTACCAAAACACAAACCCTTATCAACTGGTACTGGGATTATCCTTCAATCCACTACATTCCATTCGGCTTCAGACCAAAGGGATGGAATTACCTGAACTCCTCCTAAATAGGAGATTCGGCGACCATCTAAGTTGCGGTTGTGCCTCAAAGAGCAAAACCAATCCATAAGAGATGGAATTAACTAGGCTTCTCCTAAATAGAAGTACTGGCAACCATCTATGGTGTTGTGCATCTCAGAGAGGAAAGCCACATTCCTCTCCACATTTCCTTAAAGAAACTAGTCCCAAGACACCAAAGATGGTAGGGATACACACAGATCAACGATCCATTCTGAACTATCTAGTGACAACTCAATGTCCATCCCTCAAGGACGAATTCAGAATACATCAAGATCACAAGCCCTGAAGAAACAGGAAAATATCAAGCAAGTATCAGAGCATATCTAAAAGGGAAGTGATCAAAAATATATTTCCCTGCTATATATAATGTTATTTGATATACACAATGTAAACTGTACAGGACAAAATAGCTACGCTAGTCCGTGCAGGAAAATATCAAAGCACCAGCTACAACTCAGGATATATGGGAGCTAACAAGCCCAACATGGCATCCCTCTCAGAAGGAGGAGGTAAAGTTGTGGTCCCTTGTACAAGAGTATCCACACGACCCAACAGATCTGCAGCCATCTGCATGGTGACCATATGCTCATTGATGTAAGTGCTCATCTCTGCGATCATGCTAGTGGTAAGGGACCGTACTGCAGTACCATCTGTGATGGCAACATCCCGAGCAGATATGGCACTATCCCGTTCAACTATCACTGCATCTCTGGTTGATCTAGCCTCATCCCGCTCAATAACAGTAGCATCTCTGTGAGCTAATGCATCATCTCTCTCTAAAGAGTTGCGTCTCTCCCATCAAGGGCAGTCAACATCAAGGCTCTAGCCTGGTCTCTCTCGAAGGTCATCAGATGAAGACTCTGCTCAAAGTACTGTGCCAAATGTTGTATCACGATAGTGCTGGTACTGGGATAATCTAAAGGAAATGATGGCAACCCAGCAAGTAGCTCCTCTTCGATGTGGGAATCAATGTCCTCCATGGGCTCTCCATCGTCTGAATCACTATCCGGTACTGTGGATACTGCCGCAGCCGATGAAATCTCTGTCTCCATCCACGCAGAATACTCTGGCGAACATCCCAGATGGCTAATAGAGAAAACTGCTACCTCACGCTGATCCCAACAAGCGTATACACGGGATCGATCCTCTGCTGAGAGATAGCGAGAAGCTAAACGCTGACCTAACACCCCCTCAAAAGGATGAAAATCCTGGAACTGGTCAAACTGCGACATCACGACAATCAGGTGATAGGTAGACATACCCCTCAAACCAGCCAGAGAGAGATAATCCATGCCCAGAGCATGAGTAATAAATATATAGGGTGAGCTAAGCCCTGAGCACGGCAATATGACAAACGGATCTCTGATATCCGCCAAGAACATAGACCAAGACATGGCGTCCGTACACTCCAATGGTTGAAAGGAGTATGACATGGTTATATCATGGGTGAAACAATATCCATGCCGTTTAAAAGTGCCGATCGGTCTCAAATGTGACATAAACCACACGTATAACATGACCGAGCTACCTGTAAATACTCCTGTCGGATAAGTGCAGTAGTATGTAGCTGACCTCAGAGTCTCTGCTATAATCATAGGAATGATGGTACGACCCTCCCTGAGAGCTCTCACTGCCATGATGACTCAAATGTCTATCTCATCCATGTACAATGGCATATAAACATACGACAGTATACACAATAGCAGTACATTAACCCTGACTAAACGCCAATGATCCTCCGGTGTAGTGAAATTCCCGGAATGTCGTGTATAACTATCCTCAGAACCAAATATGTCATACAAAAAATGTTGGGATATAACGTGGCCAGAGGTAAGCTCATCCTGCACCACCCTACGCCTCAATCCAGTGAGGGTCATGAACCGTCGACTTATATCACCCAAAGCCATATGCACGCAAGGTCTATCCAGTGGTAGCATCGTCAATCGTGCATACTCCTCCAGAGTAGGAGTCAACTCCTGGGTCCCAAATCAGAAAACATGCCCCTCCGATACCCAATGCTCTAGCATGCCATCCACGAATCCTGTGGGAACCTGAAACATCAACAGGGTCATAGTATGCTGCAACAAATGATATATGATCACTCTGTCTGATGGTGACATGTTATCATACCACAATCGCATGCCCGATGCCACCAATAATGGTGGGCTATGATCAATACGGCTAACTGTCGAAGAAGACATCTGTACGGGCCGTGTCATAAGACCATCCAGGGGTCAATGCTGAATATCTCTGGAAATACATGCATATGCATAACATGATACATGCACTGCAGATAATAGATGGCAATATGATATAGGGAATAAAAAATTGTGCATGCATTCCTAAGTATATCAACATCTACATACGTCATCTCTGTACAACTAAAAATATAGGGAAATGGGGCACAGACGCCCTACTACTAATAGAGGCCTACCAAAAGATATAGCGAGAATGAGGCACAGCCACCCAATAGCTAACAGAGGCCTATCAAAAGATATAACGAGAATACACATTAGAAGAAGACAATGGTGTCAATATCTACATCATCAATCATGTCCACCTGATGTAACTCCTCGTGAGTTACTAGATCTCTATCAACAGGGATGTTAGGCCTATACAAAGGAGGATTTGCACCGACAAAACAAATGGGTCATCTGAAGGGCCAGCGCCTGAGCTGGAAGGATCAAACGAATCTTCCTCTGTCGGATCTCTGCCCAAATCTCGGATAAAGAAATATGCTCGATCCAACCGCTGGGTAAAACTGTTAATCTGTGTCACATGAGTCGGATCTCAGACACAGGCTAGCCAATCCGTCATCATCATGAATCCTGGAACCATATCCCCCATAAACTGAGTGGCGCGGGTCTGAGCTACAATAGTGCGAGGGAACCACCAACACTAGAATATCTCCTAAGTGCAGGGGCCCTCTGATAATGTAAAATCGTCTACCCCCAACAATGGGATGTCAATGACAGGTGACTGTGATACAGGCCAATGACACCTGGCAGGAGGCAAGATCGGCATACGAATCTCCCATGTGGTGCTCCTAATAGCACACTCTCCTAAATAGAGCTCCCATCCTCCATCTGTAAAAAGAGGAACTCTCCGGATGGAGATCACATACCCATCCTCAAAACCGATGGCCAAATGTTCCCCAGAATAGAGAATCCATGTGATGATATCAGCTGTCAACAACTCCAGTTACAGGCGACAATGAGTGAAACCCTCAGCTACAGGGACCTCCACCAGTATGGAATGATGCCATTGTCGTCCTCGTGGATAGGTATCTAAACCTAACACACTCATAGGGCATAAACATGGAAGCCTCCCATAGGCCCAAAACTGCCAACACGAAGGCACACATCTGCGGTCAGTAAACACTCTTAACCTATACATAGGAAATGACATGAGAAATACTCACCAGTAAGAAAGGGTAGAATCCTAACCAAGCCTCAATCAAACCCTGCGAGCGCATACGTATGCCCCTGGGGAAATAGGCAAAGGTATAGGAACCCCAATCATACTCTCCAATACGGTCCACATGACGCGTGGCGCTAACCAAAGCGAATGACACCGTAGAAGAGTTATTTTCTTTGAAGTAGCCTCTAATGATCATCGGGAACAATCGCCGAAGAATGCGATCCCTGACTCTGACATCACCAGGTATGGGCTCGCTCAACAGCCCGCTCATTGTTGCTGGTTTTTTTGTAACCGATAAACACGCGCAAGTATACGCGGTCAACAAGTAATATAATGATAAGAGAGTTGTCGAACCCACGAGGAATTATCACTAATATCTATCAAGTACTGACTTTATATCGCCTCAGTCTTATTTAAACAGTTAATTAAAACGATAAATTATGATTACAATTAATCAAAATAGCAGAAAAACATAACATAGATAGATAGATAAAGAGCTAAGAACACAATATCCACACACAAGCATTTTGTCAAACACTTGGCGTGCATCACTTTGTTCAAATATCTTAACTCTCTTTATGATCATGGCGGCCACTATGAATTGGCAATACATAAATTATGCATATACATAATCACATAAAGAACCAATTCGCATGACACCAATCATAAAGAAAGCAAATTAGAAGTTTAATTCATAACAAATAAATTAAACTATTCCAAATATTAGGTAATCATCCAATGGATCATACAAGTATCAAAGAAAAGCTAGAAGTTTAATTCAATTCCTTGCCTCCATAGGTGTTACAAATGTTTGCACTAGATCCCCAAGAATGAGTTCTAGCCACTAGAGGAAAAAGGAAGAAAGAAATGATGGCTTCCCTTAGTTGTTGGTTGAAACTCCTCCATTGATGTTGTTGAAGCTCCCACCATTGATGCTCCTTGAAGCTCTTGAAGAACCATGGCCAAGAGCCATAGCCTCCCTCTTCTCCAAGCCGCCACCTCTCTCTATTTCTCCTCTAGGTTGCAAGTAGAAGTGAAGGATTGTTGTTTTGGGTCATTAGGTTGAGCATTTAATAGCTGAAATCTGTCCAAAATTCGTGTCTGGCGCTGCGGCGCCATGATTTGGCTTGAACGGGGCGCTGCGGCGCGGGAAAGGGGCTAAGGTACTACTAAGTGGCGCTGCGGTGCCGCAAATACACTAGCAAGTCGCGCTGCGGCGCCGGGCCATTTTCTGATTTGACACCCGTTGGGAAAATGGTCATAACTTCTTCATACGAACTCCGATTGAGGCGATTCAAGATGATCCGGAAAGAGGAGAAGTAGATCTACAACTTTCATTCTTTGAGTTCTTCGAAATAATGGCTAGAGCAATGCTCAAATTGGCCTTGAAGTGACTGCTATGCAAATAGCAATTGGTAGTTTCCAGATTTGACACCCGTTGGGAAAATGGCCATAACTCTCGTATCCGAACTCCGATTGAGGTGATTCAAGTTGATCCGGAAAGAGGAGACGTTGATCGATAACTTTTATTCTTGGAGTTTGGACAGATAATGGTCGGATCATGGCAAAAATTGGGCTTTACAGAACTGCTATGTCAATGGCAAATCGAAAATGCGAATTTGGCGATTCCAACCATCGACCCAAATGACATTCCATCCAATTCCTACAAAACAAAGTAAAAACACATAAAACTAATACAAATATACATAAAAGCAATATAAAACTATATTACACAATAATACAATGAAAATACATAAAAACCAAACAAACTAGCTTAGGATTTACAAATTATCAAACTCAAAAGTACCTAATTTGTGTATATAAAACACACTCATCACTCATAGCATCCACGCTCAAAGGACCCGTACGCACAGTCCTTCCTTTGAGTGTGTCCACCGGAACTCCTAACAAGGATCTGACAGCAGTAGGGGTAATATTCGCCATGCAAAGCACTGGCTCCCCTCCAAACTTCATACATGTGATAAACCGCCAATCCATCGGCGTCATCATCACCTCACAGTCCAACAGATGGAGTGACTGAGTCTGATGAAACCATCGCTCAAATAATGCCTTGAGATAACCCCAAGGACAACGACGGGGAAGGATGGAAAAGAATGCTCCAAAACCCCAGTCATGCGCAATCGCTCTGTAGTCAGGATGAAGAGCTTGGTACATGGAGTGTATGCTAAACCAATTCCCTCGAGGTTGTGTGAAGCTGGGAACCTGTATGAAATGCAGATCAACATCAAAATCCTTTACTCCTCGTCAATAGGGAAGAAGGAAGATCAAGATCTAACGTCATACCTCGTTAGCATGTAAATACATCGAGGGATGCCGACCCAAGTCACCCAAAAGCTCTAGGTTTGCCACCTGAATACTCGGGAGGTCCCTATGGGGAACATGTACAGCAGGAGCGAGGTCCGCAACAGGAACATCCTCCTCCTCGTCCTCAACGTTCGGCACATTAACCTAGACTGGACGTATCACTGCCTCCTGATAAGTAGGTTTTATACCTACTTATCCGGTATCTTTTACTTGAATTAGTTGCTTTTATTCATGTGTCTTAGTTACTTTTCATGCATTTTGTGTTTGTTTTGTAGGTTATACGTTTGGAAGCGGTGTGAGCGATTATTGGGAAGGAAAAGCAAGGAAAATGCAAGGAAAAAGTAATCCGGACATCGTTTATGCTTTTATGTTCATTTCATGTTCTTGGCTTAGAGCTTGGACTATATTGTAGAGCGTTTTCTTAGCTTTCCGGAACATCTTGAATCCTTCAAATCGGAGTTCGGATGAAAGAGTTATGACATTTCTACCGACGGACGTTGAACTTCACCGTTTTGGGTGGTGATTTTCATAGCAGTCACTTCCAGTCCAATTTCGACCATCATGCGTTCGTTATTTCTCAAAGATCAAAGAATGAAAGTTGTAGATCTCGTCGATAGCTTCGATTTGATAGGTCGCGGGACTCGTAACTCCACTCGGTTTAGAAGTTATGGCAGTTTTAGCAGAGGAGCTTCCAGCAGAAAATTTTGTTGGCAGATTGGTACCCAGCCGGGGCTGGGCGTTTTTAGCCTTAGGACCCAGCCGGGGCTGGGTGTCTGGGAGCTTTAGCAGATCACTAGCAAGCTGGGGCTGGATATTTACAAGGCAAATACCCAGCCAGGGCTGGGTATACGCGAAAATGAGCGGATTTTGTCCGAATTTGAGTCCGAAAAGGATTGTTTCAAGTTGTTTGATTCAAGGACTTCCAAGAGGACTAAAAGATATGTACAAAGGCTTATAAAAGGAGGGGAATAACACAGATTAGAGGAGATATTAGGAGATTAGAGTGCATTCTATTAGATTAAATTAGAGTAAAGTAGATCAAAACACTAGTTTTTATGAGATTTGGATATTGAAGCAACTTGGAGACCATTGAAGATTTGAAGTAGGAGAAAGGAGGGAGCGTCAAGTCTACTGACAATAGATTATTTCTTCTCATCTTCTTCTATCTTTATCTTTTAATGATTATTCAATTGTGGATTCTTAGCTTTAATTCAATAATAATGAACTAATTCTTTGTTTGAAATTACAATGGATCTTATTGTGTAGTTTATTTTAATATGCTTCGTTATCAATTATTATGTTCTATTGTGAGGATTGTCTATTGTGATTTGGACTTAATTGTTTAATTGACTGGCCATCAATTACCATGATAATCTATATGAACTCGAGAGATGAAGTATAGATTTAGATCTAATCATGATAGCATGTGTTCAGAATTTTGTTAATAACTTAAACTTGATGAGTGTTAAGGTAGAGATATGCTTGACGCCATATGTAATCTTATACAGAACTTAGTCTTCAACCTTCTTCAATTGTAATTCACATAGAGATATAGTGGGTTAGTTGATTAAGGTGTTTAACGAATTTCTATCTTAATTGTGGATTGACGTTAATACGGTATTAGTGCATCGAGAGGTGGTTAATACTACTTACGTGTTCTTGATTAACAATTCGGGATAGAGAATAATTGATGAGAAGTGTGTTAACCTAAATGAAGCAATAAGTGAAGTTGTGATCTTAAATCTCCATAATCTGATTTTTAATTAGTGGTAATTAGAATTAGTTTAGTTAAATATTTTAATTTATAACATTAAATTCATTTGTTTAAATAAGATTGAGTTGGTTACGGGTTAGTACTTGGTGATTTTTATTAAATAATTCTCTGTGGGAACGATACTCAACTTATCACTTTATTACTTGTTAACCACGTATACTTGCGTGTTGTGCGTAATTAGATTTTACCCAACAAGTTTTTGGCGCCGTTGCCGGGGAATTAGTTTAATATTTTTTACCAATATTAATTTCAATCAAATTAGTCTTAATTTAAACATTTTTTTTTTATTTTTAATTCTCTTCCTATATTTCTCTCTTTTCAGGTACCATGGATGACTTTGCGTATCAATGGCCATACACGAACATGACTCAACCAAAAGAAAAGGAGATTGATAGACTCGCGACACTTTCCGCAATGTCAGCACAAATTAAAGAACTTTCGAGAAAGTTGGACGTTATCGCAGCCCAACAGAGTCAAAGGATGGCAATCATGTGTGACTATTGTGTTGGCAACCATCCGAGTCATCAATGCACCATTAGTTTTGGGCGACGAAAACAAGGTGGTTTATACCTCAACCAGTATGCATATGATAATTACCATCAAGTTTGGGGGTATCACCCGGATTCTTCATGGAGCTACAACTATCAGGACCAATACTCTGCTCCAAATCCAACATATCCATCAAATTTCTCAAATCCACCTCCAATGCAACAAGAAGACAATTCAGATTTCAAGGAATTCATGTTAAGGATTATAGCAGAAAAAGAAGAGATGATAATGAGTCAGGAGTTATCAACCCAAAATTTTAATAATCGAATGGAACAACTCCTCACTGCCTCAACCAATGGTCCTCAATACATGGCTTCCGAGACTGAAAAAGAAAAGTCGAGGTTGGAGGGATTGGTGTCCAAGTTCATAGCATCAAATGAGGAGAGAATGAGTAATCAAGCGAGGTCAATTCAAAATCTTACGGATCAGATAGAGCAAATGACCAAAGCCGTAAGCAACCTTCCTCCAAACACTTGGTTTTATGACATGGATGACGAAATTGACGAAGAACTTGAACCAAATCTACAACTAGATGAGCCTCGAGATGTTGAAAAAGAGGAGACAAGTAGGAATAATGACAACAAAGTCGGTGAAGAACTAATTGTGAGAACCAACGATGATAAGCCGATGTTATTTATGCCTCAAGTGACTTCTCCTCCACAGTTCAAGAATCTGGTTAGATTTGCAAAACCTTGTCCAATTGGTAGTCATGTCATTGGCAATACTCCATGTGACGTAAAAGCGAGTACAACTTTGAAGCCATGGTGCGATGAGTTGGAGAAGATAGAAGAAGAGATTGTTGTGTCTGACAAGCCTCAATGCCAGAATATATTCGCAGACACAATGGAGAAAACGCCTAGATGTTGGACGTTCTTCAATCTAATCTTATATAAACAAAGCATGCTAGGTGACTTTAACTTGATGGCTATCACAAATGGGAACCTACCAAAAGCTATATTATTTCCGATGGATGGAGGGTTTCTCAACTTTCGAAGAGGAATTGGATAGCATTGACCAGACAAAGTCAGGCTGAAAGACTATAAATCAAGCGCTGACTGGGAGGCAACCCAGGAATTTTTATATTTATATGCTTTACTAGTTTATTTAGTAGATATGAATTAATTTACTTATTAAGCTCTCTTATAATCTAATCCATGTTGTCTCTCGTCATTGCAGGTATTGGAGGTCCAATGGATAGCAAAATGATCGTCGCAGCCATCGCCACCATCAACTCACGCTTAGCTGATTACAGGGAAGTTCTCTTCTATTTATCGTTATATTATTACAATGAGGACATTGTAATTGCTAAGTTTGGGGGAGTTTTTTTTAATTCATTATCGCATGTTTAGTTTATGTTATGTTATTTTGCATATGTTGTTAATTTAGTTTAGGTTCATTATAAAAAAAATAAATAATAAAAAATTTCAAAAATAATAGTTAGTTACTATGTTTATCTTGCATGAGTCCAGTTGTTAGATAGTTCAGTTTATTTTGGCCAATGATGAGAATGGAATTGAGTAGACAAGTATAATACTAAGTATTAGAGCTTTTGATGTGATTTCTTGTTATGAATTGAGTCTTTTTCTGTTGGAAACTGGTATAATAAGGATAGCACAGTAAAAATAATTTGTTGGCTGATTAAGTTTAAATTGATACATAATGGACTTCTTAAGGATAATACTAGTTTGGATGAATGAAAGACATGAATAGGCGGAGATGACTGAATTTAGACAAAAACTTAAGTTTGGGGAAAAAAATTGGGATATATAAGCTTCAAAAAATAAAAAAAAAATAAAAAAAAATACCGTGGCTAGTTTTGTTTCGGGGCCTTTGTTACTTGAGCAAGTACGCCCGAAGGGGTATCTTAAAACCTAGCGCCCTAAGGTCTTATATGGTCTAGGAGTCGTTGGTCGAAAGCTCGCTAAGGGGTAGCACTGTTAGCCTAATGGAATGAGACATTGCACAGTCATGGTTAAAAAGTAAAAAAAAAAGAAAAAAAATAATAAAACGGGAAAAGAGCAAAAAGCCCCTGTAATGAAAAGTAAAGCATAAGTATCCCGGATTGGACTCTTGAACTTATTGGATGTTTGACTTTAGTTGGATCTAGCTTGTTCGTGAATTTTGTGAGTTTTCACTGTATGATGCCTTTAAAGAGACCTATTATGTGTTAAATTTAATTTCATATCAATTAGCATGTTTGTTGAACACACACGCACTATATCAGTGATAACAGTTTCAGACTTGATGATTAACTAGGAAATTATTGATTGGTTTTGATATGAAGTATTATCGTGTTTGCTTGATTGCTCTAAGGCCGAGTGAATAGATTTGATTCTATCAATACTGTTGGATTCGTAGGCATATAGATTAGTTGCATTCCATTGCATTGCATTGCATTATGTTGTGTTGCTTGAGGACAAGCAACGGTTTAAGTTTGGGGGTATTTGATAAGTAGGTTTTATACCTACTTATCCGATATCTTTTACTTGAATTAGTTGCTTTTATTCATGTGTCTTAGTTACTTTTCATGCATTTTGTGTTCGTTTTGTAGGTTATACGTTTGGAAGCGGTGTGAGCGATTATTGGGAAGGAAAAGCAAGGAAAATGCAAGGAAAAAGTAATCCGGACATCGTTTATGCTTTTATGTTCATTTCATGTTCTTGGCTTAGAGCTTGGACTATATTTTAGGGCGTTTTCTTAGCTTTCTGGAACATCTTGAATCCTTCAAATCGGAGTTCGGATGAAAGAGTTATGACATTTCTACCGACGGACATTGAACTTCACCGTTTTGGGTGGTGATTTTCATAGCAGTCACTTCCAGTCCAATTTCGATCATCATGCGTTCGTTATTTCTCAAAGCTCAAAGAATGAAAGTTGTAGATCTCGTCGATAGATTCGATTTGATAGGTCGCGGGACTCGTAACTCCTCTTGGTTTAGAAGTTATGGCAGTTTTAGCAGAGGAGGTTCCAGCAGAAAATTTTGTTGGCAGATTGGTACCCAGCCGGGGCTGGGCGTTTTTAGCCTTAGGACCCAGCCAAGGCTGGGTGTCTGGGAGTTTTAGCAGATCACTAGCAAGCTAGGGCTGGATATTTACAAGGCAAATACCCAGCCGGGGCTGGGTATACGCGAAAATGAGCGGATTTTGTCCGAATTTGAGTCCGAAAAGGATTGTTTCAAGTTGTTTGATTCAAGGACTTCCAAGAAAACTAAAAGACATGTACAAAGGCTTATAAAAGGAGGGGAATAACACATATTAGAGGAGATATTAGGAGATTAGAGTGCATTCTATTAGATTAAATTAGAGTAAAGTAGATCAAAACACTAGTTTTTATGAGATTTGGAGATTGAAGCAACTTGGAAACCATTGAAGATTTGAAGTAGGAGCAAGGAGGGAGCGTCAAGTCTACTGACAATAGATTATTTCTTCTCATCTTCTTCTATCTTTATCTTTTAATGATTATTCAATTGTGGATTCTTAGCCTTAATTCAATAATAATGAACTAATTCTTTGTTTGAGATTACAATGGATCTTATTGTGTAGTTTATTTTAATATGCTTCGTTATCAATTATTATGTTCTATTGTGAGGATTGTCTATTGTGATTTGGACTTAATTGTTTAATTGACTGGCCATCAATTACCATGATAATCTATATGAACTCGAGAGTTGAAGTATAGATTTAGATCTAATCATGATAGCATGTGTTCAGGATTTTGTTAATAACTTAAACTTGATGAGTGTTAAGGTAGAGATATGCTTGACGCCATATGTAATCTTATACAGAACTTAGTCTTCAACCTTCTTCAATTGTAATTCACATAGAGATATAGTGGGTTAGTTGATTAAGGTGTTTAACGAATTTCTATCTTAATTGTGGATTGACGTTAATACGGTATTAGTGCATCGAGAGGTGGTTAATACTACTTTCGTGTTCTTGATTAACAATTCGGGATAGAGAATAATTGATGAGAAGTGTGTTAACCTAAATGAAGCAATAAGTGAAGTTGTGATCTTAAATCTCCATAATCTGATTTTTAATTAATGGTAATTAGAATTAGTTTAGTTAAATATTTTAATTTATAACATTAAATTCATTTGTTTAAATAAGATTGAGTTGGTTACGGGTTAGTACTTGGTGATTTTTATTAAATAATTCTCTGTGGGAACGATACTCAACTTATCACTGTATTACTTGTTGACCACGTATACTTGCGTGTTGTGCGTAATTAGATTTTACCCAACACCTGCACCAACCGTCAAGGTTATCTAATAGAACGGGATCGAGGCACTTCAGAAGCCCTCCTCCGTACACCAGAAGTGGTCCTACGGGAACAACTTGACTGATTCGGATCCATAGTATCTAGACAACAAGTCTCCAAATTACCTTAGAAAGGGTGTGATATTTCCTGACTTGGAGCTTTTCAAAATGCATTTTATGACTACATGCATACATGCATTACTTTAACAGACATCTATAGTTGAGTTAAAATTGCATGACTAATTAATGCCTACGTTTTGAAATTTTTTGCCATAGTCCCCTTTGAAAATCGGACTATCCACATACACATAGGCATGACTAGGTGGACCATTCAGTAGCACACCTGCCCAAAGTCATATACATAATATATGAATTAAAAATCAAAATCATCAATACATAAGGTTAACCTCAATACCGGGAGTACTTTGCCTTTTTTTTCTTTTGCTCATTGGGCCTCAAATAGGACAAAAATAGCAGAAAAAGGTGCCAATTTGACTGTCTCAAAAGTCAATTTTTTCACATCATTATGTTCAGCATGGTTTAATACTAACATTTACTATGTTGAATATTTTTTATCAAGTCATTTGAGCATACATAATCACTACTATGTGTTTAGATGCATTTCATATGATAAGTCATTTTCAAACGGATAAAAACTGGAAAAAAGTATATGCATATGTTACCAGGATAGTGTAGAACACATGTACGGTGACAGAATTTGCAGAAAGTCGCCCGAACTTAACAGATCTGAAGGAGAGCACTCGGATTTTTCTTCACGGCGCAAGTTAAAAATGACTTATGAGATCAAAATGCAGGATATTAGTATCCACGGTTGGCAGTAGGTCCACCTGCGGCTGAAGAAGGTGTACCTGCGGCACCCTCATGTGGGTCCCACCCCTCCGGCTCGGTCCAGTTCAAGTTATAAAGGAGTTCTTACATACTGAAAAGGTCAAATCAAGGATAAAAACGCTACGCGATTGAGCAAAATAGCTTACAAATCCTGGTCTTCTCATATTGAACCTTGGGTATGTCCATCATTCATTGGTATTTGCCCAAACACAGGGTACACTATACTGATGATTTCAAATGTTATCAGCCACGCTCGGCGATACCTTACGCAGGTCCAATACCGCCAATTTAGGATCGACACCCTAATTCTCTAAACAATCCCCGACGGGGGTCACAACGCAATATTAAAAGGATCCCCGACGGGGGTCACAATGCAATATCAAAAGGATCCCCGGCGAGGGTTACAACGCATATTCATCCGTCGACACACATATCAATGAAGGTCAAGCAGCCTTGACATCAGTATAACCATTGGCAAGTAAATCCAATGAAGCGTCAGAAGCCATTCGATGATATCAGTCGTTGAAGCACACATCAACAAGGTTACAACGCATTCCCCAGTTGGTGATCACCATGCGTTATCTTCCCTTGATGTATCAATGAAGGTCAAGCAACCTTGATGGTATTTCAGTCGATGGCAAGTAAACCCATCGAGGCATCGAAAGTTGTTCGATGATTGCGTTTTGTGGTATTCACATTCTCCAGCGGATCCCCGGCGGGGGTCAAAACGCATAGCAGCCGTTGATTCACGCGTCAACGAAGGTCAAGCAGCCTTGACAGTCTACCCCACATGGTTTTCATCCATTGATTCACACATCGGTGAAGTGCACGTCAACGAAGGTCAGGCAACCCTAACAGCATAGGTTGTTGGCAGTAAATCCAACAGAACATTTACATATCCTGGCGATACAAACCAGGAAAAAGTTAGCATCACCAAAGAGGATCGATGATGGAATATGTTATACACATCCTCAAATAGACAAAACTTTATCCCCACAGATCTCTTACATATAAGAGGCACCTCTTTGGAATCAAGTCTGTATCAAGGATTAAGGACTTTGGTGATATCCCCAACGTCAACGTTAAACAGATTCGGATCACACATCCAATCGAGTCATAGTTGCCAATCCTCGGTAAAAGTTACAAGGATTTGACGATCATCCCCAGCATATTGGGCAACAACCCCGCATACATGCATCATACATTTACATTTTGTTGCATTTTTTAAGTGTCTAGGATTCTTTATCCTACCCATGCATTGCATTGCATGAATATGATAAAGAAGGGCATTTGTAGACACTCAAAATTTTCTGCACACCTGTTACTGACATTGCAGGAATGCAGATTCATCTTTCAGAGATAACCCTGGAAGATAGCTCACATCCAGTCCGGATACTACCGGAAGTTCAGTCTCAACCCCGGAGCACACACTGAGAGTAACAGTTCCAACCTCGGAGATAACCCCAAGGCGTGCAGTTCCAACACCGGAAATTCCACCGGAGAAGACCGATTAATCTCGGAGATATTCCTGAGGTATCCAGTCTCAGTCCCAACACTAAGAATAGTAGCTATCAACCTTGGAGATAACTCCAAGGAGTGCAGTTCCGACGATAACATCGAAAATGCTTGTTTCAAGTGCATGCTATCAGCTTCAACCTTGACACTCACACCGAGGCACTTAAGACCATACCCGGAGATGATACCGGGAGGACAGGTACACCTAAGAGATGATACTGAGGACCTTTAACACTTGCAGCAGTTCAATCTCAGAGATAACCCTGAGCAACGTCTGCTTTATCAGCCCAAATCGACGATAACTCTGGTGAGGGGCAAAGTCATCATCTCGCCAACTCAAGGCCACATCACGTCGTCTCAACATCTCATACATACATTTCTACACCACGATGTCCCACAAGAATCCAGGAAAACCAATCCCGAGTGACTATTGTGCAGGGTAGCGGATAGAATTGGAAGCTTGAACACCGAAGGGCACCGTCCCATCTTCATGACTTCATACAACCTCTAATCCCATGCCATTTTACAACTCTCGACAACGGCGGTCCGAAATAGGTCCTATATACCTCAATTGGATGCCCGAATTATAATTCTGGAAGTTCGAGCGGACATTGTAGTGCCTACGTGCACGTACTACGAGACTACTTGACCCAAGAAACCCAGGGAAACCCGGGCAGCCTCAGGTACACCTTCGGCTGGTCGCAGGTACACTTGCGGCTCCCCCCTCTATAAATAAAGGGCTTGGGGTGGCCATTTTAAAAAAGAAGGAGGCGAGGAAGCCCTGTCAAATTTTCTCCAATATATTGAGTGCTTTCTCATTTTTACACACTTGTGAGCTCACATATAGCTACTTTTGTACCGGCGGAAGCCGAGTTTCATCCACTTTAAAGATATAGAAGCCTTCTTTGGCAACCCACTGTAAGCATTCTCACACACTTTAAAGTCTTTCTCTTCATCTTTGCACACAACTTTCTTCACGTTGAGAGTCGTGTTGCGTGTGTTTGCCCGGACTTCGGTCCGTGGTTTTATTTTTAGTTTGTATATACATATATATTTATATATATATATATATGGAATAATATTATCGAGTTATGCCTCGATTGAGCCTAGACTTCGGTCTGAAGCGTTTATTTGCTTTAATATATATATATATATATATATATATATATATATATATATATATATATATTCGTCCCACCTGGAGTTTACTTCGTGGTGGTTGATCGCTTTTACAGCTTTCTTTACGTTTCGTCTTGCCTGGAGTTTACTTCGTGGCAGTTGATTGCTTTTACAACTTTATTTACATTTTGTCCCGCCTGGAGTTTCCTCCATGACGGTTGACAGCTTTTACAACTTTATTTACGTTTCGTCCCGCCTGGAGTTTCCTCCGTGGTGGTTAATAGCTTTTACAGCTTTGTTTACCTTTTTTGATCCCCCGTGGAGGTGCTTCGTGGTGGCTGATTATGTTTGTATATATATATATATATAGGGTCAGGATCAGGTAAGGACTCCCTTACTTTGTCAAAATGCGGATTTTTTTTTTGGGTTTTTTTGGTTTTTTTTAATAACTAAAAAAAAGTTTAATATTTTATGGAACTGAAATTTTTTCATAATACAGTGTTTTGGATGTGATTTGGGTACGTATAACAAAATATGTATGTACAGTCTGGGCAGACTGTACCACCACTTTTTGGTATAGGTATTCAAAACACGCCAAAAATATTATATTATGGAAAAATATCAGTTCCATAAAATATTAAATAATTTTTTTAGTTGTTTAAAAAAAACCAAAAAAAAAGGTCCGTATTTTAACAAAGTAAGGGAGCCCTCACCTGATCGGTTCTATATATATATATATATATATATATATATATATATATATATATACCTGCTTACTGATTTCATGTAAATTGCGGGATCACAAAGCCTATGAATTATGTGATCACAGATTCAGCCTATTGGATCTAGATTCGGTTCCCGTGATGGACCTTTTCAGTTGTAAGCAGCTTATAAATTATTCTGCGATGTCTGAATTTCTTCAGATGATTTTCATACCCACGAGGAAATCGGCATTATTTTGTACATTATTTTCTTATAGATGCTTCGCATCTCGAAAATAAAATCAATCAAGTCGAGCACTTAATAAAATGGAAGTGTAAAAGGTCTCAATTACTATTGAGCATCAGGGTTTGAAAAACCTCTTTTATAAAACATCACTGTCATATCTTGCTAAAATTAAATTTTTACATAAATTCAAACCCTATGTATATAGGTGCGAACGAGGCCTCGTACCGCTTCAAAATAAACAGCACATTGACTCACACACACACACACACGCACATTCAGATAATATTTTCTTGAAAAGAGGCGGTCACCGTGGTATCGCGGATGTCGGGGGGTGCCTAACACCTTCCCTCCGCATAATCAAGTCCCCGAACCCTAATGAATATCGGTTTCACCGATCCGTTTAGCAGTGTCACATCATTGGGTCAATGTGCAAACTTTTTTTCGGTTGTGTTGGAACAACCATTTAAAAATCAACTGGCGACTCTTAACAGTCCATCGTCGACATTATACATGTCGAACCTTTTTCACTTGTTTTTTCAAACAAATCTCACCTAAAATGAGAACACAAAAAAACAAGTAACGGAAAGGGACAACTAAAAATCCCGACGTCGACATACTCCATACAAGTGGTTAAACTTGTATTCCATTAATTAGCATATTGTGTTGTTGAATTCATCCGTTGGAGTAGAAAAATTAGCGATCAGATGGATTTGGGTTTAACAGATTTTGTTGTTAAATTGACAATGGGTTTAGATAGAGTAAGCTTCAGAGAAAGATTTATATTGTAAGTGAGATTTATATTGTAAGCTTCATGTACATATAGCCCATTTTATATTGCAAGTGAGATTTAGCCCGGCCCTTCTCAAGTGCTATACAGATACACTTCCTTTTATTGATCAGACTAACCAAATTAGAGAGATAAATCAATTAATTAATCATGCATCACAAAAACTCATTTTCTAATTCTTGCTTCACATCTCAACTTCCCAATCAAATTTCTGTTGCTCTCCCTCCATCCTTTCTCTCTCATTCATATTATTTATAGAATTTTTTTTTTGTCACATAAACAAGGAAATCATTAACTATTTTCTCTCTCCTCTCTATCTTAAACAAAAATGACCAAATCAAACAAGTTTTGTTCAATGGTCTTGTGTCGCTATCACCCATCTGAGTAGGCGATTTGGGCAAAAAATATTGTGAAGAACAAAAATGTCATTTTTTGTTGGTTTTGTTCTTGGCATCGCTTTGGGTATTGGAATAATAATTGGATTCGCTCGATTTGAGAGAACCCGATCCAAGAAACGGACTGATTTGGTATTTAAATCCACTTCTTTGAACACCCATTTAATCAAATCATGAATGATATTGTAATTATCATTATGGGTATATAAATTTCCCTACAATTTTTTTTTTTATTTTTCTCCATATTTATTGCTGATTTTGCCTTTTTTTTTTGAATGGTTTAATTAACATTTACACTGTGTATTAGGCGGCAACAATTGCGGCTTTCGCGAAAATGACTGTTGAGGATTCAAGGAAACTTCTTCCAGCTGAGTTTTATCCATCTTGGGTGGTGTTTTCGCAGCGGCAAAAGGTGAGTTGTATCTATTATTCTCTCTTTTTTATAACTCGTAAATGAATTTTGTGTGTTTGTTGGTGTTTTTGTGTCCCATAAAAAGAGTTGCATTTACAAAATTTCTAAACGACAAGGATATACTCCTTCTAGCTCATAAAAGATGAGTGAAGTACAAGAAGGATTTGTGGTATAAAAGATGCCTAAAGTACGCGATTCAAATGCTAAATATTACATAAAGTCTATCTTAGACTTGATAGTACTTAAGTAGGGTCCACTGCCTTCAGAAAAAAAAAAAGAATCTTTAGCATACTTACGTGGAGTTCATTGCGGTTAAAATTTGTACTTATTTATATTCTCTCTTCTAGTTGTGTTTTTCTTCAATTACGTGAAAAGTGTACATAAAAACTTCTTTAATAGGATGAAGAAAGTATTTTGTTTCATGTTTACCCTTTTATTGAGTGTTTAGTCTAGTGGTAATGTCATAATAATGAAACTGTCATAGTAAACTTAACATTAACGTTGTGTCATTCTATACTACCATAGAAAGAAATAGAACTCTTTTTTGGAATATATTTTTTGGTAATGAGATTGTTTTTATGGAATAGAGGGAGTAGTGATTTTTAAGTTTTTGTCATTCGGTCTTTGTTCAGAATCGCTAATCACATTTTTAAGTGATTCCAAACATACTCTTAGCCTGTTTAGTCTCAGGATTGGTTCAACCTGGCTAAAAAGAAGCAGGTTTGAGTTGAACTAAAATTATACTCCCTTGTCCCAAGAAAGAAGTCTCTTTTGACTTCCTTAGGTATGTTAAGGTTTGCTAGGACACACTTAGCTTAACTTTTCAAATAATTTTCTCCAATAACAAATTACAAACTAAATATACCTACAAAATAGTAAAAAGCCATATGAGACATTCATTTTGGAATGGAGAGAGTGCATGTTTTTGCCTTTACTTTTTTCCCATATGCAGACTTGAACCTTACTAGAGATAATTGACTTTATTAATCACTGAACTTATGCAGAAATAGTCCGTTAAATCCTCAAATTGCCCGAATTTGCAATTTATTAAACATCTTATTGAGGTTCAGTGTCCTATATCGGACAAACAAGACCTGGAAACATAATTTACAACTTGAGGGGTTACTCCACTCACTGCTGATTTGTTTTGAGTTGGATGCTTCAAAATGGTATGAAAGCTAAGATTATCTCTTTCATGTGACCCAACGGTGCACATCCTTCTTGTTACCACGTGTTTGACATACTTGTCCCTCGCACATGGGGGAGTAATGAGATTTAATTTCCCATATCGGGCAAATAACACCTGGAAAGTCAATGTATAACATCAGGAGCTATCATGTTTTTGACTTACATGTCCCTTGCACTTCGGGGGTGTAATGAGATTCAACAACCCACACCGAACAAATAGTACCTGCAAAATCAATGTATAACTCGAGGGGTAACCAGGTGTTTGACTTACATGTCCCTCGCACGTAGGGGGGATAAGGAGATTCAATTTCCCTTACTGGACAAATAAGACCTGGAAACTCAATGTCTAACTTGAGGAACTACTACACGTTGCTATGTTTGGATTGAAGAAATGAATTGAAGGTAGGAATGAAATGAAAAATAACGTATTTGGTGAACATTTCGGATGATAAACCATTCTGATAAAATGAAAATTCGTTCCATTCCTTTGATTTCATTCCATGTGGGAGATTGTGGAATGAGATCCATTCTAATGGAATTGATGAATGTGACAATTTTGTCATTCTATCACAACAGCCAACTCCACCAACAACCAAGCATACACTTGGGATGCTTAAAAATAATTCCATTGCTCCCTCTATTCCATCCTTTCAATCCAAACGTATAGTGATAATTGGTTTTGAGTTGGATGCTTCAACATGTCTAATAATGTTTTCTTTGTCAATTTCAGTTAACTTGGCTTAATCTCCAACTTGACAAGATCTGGCCCTATGTTAATGAGGTAAGTTACTAGTTTCACACCTTTGGAAATTTGAAAATTAGCTGTAATGAATTATAATACTATAAGAACTGATCTTTTTGACTTCCCTTTCATATGGTGGCTTAGGCAGCATCCGAGCTAATAAGAAGCTCTGTGGAGCCGATCCTTGAGCAATACAGACCCTCTATCTTAGCTGCTCTGACGTTTTCAAAGTTGACCCTTGGTACTGTTGCTCCACAATTCACAGGTTAGTTCGAATCCTGGTATTGTAATATATTTTTGATGTTTGTTTGCAATTATGTTGGATAGGACTGGACTATTTATACTTTATATTAGTTTAATGCCTTTAAATTCTTTTCTATTGTTGAATTAGTCCTATGATGATAGTCTCACGAACTGCTTTTTTAGTCCTAAGGCCATTTCATATCTCAAAAAGGGTACTATTTAGTCCCACCATCCTCCTCAGGAATATGTAGTTCCTCATAAATGACTTAGAAACCCAAAATAAAAAAATAGTCCATTGGGTTGTCATCTTAGGACTAATCCAAGTATAGAAAAGTTCTTAAAGGAATTAAACTAGTATAAATAAGTTTAAAAAGTTCAATCCCATGCACATAATTGCAAAGTATTTGCAAACAAACATAGCTAAGTACGTATGAGTGATCATGGTATTATCTGTGACAGATTATGGAGTAATAACATTAATTATGTTCATTTTCAATAAATTGGTTGATCCACATATACATTGTTAATGTCTTTGTAGGAGTATCTATTATTGAAGGTGATGCCGGAGCAATCACCATGGAGTTGGACATGCAGTGGGATGGAAACCCAAATATTGTACTTGACATTAGAACAAGAGTTGGTGTTGGACTACCTATACAGGTTATCCGAACTTAAATTTGTATTAATCATAATCTTTCGTATGCTTTATGTTAAATATTACTATATTAATCTATTCTTTGTTAACTTAGGAACAAAATAGATTGGTCCTTCCTGCATGAACAATACTGCTTGCATACTTCATCATGTTATAAATTATCCCTATAAATCAATTAACTATATACGTTCTAAAGAAAGAAACTCAGGTTGAAGGAGAAAACGGGTATGTACTATTGAATTCTTACTCTTTATATTATTACGTTATAATGTTGTGTTCCCCGGTTTAAAATGGCTAACATGTTCAAGATAGTTCATAGGAAAAACTGCTCATAAAGTTTGAGTAATTTATTATGGATTCGTACTTAATTACTTTTTTTTTGTCTTAGCATGACCACATGATCTCCTTTTATCATTATATTTATGCTATGATATACACAATCTAAAAAGGTATTAAACAACTGTTTTTATCTTGTTGACTTTTGATTTTTCTTCTGGTCTACCCTTCCTCCCCCGTAACAACTGTTTTTTTACAGTAGTTATAGTAATGGGCTTATATGTATTCTTCTTTATCTCCTTAATGACTATTCGATGAGGCAACAGTTTAATTAGATGATGTTGAACTCAATTTCATGTTCTTACTGTAGGTTTACCAAGAACTCAGCGTTTTACTTTAAACCTTAGAAAAGGATTTTCAAATTGTCTTCTGCTCAATTGAACTTCAGATTTGTGTTGGACATGTTCAAAGCCACCAAAATAAACTAGGATTAGTCTTATTTTAGTTTTAGTTAAAGACTATCTTATCATTTATCTCAAGGTCATCTTGATAACCCCCCTTCCCCCAAATTATTGGCTCCCCTCAGTGGAATCAATGATTAAGGTGGAATGGCAACTCAATTCCTAAACAATCACTTACATATTTATCCAACATCTTTATATTGTAGCGCTGGTTCCAAAACTCAATCACCTTCTACATCTATTGCCCAATTTGTTGGATTTTGTTGTTTGACATAGAAATATTTTTACCTGTTAGAACAAACTATGGCAAACACAAAAATCAACGATGGAACGCAAGATTTACGTGTAAAACCCAAATCGGGAAAGACCATGGGTGAGAGGTATCAAAGTGTGAAGAGTACAAGTTGTGAAAAAGCGGTTAAAACTGAGAAAGAAAAGATTAATGAAACACTAACTACAGTTTCATATATATAGCCGGGCTAAAAAACAAATTGGGCCCAAATAACATAATAGGTTAATTCTTCCTCAGTCCTCCGTACCACCACTTAAGCTCAACTTTCTTTTCCTTAGGGTAGCCACACAAAATAATTTGGGTGGGGTTAAAAGTCAGATCCTGAACAAGAATTCAAGGCACATATAACATTACCACTGTATGCAGACAATAACTTCACTAATATCATACTATATACGTAGACAGTATTTTCACTATTATCATCTGCTAGTCTGCTACAGAGGGAAAACTATGCTCTGTGGTGTCCATGTTTTTTCCAACATGATGCCATGCAAACAACCTTTCAACCAACATTTTACACTCTATTTAAATGTTTCAGTTCTTTTCCAATGGTTTCCATAATGACATTAAAGTTTATTTTGATAATATATGCAAAGTATTTTCTGTCATTGGATAAATATTTGAAGTTGGAGTCATGACATCTACTAAAGTGTATTGATTTATCCCTTATAATTTATATAAATTTTAGGTTTGTTGTAATTGCAGGTCAAAAACATCGGATTCACTGGGGTTTTCAGGTTAATCTTCAAACCACTAGTCAATGAGTTTCCCTGTTTTGGAGCTGTTTGTTTTTCTTTGAGAGAAAATGTGAGTTCTCATATTTTTTTTGTTTTTCTTATTCATCTAAATGAACTATTTCATATATATAAATAACTGAATCATAGGGCAATCTTCACGGATTCACTACTAAAGAATGCATTTTCTCTTTAAGTGCTTGGCTCATATGTGAAACTTCACGTAATAAACAATATAAACGGACTTTTATGTATTTGTAGTGAAATTATTTTATAGGAGAGATTTACCCAAAGATTATAAAATGATACTTTATTTTGTTATATTGAGCGAGTTCTTAACTAATATTTCTATGTTTCTGCCTGCAGAGAAATCTAGAGTTTACGCTAAAAGTCATCGGTGGGGAAATATCAGCAATTCCAGGAATTTCCGATGCTATTGAGGTTTGGCAACTTTTTTATTTTTTTTAATAGAAGTGTTTAACATGCATATACACAACAAAATGGTTTACCTTAAAAATGATAATATTTAAAGCCCCTCGTGCATGCCTCTACAAAGAAGGTCAAAACATACCACAAATGCATGATTTGGTTCTAACTTCTAAGTGAGTACTCACTCTGAAATATTGTAAAAACAAATAAGAAACAAAATGTATTCTCCGAATAAAATAAGTTAAGTGCCCTTTATATGCAATTCATAGTTTACAAATTATATCCACCCCACCCCACCCCCCACCCGCGCCGTGTGCGCAGATTTCATAATCCGGTTTTTCCTTTTAGTATTTCAGCTCATTCTGCAATCTCCTAACCTTATATAGTTTCTTCCCATAATATTATCACAGCACACAAGCAATCCGTGTTTTAATTATATAGTTTCAAAGATGTTCACTAAATGATGAATAGCAGAATTGCTTGAAAACCAGTAACAACAATATAAGAAAAGTACAATAGAATTTCTGAAATAGATACAGAATTTTTTCAAGATGTGGATCTACTGGCCGGTTCTGTCTACTAAATTTCCCCCCTATTTTTCTGAAAGCTATGAAGTTTGTTTCAAACAACTGTCATTGCCCATTTCAACTAAAAGTTTAAACATGATAAGATTTTCTCTACTAGTGATGACTTTATCAAATATGTGAATCTTGTGCTTCTATTTGCAAAATTTCTCCCTTGCCTTTTTAAATTTAATTTTTTTTTAATTTCCAAAATATGTTCATCATTCATTTTAAATAACAATCTCAACAAGAAATAATTTTTCTAAATTATGTAGATTTTTTTGCTCTTGTGATGATATTATAGGATCAAATGATGAAAATCTATTGAGTTACTCCCTCCGTTCCAAAATATAAAATCATTATTGACTTTTTAAAGTCAACGTATGGCATTTTCAAGCTCAAAATTGACATGAATTCTTTTAGTTTTAGTCAATTAAATGATGAATATTGTATACTATCTAAAAAGTATTACTCATTGTTAGACTTACTGTTTCATAATTTTGATGAATCATCTCAATTTTTAGTTTGGAAATGTTTCAATTCAACTTTCAAAGTCAGTAGTGATCTTATAATTTAGAACAGAGGTAGTATTATTTTCTCAATAGCCTATAGTGTTTTAACTTTTTGCGAGAGAATCTGCAAGGAATTACAATCTGTATCTCACAATAAATTCAGTTCTACCATATTGAAATTGAGATTAGAACGAGGTTGTTCTTGTATATCCTTTAACAATGTCCTCGATGTTGGTTTCTGAACCTATATTATGTAATACCTCCATTCAAAAATATAAGATTACTTTCTTTATGCAAGTGAGGCGTATATGCAAGAAGGAACAACTAAGCATTTCAATTTACTGTTTGGACTGTATTTTAAAGACATTATAAGTTCATTGCACCAATATTATAGTTGATATATTTGTATGACAAAAGTTTCACTCTCATTATTACAGGAAACAATACGAGATGCTATTGAAGATTCTATTACATGGCCTGTTCGTCAAATTATACCCATAATAGCAGGGGATTATAGGTATGCTAGTGCTAATCTATAAACATCTACTTGCCCCCCCCCCCCCCCCCCCTCTTAAGGTGGAATAAAATGGCCCTTTTCCTCTCATTTTCATCAATTCAAGTCCTTGTAGCAATCCCAAAAAGTCTAGTTGCCCAAGTCAGTATTTTCACCACATCCAAGTATTGCTTGATACTTTCAATGTAGACACACACAAAAAGAGAGAGAGAGAGAGAGAGAGAGAGAGAGAGAGAGAGAGAGAGAGAGAGAGAGAGCTATTGGAAGTAAGATGATGAGTAACTCTTAACTGAAAAAACATTTGGGTGACTTTAAAAATGGTTATTTAGGAGTTTTCGAGTTGGTATCATTTGCACTAAATACTTATTCTGAAAGAAGCACATTAATAGTAAGAATATTATTGCCCACAACCATAAACCTAACATATATTGTAGAACTAGGCTCGACTCATGTTTTCTTTTCTTTATTTAGTTTGCTTACTGTTTTTATGTATGGACATAATGGTTTGTTTACTATTTTTATGTAAAATTGAAAGGAATCATCTTGATTAGATTTTTATGTTGCGAAAAAATCACCACCCAAATACTGTTGTGTTTGATAAATTAAACGGCAAAAACACCAGTACACGCCTAGTTCCACTAAAATAATAATCACGGTAGGAAGTAATAAGATAGAAATAACCAAGCACAAGACATCAAGATTTTACTTGAAAAACCCTCTAAAACTAGAGGTAAAAACCATAGGACGATTGTAACACCCCCTTTCCGAAATAGAAAGAGAGGTTACTCAAAATATAACAAAACTGATGAATTTAATAGCAAGGCTCTAATCCACAAAAGAATAGTCTTAAACTAATTAAATGTCTTAAGACAAACCATAATAAATGTCACACTGGCTCAAACCACAATCTGAAATAATTATTACAACTCCAAATAAATCAATGTATCATAGCCTAACGAAATATATCAAAATTATTGGATAGAAGGGAGCTCTCGTCACACTTGCCCTTGATTCCCCTGATTACCTGCCGGAAGAAAAACACAGCATGAGCCAAATGCCCAATACAGATATAGAATACAATTAATGAAGCGAAATAACTAACTCAATTAAATGAAATAAAATGAAACTAACTAAAACGAAACGAACAAAACTAACACAACGAAATAATAGGCTGAATCAAATGGCTAGGTGTTATTTCATACCGAGCTCATAAATATACATTGCCACACAGACAAGTCAAAATAATGTCACACAGGCAAGTCAAATAATGTCACACAGGCAAGTCACATACATTGGACCGCGAATCCAATGCATGTAAAATTGGAAGGTGAGTTTGGCACAAACATCACCAATCCGCAAAACAAAACAGAACAGAACAGAACAAAAAAACTAGGGTCGACCCATACGCCTCCCACAACAAAATACCAAATGGCCAACTCCCACCGGAGCACAAAACGGAGACGCCGTGGACTGATCACACCGCCACGGAAGGTGTCATGCCTCGGTGCCAAGAGGATATGCCTGTGGTACCCCCACAGGTGATTATAGCTCAGGTATACCCTACGATATTCTAACAAAAATATAATGTCACAACACATGCGACAAAATATCAACACAAAGTGGTTCTAACGTGTACATGTTAAATCGAACGAATCATCAACACAAGTCTCCAAAAATATACTAACATGTACATCACTACGAGAATCGAAATAAATATTAAACATGATAAACGAGTTCAAAGAGTACAAGTTATGATATTCTAAAGGTTAAAATAAACTGTCATATGAACTTCACTAAAATCAAGGTATCGAGACAATATTCCAAATAAAAACGAGAAGCAAAACGAACAACTAAAATTAAAGAGTATCGTTGAATGAGTATTGAATCTGTACCTGGAATCGATAATGCAATACCCAAATTTATATTCCAAAAACTCGTTTAGACTCTCTCCGTTCAATCTAAATAATTTAATAAGATTTTATTACAATCCATTCATTTATAACATAATACTATTAAATTTATTATTAAGAACTTTTATAACTATGTCGACAAAATTAATTAATTCAAATTAATATACATAACTTCAATTTGATTTACTAATTCCATTTACAAGTTTATTAAAATAATATATATATATAAAATGACGCAACCTGCACTGCAAGTTTTCAACCAACATATTATATATATATATATATATATATATATATATATAATCCTCAAATATATATGTATATATAAATAATAACAAAAATCATGTATGCAATCAAACTATATATATATATGGGTCTCCATCCACAGCAACCGGTTGTTGGGGAGCAACCCCTTTTTGGCCAGCCGGTACAGCTTGTACCGGCCTTAGATTTTTTTTTTTTTTTTTATAAGCCGTAACAGCTTGTACCGGCTGGCCAAAAAGGGGTTGCTCCCCAACAACCGGTTGCTGTGGATGGAGACCCTATATATATATATATATATATATATATATATATATATATATATATATATATATATATATATATATATATATATATATAGAAATTGTCAAACCTGCAGCAAAACTTGACTGTCATCACTTACCAGAAAATCCTTGGCAATTGAAAATGGGTTGATCTCCTTGCGGCTTCTGTTCCGTTCTCTCAGTCGTTGCCCCCCCTCCCCTTTTTTTCTTTTTTTTTCTTTCGATTCGTAAAAGAAAGTAAGATTAGGTTTTACTTGTCATTTATTAATTAATATATTTTATTAACTCTCCAAATTTTAATAGGATTTTAAAATTATACAATTATAAATTAGATCCACTTAGTTTAAAGCCCAAGTTTACCAATTAATTTATCCACACTTATTAATATTTATTAGCCCATATAAATTAAATACTAGTTTGACCGAAATAAATGACAAAGTCCAATTAATATGTTTGTAAAACAAAATAATCTTTTATTATTTAATATTTATTTATTAATTAATTTTTACCGGGTATTACATCACCTACCCCTTAAAAGAATTCCGTCCCCGAAATCAAAAGAATAGAACGTACCTAATTATAAAAAAGATGCGGATATTCCGCTCGAATAGACTCCTCAAGCTCCCAAGTGGCTTCTCGCTCCGAATGGTTCCTCCACAGAACCTTAGCAAACGGAATAGTCTTCCTCTTCATAATCCTTTCTTGACGATCCAAAATCGCCTCAGCTTTCTCCTCACAAGTAAGATCCTCCCAAATCTTATCGAATGGATATTGCACCACATGCAACGGATGATAATGATATCTCCTCAACACCGACACATGAAATACTTTGTGCACATGAGCTAGCTGTGGAGGCAAAGCTAACCGATATGCAACCTCACCAACCCTCTCCAAAATCTCAAATGGGCCGATATAATGTGGACTAAGCTTTCCTTTCAACCCGAATCGCTGAATGCCCTTCCAAGGAGAAACTTTTAGAAACACATGCTCACCAGGTTCAAACTCTAAAGTCCTCCTATGCTTATCAGCATAACACTTCTGCCGTGATCGAGCCGACTTCAATTTCTCCTTAGCCACCGCTACCTTCTCCGTAGTGATTTGAACTAACTCAGGCCCATCTATGGTCTTTTCGCCAACCTCATCCCAACAAGTGGTGCCCGACACTTTCTACCATACAGTGCCTCAAACGGAGACATTCCAATACTTGCATGCCAGCTGTTGTTATAAGCAAACTCAACTAGGCTCAAGTAATCATCTCAATTACCCGACCACTCAAGTGCACAAGACTTCAACATGTCCTCTAATGTTTGAATAGTCCGTTCGGATTGCCCATCAGTTTGCGGATGAAAAGAAGTACTAGAGTTGAGCCGAGTACCCCAAGCTCGTTGGAACCCTTTCCAAAACCGTGAAGTGAATCGTGGGTCCCGATCTGAAACAATAGACATCGGAGTACCATGAAGTCTAACAATCTCCTGCTGAAAGATATGTGTCAACCTATCCACCGAGTAACCCTCATGGATAGCCAAAAAGTGTGCTGATTTGGTCAACCGGTCCACTACTACCCATATGACATCATTCTTCCTGAAAGTCTTCGGCAAACCAGTCACAAAATCCATCGTGATATCCTCCCACTTCCACACTGGAATTTCTAACTGTTGCAGCAAACCATTAGCTCGTTGATGCTCTATCTTCACGTGTTGATAAGTAAGACACTTCCCAACATATTCAGCCACATCTCGTTTCATTCCATTCCACCAAAAATTCTTCTTCAAATCCCTATACATCTTTGTCGAACCAGGATGAATAGAAAATGGCGAACTATGAGCCTCAGCCAACACAACCTCTCGAATGATTGGATCCGACGGTACACACAACCGTTCACCCAACCAAATCACACCATGGTCATCAATACGAAACTCAGACTGCTTGCCCTCCTCTAGATTCTGTGTCAGACCCCACAACTCCCCATCTTCTTTTTGAGCTTCTTTAACCCGCGAGATAAGAGAGGGCTCCACTCTCATACCCGCCAAATGCCCATATGAACCTCGTACATACAACTCCACCTCGATCCGCTCCATATCCGAAATAAGCTGAGGTTGTGTAATAAGGGCTGCTACGCTCCCAAAACTCTTTCTGCTAAGAGCATTTGCAACCACATTTGCCTTTCCCGGGTGATACTGAATCCTCGCATCATAATCTTTTAGAAGCTCCAACCAACGCCTTTGCCTCATATTGAGCTCCTTCTGAGTGAAAATTATTTAAGATTTTTGTGATCGGTGAAGATATCACAAGTCTTTCCATAAAAATAATGCCTCCAAATCTTTAAGGCAAATATCACTGCCGCCAACTCCAAATCATGTGTGGGGTAGTTCACCTCATAAGGTTTAAGCTGCCTAGAAGCATAAACAATCACCTTACCGTGTTGCATCAAAACACACCCCAAGTCCTTCTTAGAAGCATCACTATAAATCTGGTAACCTCCCGTCCCCGACGGCAATGCAAGTATAGGAGCTGTCACAAGTCGTTTCTTCAATTCCTCGAAACTCTTCTCACGCTCCTCATTCCACACAAACTTCACGCCCTTTTTCATCAACTGGGTTAATGGTAAAGCAAGCAAGGAAAACCCTTCCATAAACCGCCTATAATACCCTGCCAAACCCAAGAAACTCCTAATCTCTGTCACTGTAGTAGGTCTCGGCCATTTAGTGATAGCCTCAACCTTCGCATGATCCACCTTAATGCCCTCAGCAGAAACAACGTGACCCAAAAATGCCACCTGCTCCAACCAAAACTCGCATTTAGAGAATTTAGCATACACTTCTCTTTCTGCAAAATCCCCAACACTATGCGAAGATGCTCCTCATGTTCTTCCTTAGACTTGGAGTAAACCAAAATGTCATCAATAAAGACAATGACAAATTGGTCCAAGTACTCCCTGAACACTCGATTCATCAAATCCATAAACACTGCCAGAGCGTTAGTCAACCCGAATGGCATCACCAAGAACTCGTAATGCCCATAGCGAGTGCGAAATGCCGTCTTAGCAATATCCTCATCCCTTACCCTCAACTGATGATAACCCGACCTCAAGTCTATTTTTGAAAAATATTTTGCCCCCTGAAGTTGGTCAAACAAGTCATTAATCCTCGGCAATGGATACCGATTCCTGATGGTAATCTTGTTCAACTCCTTGTAGTCTATACATAGCCTCATAGACCCGTCCTTTTTCTTTACAAACAAGACCGGAGCACTCCATGGCGAAACACTCGGCCGAATCACACCACGATCTAACAGTTCATGCAACTGCTCTTTCAACTCCTGCAACTCCAGTGGTGCCATTCGATACGGCGCCTTAGAGATAGGCTCCGCACCAGGAATAAGCTCAACAACAAACTCCACTTCTCGTTCCGGTGGCAACCCTGACAACTCCTCAGGAAACACATTAGAAAAGTCACGAACAATTGGAACATCCTCAATACGAGACTCACCCTTAGAGGTATCTTTCACAAACGCCAAATACCCCTCACAACCCTTTGCCACCAACTTTCCAGCCTTCAAAGCTGAAATCAACTTCACCACCCTACTTGGTTGTGAACCTTGAAACACGAATTTTGGAGACTTCACATCTCCAAATATAACCTTCTTCACCTGACAATCGATAGTGGCCTGGTGCTTATCCAACCAGTCCATCCCAAGAATGACATCAAAATCGTGCATACTCATCGGAAGAAGATTAGCCCTACGAATCTTATCCCCAAAACTTATTGGACACCCTCGATACAAATCAGAAATAACAACAGAAGTCCCCATCGGGGTAGCATTAGTCATAACATAATCTAAAGACTGAGATGGCACACCCAGGTGCCGAACAAAAGACTAAGCAACAACGGAATGAATAGAACCCGTATCAAACAAAATAGAAGCTTCACGATTGCCAACTAAAAGAGTGCCAGAAACAGTACCTAGCGCACCTGCCGCCTAGTTATATGTCAAGGCAAATACTCGACCACCCTGACGCTGACCTCCATTGCCACTATTATCACCACCTCCACCATTTCCGCGTGGACCAGTACAATCCCTAGCAATGTGACCCATCTGTCCACATAAGAAGCATGCACCGGTGAGTCTGTGGCACTGCCTCCCCGGATGATTAGCCCCACAAGTAGCACAAGGAGCTATTGGGATAAGATTTTGGTTACCCCCACCAGCTGGTCCCGGATAACGACCCTGATTTTACCCCTGCTGACGATTATGCCCCTGCTGACGATTCTGTCCATACCAAGGTAGCTGAAGCTGGCGATTTTGCCCTTGCTGAGGCATCTGCTGATAACCCCTGTTCTGATTCTAGCCACGCCACTGCCCCTATTGACCACCACGGTTCCTATTCCACTGACCACCCTGACTTCTCCCATGCTTAACTGAAGTTTGACCCTGCTGGTTATCTCTGTCCATCTTTCGAATCCTTTCCGGTTTAGAAGACCGAAAGTCCTATCGCTCCATCTCAATATTCTTGGCCGCATTAGCCACAACTGACACATCTGGAAACTTGTTGTTAATAAGATGTTGACGATACCTATAATGAATCCGCCACTTGAACTTCTCTGCCTGTTCTGCCGTTGTCCCTGCTGAGGTTCCCGCAAAGCCTGCCAACCTGGTGAACCTCGTCATGAAATCCGTGATGGACTCATCATCTTTCTTCCGAATCGACAGATAGTCTCTAGCATAGGCCTCTTTATCAGCAGTTGGGAAGTACTGCTGATAAAAGACCTCACAAAACTCTGCCCGACTAAGTGCCTCAACATAACCATCACCCTTTGTTGTTTTCAACGCTTTCCACCACCTCTGCGCATCCCCTTCCAGCTTGTAAGCAGCAAGTAATACTTTCTGATTATCTAAGCACCCCAACACATCAAAAATCTTCTCCAGATGGGCAATCCAATTCTCTGCGTCAATTGGAGTCGGGGCAGAACTGAATGACTGTGGTTTCTGCTTCAGAAACCTTTCCAACCACACATACATTGGAACCACCTACTGATCAATACCATCTGCATTCCCTTCCTCTTCGTTTTCATGTGGACCATTATTTCCCGGGTTCTCATGCTCAGGAATTTCTGGTGGCGGCTGCTGTATTGCTTGTACAACCTGTGCCACCAACTGAGGTAAAGCCTGATTCACCAAGGTAGCCAATTGAGCATTCATCTGATCATTAGGTTGCTCATTGGGCTGACCCTCACCTCTTACCCTATTGTTGCCTCGCCTCCCAACAACTCTGGCGGATCTACGAGCCATCTAACAAAGAGATCAACGAATAAATAACAAAGGAGATTAGAGACAGATTCGAATATAGCTGATATGATAGCTGAACAGAAAATTAAACAGAACAAAAACCTAACCTAGAAGTCTACCCATAACTCACAGGTCAAACCTAAATAGGTTTTCTACAAGAAAGAACCTAAGCTCTTATACCAACTCTGTAACACCCCCTTTCCGAAATAGAAAGAGAGGTTACTCAAAACATAACAAAACTGATGAATTTAATAACAAGGCTCTAATCCACAAAAGAATAGTCTTAAACTAATTAAATGTCTTAAGACAAACCATAATAAATGCCACACTTGCTCAAACCACAATCTGAAATAATTATTACAACTCCAAATAAATCAATGTATCATAGCCTAACGAAATATATCAAAATTATTGGATAGAAGGGAGCTCTCGTCACACTTGCCCTTGATTCCCCTGATTACCTACCGGAAAAAAATACAGCATGAGCCAAATGCCCAGTATGGGTATAGAATACAATTAATGAAGCGAAATAACTAACTTAATTAAATGAAATAAAACGAAACTAACTGAAACGAAACGAACAAAACTAACACAACAAAATAATAGGCTGAACCAAATGGCTGGGTGTTATATCATAGCGAGCTCAGAAATATACATTGCCACACAGACAAGTCAAAATAATGCCACACAGGTAAGTCAAATAATGCCACACAGGCAAGTCACATACATTGGACTGCGAATCCAATGCATGTAAAATTGGAAGGTGTGTTTTGCATGGCACAAACATCACCAATCCGCAAAACAAAACAAAACAGAACAAAAAACTAGGGTCGACCCATACGCCTCCCACAACAAAACACCAAATGGCCAACTCCCACCGGAGCACAAAACGGAGACGCCGTGGACTAATCACACCGCCACGGAAGGTGTCATGCCTCGGTGCCAAGATGACATGCCTGTGGTACCCCCACAGGTGGTTATAGCTCAGATATACCCTACGGTATTCTAACAAAAATATAATGTCACAACAAATGCGACAAAATATCAATACAAAGTGGTTCTAACGTGTACATGTTAAATCGAACGAATCATCAACACAAGTCTCCAAAGATATACTAACATGTACATCACTACGAGAATCGAAATAAATATTAAACATGATAAACGAGTTCAAAGAGTACAAGTTATGATATTCTAAAGGTCAAAATAAACTGTCATATGAACTTCACTAAAATCAAGGTATCGAGACAATATTCCAAATAAAAACGAGAAGCAAAACCAACAACTAAAATTAAAGAGTATCGCTGAATGAGTATGGAATCCGTACCTGGAATCGATAATGCAATACCCAAATTTATATTCCAAAAACTCGTTTAGACTCTCTCCGTTCAATCTAAATAATTTAATAAGATTTTATTACAATCCAATCATTTATAACATATATTACAATCCAATCATTTATAACATAATACTATTAAATTTATTATTAAGAACTTTTATAATTATGTCGACAAAATTAATTAATTCAAATTAATATACATAACTTCAATTTGATTTACTAATTCCATTTACAAGTTTATTAAAATAATATATATAAAAATTGACGCAACCTGCACTGCATGTTTTCAACCAACGTATTATATATATAATCCTCATATATATATATATATAGAATTTGTCAAACCTACAGCAAAACTTGACTGTTATCACTTATCAGAAAATCCTTGGCAATTGAAAATGGGTTGATCTCCTTGCGGCTTCTGTTCCGTTCTCTCAGTCGTTGCCCCCCCCCCTTTTTTTCTTCTGATTCGTATAAGAAAGTAAGATTAGGTTTTACTTGTCATTTATTAATTAATATATTTTATTAACTCTCCAAATTTTAATAGAATTTTAAAATTATACAATTATAAATTAGATCCACTTAGTTTAAAGTCCAAGTTTACCAATTAATTTATCCACACTTATTAATATTTATTAGCCCATATAAATTAAATACTAGTTTGACCCAAATAAATGACAAAGTCCAATTAATATGTTTGTAAAACAAAATAATCTTTTATTATTTAATATTTATTTATTAATTAATTTTTACCGGGTATTACAACGATCTTCAAAAAATCACTGTAATAAACTAAGAGAATACGAAAATATCTTAATTTGAGAACACACGCAAATTAATTCACCATAATAACAATGTGATGGAACCCCAACAACATACCTAATTGTTTTAATCTTTTTCTCTCTTGGCTTTTCTCTCTCTCTTTCACCTTTCTCTCGGATGAGATTTCTCTCTCTTCCACCCTTCTCCCAAATGAGATCCTTTCTCGAATAGATTTTCACTTAGCAACCTTGGAGATTAAATAGGAAAAGGACCTGTCCTTTTTCTCTCTCCTACAACTTGTATATGTGCCACACAACCTTACAAGAATAATCAAGACACCAATTCCTTTATTGTCCTTTTTCTTCCTGCAAACTATATATATATGTGTGTGTGTGTCGCCAACTTGTTAAAGAAACCAAAAGGACAAAAGTCCTTTTTCTTGGACTAATCTCCAATTTGAACCCTAAAATTTAATCCTAAAATTGATTTGCATCCTCACTTTTATTTTGAATTAAATGCATCTTAAATTTTGAGTTTCAAAACTATTTGCACCCTCTACCTCAAAATAATTTGCACCCTAAATTTTAGTGTGAAAGGTGCAAATTGTATTGAAACTCAAAGTTTAGAGTGCATTTAATTCAAAATAAAATTTAGTATTGAACCCAATCTCTCTCTATTTTTATCTCTCTCTTCCACCCTTCTCTGGGATGAGATTTTTCTGGGATGAGATTTCTCGCATAAATTTTCTCTTGACAACCTTGGAGATTAAATAGGCAAACGACCTATGTCCTTTTTCTCTCTCCTACATGTGTATATGCGGCACACAACCCTGCAAGAAAAATTAAGACATCAATTCCTTTGTTGTCCTTTTTCTTCTTGCAATCTATATATATATATATATATATATATATATATATATATATATATATATATATATATATAAGTGGCGAAGCCAGGATTTTTGGTCAGTGGGGTCGAAATTATTACTGAGTTATAAAAAAATTTGGCGGGGGTTGGGGGGCAGCGCCCCCGAGCCAATCTTTTTTTAATATTTTATACTTTCGAGTATATATATATATATATATATATATATATATATATACACTATATTACAATGAAAATATAATGAGTAATAATATATGGTATATATACACTATATTGACTCATGCTAGACTTTTTTAATCACAATTGTTCATGAGTAAGTAACTCATTATATATTTTTTAAAATAATATAAATTAGATTATTATTTAGTTTAAAATATTATAGAGAGATGCATATATTAAGAGGATATGCGTCATATGTGATTAAAATTTGATTGACAAAGTTATAAATTTTCAATTTGACCCCGTATAATAGAAAATTTATAAAATTTTAGTGGGGTCAATTTATATATAATACTCCCTCCATCCCAAAATAATAGACGTTCTAGAGAGTTTCACAAAGATTAAGAATAGTTATAATTTTACTATGTTACCCTTACTTAATATTTGATCTCATTTAATTCTCCATTTGTTCCTTTTTCTTCCTCATCTTGTCGCTCTTCTTCTATCTGTTCATCTCCGCCACAATCCGGCCACAGCTGGGGTGCGCCGGCGTGTCGGTACTCCTGTAAATGTATGCCCCGTACTTGGCGCCACTGCATACAACAATCGTCGTGGTGGAGTAATCCCCTGCAAGCGGCCACCGGTACTTTCTCTCTCTCTGGACTAAACAGTATCATTCCACCTATCATTCTCTAGCACACTTCTCTCTGGTACTTTCTTTCTCTCTGGACTGCTGTTTAGTGTGTATTTTTCTTCGTACTGGACTGCTGTTTAGGCCACTGGTGCCTGCATTCGTCGGATTTTTTTGAAGCCTTCGCGGTCGCCGCCGGTTTGGAGAAGTGTGCCGTCGAGGAGGAACTGGCTGGAGGAGCACCAGGTGTCGGTGAGGATCATTAAGGGTCGGACTTGATTGGTAATTGGGTCGAATAGCACAGAGTGGGCGTAGCAGTCACGGAAGAGGACGACGGTAACGTAAGAGAGATTAAAATTGTAACGTAAGAGGGAGAGATGCAAATGGAGAAGGAAGGGTAAAGAAGGAAAAAATGGGTAAAATAGTCTTGATTTTGTAGAACGTCAAATATTTTGGAAAAAAAAACACACTCTAGAACGTCTATTATTTTGGGATGGAGGGAGTACTTACAAAATTTAAAATTTACTTTACATTATAAAACAAATTTTTTTCAGTGGGGGCGATTGACCCCATAGAAGTACATGTGGCTTCGCCAATGAATATATATATATATATATATATATATATATATATATATGGAAAGGATCAAGGGTTTACCCCTTGATCCTACATACCTTGCATACTCCCTTTAGCGACGGACCGGGCGACGGTTCGGTCCGTCGCTATAGGTTTGATCCGTCGCTATATGTTGTCCGTTGCTAAAAGTTAAGACGGCAGTTCTCTGATATAGCTAATATAGCGACGGAACGAACCATCGCTAAAGGGAGTGTGCATGATATGTAAAATAAAAGGATGAGCTTTTGAAATGGACTGTATATATATATATAGTCTGCTGGTCCGCATAGGAAGCTCTCTCTCTCTCTCTCTCTATATATATATATACACACTTCTATCTTCCCAAATTGTCACTCAGTTTTAAAGTGGTTCCTAAAGTTCATTTTTCGCTAATTAAGTTCTTAAAGTGATATTTTCTGGCGTTTTTTGACCCTAACCCGACCTATTTTGACCCAACCCAACCCCAATTTCACCAATTATTTTTTAAAAAAAATTAAAAAAATTTAAATAATATTTATATTAAAAACAATTATTTTTAATACTTTAAAATAAAATATAATTTTAATATTTTAAAATAAAATATTATTTTTAGAATAATAATTTTTTTTAATATTTCAAAATAAAATATTATTTTTAAAAAGTATAAAAATAATTATTATTTTCAGAAAAAAATATTAGAAACTTTATTTTTTTTAAAAATGAGTAAAGTTTTATAAAATATAGATTCAAAAAAATTAAAGTTAAATTTTTTTAATTCTTAATTATTTTTATGAAAATGTACACATCTTTTAAAAAATAAAAACTTTCTATTTTTAGTTTTATGAAAATAAAGTTTTTTTGTTTATTTTTTTTAATCTAGATTTTATGAAATTTGACTCATTTTTTTCCAAAAATAATGTTTATTTTTTTGAATCTATATTTTCTAAAATTTACTAATTTTTTTTAAAAATTAAAAAAATTCTGATTTTTTTTCTTGAAAATAATAATTATTTTTAAAACCTTTTAATTTCTATTCTTTAAAAAAAATTTAAATTACTTTTTTTTATTTATCTTTTACTTTTTTTGTATTTTAATTTCTATTTTTTGTTTTAGTTTTTTAAAATTCTAATATTAAGAATACATACAATAATAATGGTAAAGACATAATTTTTTTTGAAAATAATTTTTTGCATAAAATATGAAAAAAACTACTTTCTTTTTAAAATAAAGTTTTATTTTCTTATTTAATTTTTTTGAATCTATATTTTATTAAATTTACTCATATTATGAAAAATATAAGTTTCTAATATTTTTCTTGAAAAAATAATTATTTTTAAAAATATTTAAAATAATAATTATTTTTAAAAATATTTAAAATAATAATTATTTTTAAAAATATTTAAAATAATAATTATTTTTAATATCTTAAAATAAAATATTTTTTTAAAAATAATAATTGTTTTAAAAATAATTTTAAAACTTTTTAGTTTTTGTAAAAAAAATTAATTGGTGAAATTGAGTCCAACTCAAAATTTATGGTGCATTTAATTCAAAATAAAATTTATGGTGCAAATCAATTTTATAGTAAAGTTTTGGGTGCAATTTGGAATTTAGTCCCTTTCTTTTATTCCCAAGTTTCTTTCGTGAGTCGCCAAGTTTACCTAACAATCTTCCCCTCCAAACCCATGAGATGAGGTATTCACCATGAACCCGTCACTTAAAGTTGATACCTGTGTCAAATCCAGCTATTGGAGAAATCGTTTCGACTATAACATCTCATTGCCAACTTCAGTAGTGGCAATGTATTCCAACTTTAGTAGTGACAATGTATTCCAACTCAGTAATAGACAAAACAACACACTTTTACAACTTGGATTGCTATAACACAACTCCCCCTGCAAAAGTAAACAAATACCCTTTGAAACATGCCATGTCTGCTTCTGTAAAACCTTCCAAGACTGAATTTGTATACCAAACCACAACTACTCACTTGGAGTTAATCCCAACGAAGTCTTGACTCCACTTAAGCTTCTTGAAATTTTCAACATTCTTCATGCCCGACTTTATCTCATAGACATGGTTAATCTCGATTGGAGGATATAACTCAAACTTGACAGATTTTTTTTCTGCCAAATTATTTCAGAGCCTCTTTATACCTTGACTGTGAGCCATCACTTTCCTTCTTCACTTCTGGTACCCATCTAAAGTGAAGAGCTTTCTTCTCGTGATTCTCATTAAAGGCTTTTCTTCCATCTTGCATAGCTTTGTACCACATCTTTTGTACCCAACTCCTCCATCTTCAACACCTTCCACATGCGTCCGCATTGTGTAAAGAATGTTTGCCTTCTTTCCTCTAGTCACCACTAGACTCCCTTTAGTGAACTTCCATCTCCTACGAAACATGGTGGAATACATTTTGATCAATCCACTGCCAGATGTGACCAATAGTCTCCCTGTTTATCTTTTTCCAATCATCCTCAGATTTATCCGTGGGCTTCACTCCTTAAGCTCCAACAGATCATTAAAATTCTTGCAATAAAAGATATCCTCCATTCTGGGCTTCCAGATCAAAAATTTTGAAGATGTCAATTAAATGACTTTGATTGATTCCTCCATAAAATTTATAAAAAATAACCTAGCAAATAACCTTACCTCTAATACCACTTGTTGGGAAAAAATCACCTCTCAAATAATGTTGTCTTTGATAAATTAAACTACAAAAATACGAGTACATGCCAAACAGGTTAAATTTGTTATTCCACCAAAATAATAACCACTACAGGAAATAATAAAATAGAAATAACCAAGCACAAGACACCAAGATTTTTACGTAGAAAACCCTCTAAAACTAAGAGACAAAAATCAAGGGACGATATTCGTAAAATAACTATAATAAACTGAGAGAATACAAAGATATCTTAATTTGAATACACACTCAAATTACTTCAGTACAATAACCCTGTGATGGAACGCAAACAACTCACCTAGTTGTTTTAATCTTTTTTCTTTCTATTTTTCTCTCTTGGCTCTCTCTTGGCTTTTCTCTCTCTTCCACCCTTCTCTCGGATGGGATTTCTCTCACTTTCACCCTTCTCCACGATGAGATCCTTTCTCCGATAGATTTTCACTTAGCAACCTTGGAGATTAAATAGGCAAAGGACATATATATATGTCTTTTTTCTCTCTCCTACAACATTTATATGTGCCACGCAGTCTTGCAAGAAAAATCAAGACACCAATTCCTTTGTTGTCCTTTTTCTTGCTGCATACTATATATATATATATATATATATATATATATATATATATAAAATGTGTGCATGAGTCACCAACTTGTTAAAGAAACCAAAAAGGACACCAAGCTTGCCCAATTTGATTTGTCACCTCTTGGGTGAGGACTGTGACGCCCCGAAATCCGGTCTATTATCACATCCGAATTTCGTACGTCACGATCCCATCTTCTTCCAACCATACATCATTATATAACTAAATATAACGACATACATTCTCAAATCCCAGGTTCGATAACCATAAAACCTCTTTCATAACAAATAATGATAATTACATTATTCTTTACATCTTGTACAAGTGACTTTTATCCGCCACCAAGGATACATAATCGTTCATTAAACTATTCTATAGTTTAATTCTATCATTATATATTACAAGTCTTCGCTTGATCTTTACGCGCATTCATATAATGAATGGCACATCGTCTGGATACCGTTCAACTTGATCTTTACGGGATTCTTAAGTTCTTTCTAACATCGTTCGCTGAAAATATTTTTATTTAAAGCAAGGGTGAGCATTCAATTTCCCAGCAAGTCATAACAGTTGAACAAACAACTTCAAGAGTTTAAACATTTATTTAGAACTTCAATAACTGAACAAAGGTTATGAAGCAGCTTGAATAATAGGAATAGTCTCGATTCCTATCATCTTAAAACATTAGTCATATTCACTTTGAAATACTTTCATTTCCTCTATTTTTTTCATACACATCCTGTTTGGCTAGAATCATTAGCACAGACCTAACAATAACGGTTCATGTATAAACAGAACATACTCATATTGAACAGTTCAATCATAGAACAATTCATCTAAAAAAAACACCGAAGTGCTCACATTGTGGCACACGGCCTCATACGTTCTACCACCTTGTACAAATATCACACATTCGCACATAGACAGAACTTCTCAAGTTCAACATCTTAGAAGTTTAAGAAACTAGCATTCATATAGTATGAATGAAGTTAGGAAACTTGCCTTACGCACAACTACAACTTATAGTTTACGCTGAACTGCTCATTCCAATTCCTATGCAGCACATAAGGAAATAACACGTGTACCAATTAGTCATATATTTGACTTACGCATTGGTTTACTTTACTTTACTTCTTAGGGTTCACGTTCTTATAATCTAAGTTTACGCGACCAACTTCCTTTATCGGTTAACGGCTTCTTGACATATGGAGATGTCTTACTCATTACGTTCATCATCTTTGATGATTTACATTCTTATCTTCTTCTTATAACTTTTCTAGGACTCAGCACACATCGCGTCTCTGCTAGTAGTCCATATGGTACTCTGAGTGGTTTCCCACAAACAACCAACAAACAAGTTCCCGTCTCGTCTACACTGCCCACACAGTGAGTTAGATCGATTGCCAGTTTTGTATATACTTTCGCTCTTTGAAGGAATTCTTTAGCCCAGCTCCTATATGTCAACCATCAAAGGTTACAATTGTACTACAACCTAACTTATCTTAACTTGTCCGAACTATTAAACTATAATGTTCGTTAAGTCAAATTCATATTCCTTATGGCTTTCTTGCAACTAAATGTCATACCTCAGGATTCATTCATCATCGTCTAAGTCATACAGTCTTTTGTATACTCAGAACGATCATTTCATATTCATTCTACGCATTTATAGTGTTAAGCATTTTACGTTACTTTATTCTTATCTTACAACGTCCGGTTCATTCGACTCGAAGCGTCATCCAAGTTATAAACATTAACTCGGCTTATTTTACATTATACGTACTTGTCTTTAAATAAGCTTCTTCATTGCTCATAGCTTTAATCAATGGTCTTCATTATTCTACGGTCAAACCATACACGGGGTGTAGGTTCTACCCGTTTAATATTCGCATACACTCAACCTTCACATTGGTTAAAGTATTCAACGTTTACCTTCATTCTAACATTTTCATCCCACTTATATTCGGCTTTTAGTAATCTTATTACAGTTCGCTACGGCTCTCTTGATATCATTCGTATCTTACTTACTACCTTTGTCAACGTCTAAGTCATACAACCAGGGTATACTTGGAACGTTCGTCCAACGTGAATACAATTCACGAGAATTGTTTACGTATTCAACGTTTACATTGCTCGCCTCTTATTTCTATTCAACCTTTAACCAAGGTTTTAATCGCTTTTGATCGTTATCCATCCCATGAACCCCATGTTCATTATAATTTCTTAATGTCAAAGCCATAATGTTCGTTGTATGCTAAGACCGATCGTTCATCGCAACAACATTGCGTTCACATCGTCTAAACGCTTTACATTCATCTCTCATTGCCATGACATAACATCAAAATGTTAAACATTACTTTTGTCACTCAACGTCTAAGGAATCACAATCATAGTAATCCCTCACATTCGTTTGTCGCGACTACGGTCCCCGGACATCGGTTCCGTAACTCGCGTCCATATTCTTTATCTTTTAAATCTCGTTTAATCTTTTCATTCAACCTTTATTAAAGGTTTAAAACACTTGACTAAGTGTTACATTAGTTGAACATTATGTTCATACTTCTTTCTTGCACATCCCCCGAAAAATTGAGCAATTAAAATCTCATTTCTGGGTATTGCCCTGCACTGGCGCCGCGGCGCCATGCCCTTCTCTTTTCTTCTTGCTGCGGCGCCAATTAGCAGCAGCTAATGGCCCGAGCTCGTGCCGCGGCGCCGGCCTCCAAGGCATGACTCGCGCTGCGGCGCCGAGTATGAAACCTAGAAAATTTTTCTAAGTCTTTTACAAGCTTGAGACGCTGATTTCGAAATCTCATAACTTCTTCGTTATAACTTGGAACGAGGTCGTTCCAAATCCATTCTCTTCCTTATCTTATGTAATTCGATTAGCCATGGACATAATTTCGTTCTGAATCCGTTAACATGCCATTCAATTGGCTTAATCTTCACTCTTCGTTCATTTTTACGTTATTAACGTTCTTCGTTCATTCGTCCGTAATTCGGTCATCCGAATTCGGAATTTGTTCGTTCTTGAGTCTACGACTCACGTTTTCAACATTCTCTTACATTCTTATGAAACCCTATATGTTCGGGTTCATTTACTAACTTTCTAATTCTCGCTCGTCTTTTACGAAAATTTCACCATAAATTCGTTATAGCTCAATTTTAATCCGTTCTTCATGAACGTTTCTAACGTTCCTAACCAAGCAATAAGCAACTAACTTATACGCGATGGTTTTAAATTTTTCCATCAACAACAATTACACTACGATGGTTTTAAATTTGTCCATCAACAACATTCTTCGCGTTCTTCGCGTTCTTCGTTCGTTCTTCATTTTAATCGATATTTTGGATTACGATTCTACTTTTTCTTGGAATTTGATGTTATAGAACATCATTCCTTACTTATTTCACCTACTCATTCTTAAGATTCATTCGGATCGCTCAAAATCCTTACGAATCTTATACTTCCTTAAGAAATTTACAAACTAAACTTCTAATTCTTATTTATTCGTTTTCTCATGATTTCAACCATATGAAATCATTACTAATCTCTTTTACTTCTTATTCTCATTAAGTTATGTTTTAACATATTAAACTTAAAGAAAATAATAGAAGAAACTAGGGTTCGGATTACCGTTCTTCTTTAATCCTCTTCCGTTAGACAAAGCCGGCGATTTGCGAGCTTTTCTATTTCTCGATCACTTTTGATCCGAGCATTCATGCTCATACTCTTCCTTATTCTTCTTCTCCAAGCTCTCTCTCTAAGGTGTAGGATTTTCAAAAATCCAAAATAATGAATTTAAGCTTTCTATTTATAGAAAACCAAAGCTTAGGGCAAATCGGTCATTCCGCCCCCACCTCCTTACTATTCCAAACTTAGCCACCAAATTTACTTGGCCACCACCCTTACTTGGTGGCCAAGTGGCCGGCCCACATACCCATGGGTCACCCCATGGGTTGCCCCAATGGTTCTTACCCATCCGTTTACCCATCGGTTCGATCCGCAGTTTCTTTTCTTGGTTTGGGCCTTAACGCTAATTCTTATTGGGCCAATCTTAGGCTTGATTTCTCAAAGCATTGGGCTTGACATAATCCAAGTCCAATTGGATTCTACAAAGTCCATGAACACAAAGTCCATTAAGACTTATCGTATTCTACGCATTCCTTTCTCGTATTCTCGTATTCTCATATTCTCTTCATATATTGTTCGTACGATATTCGTATTATACGTCGTACTAATCTTCGTACTATACTCGTATAATAACTCGTATCATACTCGTATTTCTCACGCATAATAACCCTAGTTATTATACGTACTCATTACATTCTCGGAACTCACTTTCCCTAACCCTTAGGTTTTGAGTCCGCAGGCGAAAACTTCGTTTTTGCCATAACTGAAATATTATTGAATATTCTATCACGTCTCAACATTTTACGCAATCAATAACTTCTCGGAATTTCAAAATAAATCTCCGAGCAGAAACGGGTGAATAGTGCCTATTTCGTCTTTTTCGCCGGAAATATATTTTTTCCCGGAAATTTTTTATTTTCGTCTTGAAAATTCTTACTCGTTCAGTCTAGCTCGTAGCCAGAATCCTCCCGATTAATAATCATTCTAGGTTATAAAACGATTAATGAACACATAGCACATAATAGTATTAATAAAAATTCATTTTATTAATAACTAATTCTTTAAACTTAAATTCTGGACAATCCGATTTTCCGGGTTGTCACAAGGACCCACAAGAAAACCCAACATTTCAAGATCTTGTTCCTACATCATGACCTGATAGTTGAATTGAGCTATCTGGATTAATACCTAAGATAACAAAGCGGATATGATTCAATGCATTTTCTTACTATATATATGATTCATAGTTTCTGCTTATAACTTCTGAGAGGAGATTTTATGTTCATATCTCATTCTAACTATAAAATCTATACGCATATACACAAATATGTTTTGTAATTATTGGTGATACAAATATTCCTCGCCCTCAAATTTTGTTTTAGTTACCTTGAGTTGAAACCTGTTGGAACACTAGAAGTAAAGCTCATACAAGCCATGGAGCTAACGAATAAAGACATCATTGGCAAATCCGATCCGTTTGCAAAGTTATTCATACGTCCCGTGCGTAGTAAGATGCAAACTAGCAAAACTATTGTAAGATAGCTCATATCCTTTTCTTTTTATTGATCTTTTTATTTGCAAATGCTTGTTTGTTTCCCGTTCTTTTTTCTCCGCAAGTGAATTTAACTATGATTTTTTTTCCAGAACAACCAATTGAATCCGATATGGAATGAACATTTTGAGTTCATTGTTGAAGATGAAACTACCCAACACTTGACGGTAAGAGTATTTGACGACGAGGGAGTCCAAGCTTCTGAGATCATTGGTTGTGCTCAATTCCCACTTAAGGACCTTGAGCCCGGTAAGGTCAAGGACATATGGCTGAAACTGGTTAAGGATTTGCATATACAAAGGGATAATAAAAACAGAGGCAAGGTGAAAATGCTAACTAAAAATCTTCATGTTTCGATATCTCTTATAAAGTTAAACTCCCTCCGCTCCGAACTATAATATCATCATTGACTTTTTGAAGTCAACTTGAGACAGTTTCAAACTCAAAAGTGACATGGATTCCTTTAATTTTAGTCAACTCGATGATGAATATTGCAAACTATCTAATAAGTACTACTCACTGTAAAATTTATTGTTTCATACTTTTTTAAAAAGCATCTCGATTTTGAGTTTGAAAATGTCTCAAGTTGACTTTCAAAAGTCCATAATGATCTTATAATTTGACAGATGAAGTATTAAGGACATGTTTCAATTTGAATGAATTAGTTAGATCAAAGAAGCTCCATATTAAAATCTATATGAGTTTGATGACCCAAGTCTTATTGTGACTATCATAGTGTTGTAACAAGTAGAAGACAGACGCCACAAGAACATAAACTTATTTTAGGATCCAAAAGAGTTTAAATTAGAAAATGAGTTAAACTTTTTGGTGTTCACCAGAATATATAAATAAACATGTTACTCTAGTAGCATTTACATTTACATGTTCATCTGGCCATTAAGATTAGACGAGTTACTTATGAAGAGCTTTATTTAGAAAGAAGAAGAATGGCTTAATTTCTATACTAGATGATGGAGAGAATACATATTGCAATTAAGCTTCTTCTGCCAAAAAATTTAAATAAGCTATTCAGTTAGTTTTACCCTATGTATGGCTTTAGTAACTTATCAGGGCTTTTGCTAGCTCATTTCACTCAGTTACTGTTGTAGTTTATCATAAATGTAACTCTCTTATTCCCTAAAACTTATAGGCTTATGAATAAAGGATAAGCATAAAAAACGAAATCTTCCAATCCTACATATGAACACAATTTCTACTCTATTGAGATAAATTTTCCTTTGCTTTTGTTGTTAGGTTCACCTATGTATGTACTTGCACATGTACACGATAGAGAGAATGTAGTATCTTATTATACACATTTATCTTCTTACCCTAATAACTAAAAAAATTTATTTGCATTTGTTTACTTAATTCATTTTCAGAGTGTTGTAGTTTCGTTGTTTAATGCATCCTAAAAGTTTCTAATATTTGTCTTCTATATTTCTTTCTTGGATTTTTAGGTGCATTTGGAGCTCTTATTTTGTCCTTATGGCACAAAGAGTGCACTCACAAATCCTTTTACCAAGGACTTTAGATTAACTGCATTGGAAAAGGCCCTCAAATCTGGATCTGATGGAAAAGAAACTAGTGATCCTGCAAAATCTGCCTTGGGAAAGAGAAAGGATGTGATTCTTAGAGGTGTTCTTTCTGTGACAGTAATATCTGCAGAAGATTTGCCGGCTGTAGATCTGATGGGAAAATCTGATCCCTTCGTCGTACTTATAATGAAAAAAACTGAGCAAAAACAAAAGACCAGGGTAAGTTTTCGATTTCGTAGTTCTCAATGAACTATGTGTTTCTGAATTTTAGACGGAAAAGAAAAGAAAACGCAATTTATGATAGAAAAGAAAATAATAGAAAACGTGTATGTTTTGTTTATGTTGTTACTTAATTTATAAAGGAAAAGTAAAGAAAATTTAACTTTTACATTTAGATTAATAGATTTACCCTTGCATTAGTTTTATTTATTTTTTTGTCCATTTTTGGACGAAAACTTTGACAAGGAAAGTAGTCAAGTTTTCCATTCTTTTCTTCTTCTTTTTTTTTGTTCATTAAAAAACTCTAACAAAGGAATTAAACATAAAACTTAAATTTTCCATGTATTTTATTTCTTTTCTGTCCATTTTAAAACTCAATGAGTACATGATTTCTTAGGAAACCTTACTCTATTTGTGAACAACTTTTTTCTTATATATGTGATCCCCATTTTCATTATTAAAGATATATTAGTAGGAGAAGACTTTATCTCAATTAATATGGACATTTATCTTGCTGACCTACTAATTACTTTTGGTAAAATAGACTCGGATGGATTTTAATTAATTTTTTTATTAAAGTTAAATAAAGAAAATTTGAACTAATCATAATATTAACTAATCATAATAATGTGTACAAATTATAATAAATATTCATAATTCAAACTAAAAAAGGAATTTCAAATAAAAAATATTTAGATACAATTTAAAAACTTATTTCGGTTATTTGTTATAGTTTAATTTGAATGATTCTCCAAATGCTCTAAGCCTCAAATCAAATTTGCTTTCTATATTCAAACAAAACCATGAATTAATTTCAAAGCATAAACACGTTTCGTACTTCTAAGATTTCATCATGCCTTAAAACTAAGAAAATTTTTGTACTTGTATTTAGAATTGGTTTACGAAATTTTTTTTGCCCCCTCCAAGTTTAACTCTTACATTATTCTGCCCCTTTGAATTTATTAATTTACATATCTACCCTACCCCTATACCTATATAAAAAAAAATTCCAACAAGATCCGCCCCTGTCCCTGTGTAATCCCCAAATTTCCCTCGGGCGCCTTGTACATAATCATGAATCTCATATTTTTCCTTATTGCCAGGTAGTAAATAACTCCTTGGATCCAGTTTGGAATCAAACATTTGACTTTGTTGTCGAAGATGGTTTACATGATTTGCTAATGTTGGAAGTCTGGGATCATGACGCTTTTGGAAAGGTACGCTTGTGCTCCATCCGTCCCATGATAAAAGTCTATTACTATTTTGGGTAGTCCCATGTTAAATGTCCACTTTCCTTTAATAACCAAGCTTTTACACATTTTTTACTATTATACACGTAACATTAAATATCTCATACTTTTTTATTCTAATTCTCTCTCCATATTTAATAAGTATGGAGAGAGAATATTTTCAATTGAATAGCTAGAAAGTCACTCTCTCATGCACCTACATTGAAAATAATTAATGACATTATTATGGGCAATTTTGTTATTTCATTCATTTTCTTAATGTGCATGAAAAGTCCACCAGAATTTATCTTGGGACGGAGTAGTTTATATATTTTTAATGTGTTTTTACATTTTATTGATGATTTGGCAGAAACGTTTTTAGTTTGTCCTATACTCCTATGATATTCAATTTTTTCCCTCCTTTTGCTAGTAAGGTGGCTTTGAGTTAGTGATCTCATGTTTCAAACATATGTGGAATTTTTTTTCAGATTTTTTTCCTCCTTCCATCTAATGCCCTTTTTGTGGGTCACCCAAGATTACTAGGAACTCCTATTGTCTTACATTTTGCATACTAGGTATTATTGTTCCCAATCGTGATACGGTAATTAAATGTCTTGTGCATTTCATCATAGATAGCGTTTTGCGTGTTAGGTTTGTGGGGTTCAAATCCATGAGATTATCCTATTTAAAATATGAGTATTTTTTAATTTTGGTATGTATGTTTTCCAAAATTGAAAAGGATAAATCATCATTCTAAACTTCCAAAAGTTAAAGTTTTCACTTCCGAGCAACAACGGTGGTCGGCTTGTGGATTGACCTTCTTGAAAACTAAGGTGTGCCATAGGATCTTTCCCTACGACCTGCAAAGATCAATATTAGTAGAGCCTTGCTTTGATACCAAATGTAATTCTGTAATTAAGCACACCTAGAGGGGGGGGGGTGAATAGGTGTAAATACTTAGAAGTGATCTACAACGACCAATTTTCAAAGTTAACTATAGCAGACTGTAATCGGACGGTCTAACCCTGTCCGTATTAGTTATATTCTTAACTGTTAAAAACGGACAGCTAATGCCTGTCCGGATTAGTGTAAAACTTTTTCGACGCAAACAAACAGAAACTGTAGAATATTAACTGTTAAAAACGGAAGCAAACAAGTAGAAAATCACACCGAGATTTTTACGTGGTTCAGCCCCCATCCTCTACTCTAGTGGCCTAATCCACGTCCAATCCCAACTAGGATTGGAGACTCACTTTATTAAAATAATATTCAGCAATTACAAAGACAATAAAACTCCCTGTTACAACGACGATCGATTGGACACCTCTGCCCCCTTTGCACCTCTGCAACACCTCTCACCTCTGAGACTTTGATACCTTCGTTGTACAGCCTGAATATTACTAAAATAAAAAGACCCCAAGCCAACCTAGAATTGTACTATGTTTACAATAGATATTGGAATAAGAAATACTAGAACACTGTAAACCAAGACTAAAAGAATGATATTATAATTGATGTGTATCTTGGATAGCTTGAAGAGTTTCTGCCCAGTAGTCTTGTCTCTTTTTTGAAGCCGTGTAAATAGTATATATATAAAGAAGTGAGTAACGGCTATGTGCCCTTCCAAATCCTCCTGCAACGTCTATATATCTTTTTGATTGAAAACAGGAGATCCACGTTACCAAAAATAACATTAGTAGTTAAAGAATTTCAGCTATGAAGGAGTCAATTAGGAATCAAATACTAGTTGAAAGAGTCCTATTACCAATTAGCAAGATCCCTTAAAAATAACAATTACTGTTTTAGCATGTGACAAAATAATAGCTCCATCAACTTTAAATAAGAATCCTTAATAAAACCAATTCCTAAAAGATCTCTCAATTACGTATAAATTGGTAGCACAAAATATACATATATATTGGAAGGATATATCCCCATAATTAAATATGAGAAATTTAAGGAATATTAATCAGATTTCCAATCTCCATAAATTACTCCAATTTTGAATTAGACTTTAAAGCATATCAGGATTGGAAAACATATATATATATATATATATATATATATATATATATATATATATATATATATATTTATATTCTATATAAAAATTTAAGGGATGTGACAACTTTCGTGAGCAATAACCATGACCCAATAACATAGTGATTAATCCATGCAATAACTCGTGCATTATATATCATATAATTAATATGCATAAAATTATTTGAATAACATGACCCAATTAAATTATAAGTCAAAATAAAATCAATTAAGCCCATATAAACATTGTCATCATTAAAACCACAAAGTCTAAATACTAACATTCTCCCCCTTTTTGATGATGACAATATATTACCTTTTAAATTTAAATATGCTCCCCCTATCTATAAGGCTCCCCCTAAATTTATGCATATTAAGTCAACATGAGTACCAGTCAATTCAAATTTCAAATACCAATATCTCTCCCCCTTTGTCATTATCAAAAAAATCATTAAGCACAAGTTAATGAAAACTTAATCATCATTACCCAAATATCTCTCCCCCTTTGTTATCAACAAAAATTAATTCATATCAATGTTGCTAAATAGATATCTCGCCCCATTTGTCAATATGAAAAGAATAAGTTAAAAGATAAAGAATATCATTGGAGCAAGTTTATAACAAAATCACATATAGCAAGTAAACAATACGATCATACTTTTGTGATTTGTTACCTATATATCAACATTGTTGTTACCAATAGTAAGCTCGCTAGATGTGCTTTGAAGTTTTTGATTTTGGATTTTCATAATCAAATCTCTTCAAAAACACTTCTTTTGATCATCCAATGTGACGGGATCTCCTATGATCAAGTTTGGAGGATGATTTCTCATAGTTTAAGATGATTTAGGAAGCTTGGCAGTGGTCATCTGTTTGTTGGATTCAAAACGTGGTACGTCAAATTCTGCATTAGAGTATTCATTTGATTTTTCTTCTAAAACGGACGGGTCTGGCTGTCTGTTTTTCGCTGTCTGCATGTCTGAGTTTTCTATTGAAACGGACGGGTTAGGCTCTCTGATTTCAGCTATTTTTCCTTCTAATTCGGACGACTTAGGATGTCCGGATTTAGCAGTTTGGCTTCTTCGACTCAATTTATTATTTCCTGCAGAATTCTCATTCTCTTTCTTTGACAGATCATGGTTAAGTTCATAAAAAAAATACAAGTACAGATTCCGCATCATGATTGTCATGTGTATTAAATATGGAACATTTGGCACAATAAAAATTTTAGAATAAATAATATTATGAACCCTTGTGTTAGAAAATCCATATATCTAATTAAAACATTATTAAAAAACAATATGAGGTACTTACAGATTCCACCAAATAATTTATAGATATCTACTATTCGTCTCCTTTTTGACCTTGAGACATCTACAAAATGAACAAATAGTCTCTACCTTTTTGGTACCCACATCTTCTTGGGGCCTTTTGGGTTAGTAGCATATAAATCACATTTCTTTACCCAAATTTGTTTTATTCTAATTTTATTACAATTAGAATCAAAATGACCTTTAAAATCACATTTTCTACAAGTAACAAACGGTGAACAATAAAGTGGCTTAGACCTTGGTTTACTATTAATCATTTTAATATTATCATTTGTTCTATTTTTCACATTTTTAACAGGATTATACCCAATTCCTTGTTTATCAAGACTAGACCTTTGTGCACCTACCATAATATTTAAATTCTCTTCCCCTTGAACAAATTTTGCAAGATCCTTTTTCAATGAAATTATTTCTTCCTCATTATTATTTTGCATGTTTAATATTTTTCCATCATTAAAAGCATCAATACAAATATCTCTCATTTTCAAACTTTCTTTTAACGCTTCATTTTCATTTTTAAGATATTCATTTTCTTTTCTCTCTTTAATAAGCGACTTAACTTCATTCATTAGCTCATTTACACAATTCTTAAAATAATCAATTTTCTTTTTGAGCTGTTGATTTTCATTTTGTAAAGCAATATAATCAGGCATAGATATTTCAAAATCTTTATGAAAATTTGTTACCTCAAGTTGATCATCATCTTCTAGTCCCATGAAACAAAGTTGGACAGTTTCTTCTTCTTGTTTCGTTTCGGACTTACTCACTGGAGTTGAGTTACCTTTTTGATTTTTCCTTTGTTTCTTTCTTTGAAGTAATCTCTCGAGTTTTCTTGAGATCATTTCAATTTCTTCATCAAGATCTTCGCGATCACTTTCATTGTTGCTCTCGACTTGAAGTTCCAATGTTTTCTTTATTGGTGCTTCATCCTCTTCATCATACCTCTTTAGTTGATTTTCGAATTCTTCAAGTTCTCCAAACAAAGTTAGAGTATCCATCGTACTGATTGTAGTTGAGTCTTGAAGAGTTGTTACTTTTGGTGCAAATCGTTTGGGCATGACTCTAAGTATCTTTCTATTTATCTCCCTTTGATCAATTTTCCGGCCGAGCATGCTTAGAGAGTTCATAAGAGTGAGGAATCTAGCTTGAGCTTCTTTGATGGTTTCATTCTTCTCTAACCTGAAAAGTTCATATTCTTGCATTAGTAAACTTAATTTGACTTCTTTTACCTTTGTAGTTCCTTCATGGCTCATGATGATTGTATCCCATATTTCTTTAGCAGTAGTGCATGCGGAAACTTTGTCAATTTCAGCTTGAATCATTCCACTTAGCAGCGTGTTCATGGCTTTGGAATTGTAGGAAAACATATATGATTCATTTGAATCCATTTCCATGAGAGTCTTCGATTTTCCATCATCATGTCTTGGAATGACAGGGCCATTCTCAATAACCCACAATTCCCATGGGTCTCGTTTGAGATAAATAATCATTCTAAACTTCCAAAAGTTAAAGTTTTCACTTCCGAGCAACAACGGTGGTCGGCTTGTGGATTGACCTTCTTGAAAACTAAGGTGTGCCATATGATCTTTCCCTACGACCTGCAAAGATCAATATTAGTAGAGCCTTGCTTTGATACCAAATGTAATTCTGTAATTAAGCACACCTAGAGGGGGGGGGTGAATAGGTGTAAATACTTAGAAGTGATCTACAACGACCAATTTTCAAAGTTAACTATAGCAGACTGTAATCAGACGGTCTAACCCTGTCCGTATTAGTTATATTCTTAACTGTTAAAAACGGACAGCTAATGCCTGTCCGGATTAGTGTAAAACTTTTTCAACGCAAACAAACAGAAACTGTAGAATATTAACTGTTAAAAACGGAAGCAAACAAGTAGAAAATCACACCGAGATTTTTACGTGGTTCAGCCCCCATCCTCTACTCTAGTGGCCTAATCCACGTCCAATCCCAACTAGGATTGGAGACTCACTTTATTAAAATAATATTCAGCAATTACAAAGACAATAAAACTCCCTGTTACAATGACGATCGATTGGACACCTCTGCCCCCTTTGCACCTCTGCAACACCTCTCACCTCTGAGACTTTGATACCTTCGTTGTACAGCCTGAATATTACTAAAATAAAAAGACCCCAAGCCAACCTAGAATTGTACTATGTTTACAATAGATATTGGAATAAGAAATACTAGAACACTGTAAACCAAGACTAAAAGAATGATATTATAATTGATGTGTATCTTGGATAGCTTGAAGAGTTTCTGCCCAGTAGTCTTGTCTCTTTTTTGAAGCCGTGTAAATAGTATATATATAAAGAAGTGAGTAACGGCTATGTGCCCTTCCAAATCCTCCTGCAACGTCTATATATCTTTTTGATTGAAAACAGGAGATCCACGTTACCAAAAATAACATTAGTAGTTAAAGAATTTCAGCTATGAAGGAGTCAATTAGGAATCAAATACTAGTTGAAAGAGTCCTATTACCAATTAGCAAGATCCCTTAAAAATAACAATTACTGTTTTAGCATGTGACAAAATAATAGCTCCATCAACTTTAAATAAGAATCCTTAAAAAAACCAATTCCTAAAAGATCTCTCAATTACGTATAAATTGGTAGCACAAAATATACATATATATTGGAAGGATATATCCCCATAATTAAATATGAGAAATTTAAGGAATATTAATCAGATTTCCAATCTCCATAAATTACTCCAATTTTGAATTAGACTTTAAAGCATATCAGGATTGGAAAACATATATATATATATATATATATATATTTATATTCTATATAAAAATTTAAGGGATGTGACAACTTTCGTGAGCAATAACCATGACCCAATAACATAGTGATTAATCCATGCAATAACTCGTGCATTATATATCATATAATTAATATGCATAAAATTATTTGAATAACATGACCCAATTAAATTATAAGTCAAAATAAAATCAATTAAGCTCATATAAACATTGTCATCATTAAAACCACAAAGTATAAATACTAACAAGGGGGAGCAGCCCCCTCATCTTGATATTGAAGAACCACAGTTAAGAAGATCCACGAGAGAACGTGTGCCATAAGTTAGGTATCCTTCATCTGAATATCCTTTACTTGCTGAGGAGGGGGATCTAGAGAATTTTTAGGATGTTAAGACTCATAAGGAGAAGATCAATTGGCTGAGAGCTATGTGAGATGAAATGGATTCAATGCACAAGAATCACACTTATGAGTTGATTACACTTCCGAAGGACATGAAAGCATTGAAGAATAAATGGGTGTTCAAGCTGAAAAAGGATGGTGAAAAACTAGTGAAGTACAAGGCTCGGTTGGTCGTCAAGGGTTTTGCTCAAAAGCAAGGTATTGACTTCGATGATATTTTTTCTCCGATTGTAAAGATAACTTTCTATTCGAGCGGTGTTGGGTTAGTAGCTAGTATGAATCTTGAGTTTATACAACTAGATGTGAAAACTGCATTCCTTCATGATGATTTGAATGAGAAAATATCTACATGGACCAGCCAGAGGGATTTGAAGTTAAAGAGAAAGAGCACTTGGTTTACAGGTTGAAGAAACGTTGTACGGCCTGAAACAAGTCCCAAGGTAGTGGTACATGAAATTTGATTCATTCATGATGGATCAAGGATACAATAGAACATTTGCATATCATTATGTGTATGTCAAAAAGTTCCTGGAATGTAACTTCGTTATCTTGTTCCTATATGTAGATGATATGTTGATAGTTGGCAAGATACTAACATGATTCGTAGGCTCAAGGGTGAGTTCAAGTCCTTTGATATGTAGGACTTAGGCCCGACTAACCAGATTTTGGGCATAAACATTGTTCGTGACAGGAAAACTAAGAGGTTGTGGTTGTCACAAGAGAAATATGTTGAACGGGTGCTTGCAAGGTTCAACATAGCACACCTTCAAAATGGGTGATGCTAAGCCAGTTAGCATACCACTGTCCAATCATATTAAGTTGACAAAGCGCATGTGTCCTTCTACTAAGAAGAGAGAGATGATATGGCAGCAGTTCCCTACTCCTTTGCTGTAGGGAATCTTATGCATGCGATGGTTTGTACATGGCCAGATATTGCTCACGCAGTTGGCTTTGTGAGCAGGTATTTGTCAAATCCTGTTAGAGAACATTGGGAAACAGTTAAGTGGATTCTTAGATACTTGAAAGCTACTTCTGGTTTGTGTTTAGGGTTTGGTGATTCGAGTCTAGTCTTGGAGGGTTTTACAGATGCAGACATGGCAGGTTCTGAAGAGAAGATGTCTATTTCAGGATATTTGTTTACTTTTGCAAGGGGAGCTGTAACATGGCAGTCCAAGTTGCAGAAGTGTTTTGATTTGTCTACAACTGAGTCAGATACATCGCCGCTACAGAAGAAAGCAAATAGATGTTATGGTTGAAATAGTTTCTCCAAGAGTTGGGTTTGACGCAGGATGAGTATGTGGTTTACTGAGATAGTTAAAGTGCAATTGACTTGATTAAGAACGCTACTTATCATAATCGTACCAAGCACATCGATGTTCGTTATCACTGGCTTCGAGAAGTGATGAAATTTTTTTTAATGAAAGTGAAAAAAGTTCATACTGACGAGAACCCCTCAGACATGTTGACAAAGGTTGTAACTCGCAATAAAATGATGTTTGCAAGGAGTTGGTCGGGATGGACTCTAAGTGACGGGGTCACAGTGGAAGTCCCCTCTCATGGATTTGGAGGTGGAGATTGTTGGGTTTTTGAGGTCCAAACCCATGAGATTATCCTATTTAAATTAGGAGTATTTTTAATTTTGGTATGTATGTTTTTTAAAATTGAAAAGGAATTAGAATTCCAAAGCAAGTTGTGTGATTAGGAAAGGGACTTGCTGTTAAGATTCCTACATCAGAATATAATATATGTATATTATATATATTATATGGAAAATGATTTAGGATGGCGCGAATTCCAAGCCGATTTATATTAGGATTCAGGGAGTATGTATATACTCTTTCCGTTTCTAAAAGATTGTCATTTTAGAAAAAAATTTTGTTTCAAAAAGTTTGTCGTTTACAACTTTCAAGGAGAATAAATTATTTACTTTTCTATATTACCCCTACCTTCTCTCATTGTCCCAAGAAATTCTTTCCCTTGTATTAATAGTATTCAACTTCCTATAAAGGGGTAGTGATGAAATTTTAAACAAATTTTACTTGATAAATGATACTTTCTTAATCCATATGCCAAAATCTTAAACGACAATCTTTTAGGAACGGAGATAATAATATATGGGATTTGTGATAAATTTGATAACAATCAGAGTATTGTTTTTAGAATGGAATAAAAGAGAAAAATAATAGTAAGTGCAGTGCAGTTAATTGAGAGGTTTTGTGAAAGTGAATTTGCGAGTATCATCCTCTTCTTCTGGATAATTAACTGCTTGAAGATTTTAATTAATTTAGAGGTTTTTTTGTGGTGAGGTAATTTGAGTTTTCACTTAAATTGAGGTATTCTTGTATTCTCTCAATTTATTAATATTTCAAGTTTTTAGTTATAAAACTTGATAGGACTATTTGTATTCACAATTTATTATAGTGGAATTTTCGAAGTTCGGCCCGTGGTTTTTAACTCTTAGTTTTAGAGGGTTTTTCATGTAAGATTTGGTGTCTTGTGATTGATTTATTTTTCGTACTATTATTTTCTGCGATTATAATTTATTTGGTGGAATTTAATTACATTATTTGTTTGGCATGGTTTATTTAATTTATCAAAGATAGTTATAATTGGAGGATTTTTCAACAAGTGATAACAAAGCTCATGGTTCGATGGTCCCAAGTATCAGGTTGACACTCCAGGGTGGAGCATTCGTAGGCCGTGCGTTACTCAATCTGCGCGGTAGAGCAAATAGAGTTGAGTCAGGTGGAGCATAAGATGATCACTCATGCGTTTGGCACCATTCAATGAAGTATGATTTGAATCGGGTGAAGTATGATTTGAATCGGGTAGAGTATGATTTGAGTCGGGTGGAGCTGCTCAGGACAACTCTGAAAAAGTTGCTCAAGGTGAAGGGTTCACAAGTAGCGAATGTTGTACTCTCACGTTTGTCTCGGCCGTGATGGAGTAGTATTAGAGTCGAACGGAGCTCTAGAAGAACTCATAAAAAGTGTTCTTAATGGTGACTACTCTAGTATGATACTTGTGATGGATATTTAAGTGAAAGGTGGGGATTGTTGGAATATTTCATATGAATCTCATATCATATAAATTCAAGAGTATAAATGTATTAATAAGTATTGTAAAGTCTCAACTTAGGGGGGTGTATTCAATTAAGACTTTTAAAAACTTTAAAAATTTGGCTGTATTCAATCAAGACATTTAAAGTGTTTATAACTTTTTTAATGTCTTTAAAAGTTAGGTGGTATTGAATTAAGATTTTTATAAAGTCTATAAAAGTATTTTGGTATTCAAAAAGTCATAGATTTTAAAGATTTCTATCAAATGGTAGAGTTTGACAGACTTTAGAAGAAGAATTATAACTATCAACCCATATCCAAAGTCTTACCTCATCTCTAAAGATTTCTAAAGACTTCCAAAAAAACACAAAGGTGGATGAAACTAGTTATTAATTAGACTTTGTCTTTTATTGAGTTAAATTAGTTATTTATTTTATATGGAATAATAAATATTAATATGTGATAGATAAATAATTTGATAAAATTTGGGCCATAAAAATAATTGGATTTATTATAATTTTATTATAAGAGAATTAACAAGATATATTAATATGTAAACAAATAACTAGACCAAATCTGAATTGGTGAGGAAAAAAGTAGTCGTTCGAAAGCTTCCAATAGAAAGAGGAAAGAGATTTGTTCAACAAAGGTGAGATAAAATCATAAAACTCTCATATCAATTGTAAAGATTATGTATTATAATATATAAAAATAGAAAATATATGATGTGTATGTTTTTTTTTAGTTTTCTGACATTTTAAACGAAGGAAATCAATGTTAATTTTTGAGACATCCTCCATACTTGTCTTCAAGTGTCTTTGGTGTATCATAGTGAAATAATGTAACATGTGATTGTATTCCTGCATGACAAATTGACAGAATCGTTATCTTTCCCTTATAAAAAAGGGAAAAACGCGCTGCTTTAATATATGTTAGGCGCTTAAAAAAGGTCCACACAATCAAACAAAATTAACAGCAATTAAGATGGAAAATTGGATTGACAGAATCACGCAATCACACAATCACACAATCAATATATATATATATATATATATATATATATATATATATATATAAAGCAATCAATAATAAAAAGCAATAAATTATTAGTAAAAAGCGTACGCATAAAGTATATATAGTTCAATGAAAAGTGAGCTTAATTTTTGTATTGCGTCTGTAGTTTCTAAAGTTTTATTGGTATTCGAGTATCCAAATGCATGTATCATGAAATGAGTAGAATAATGTGAACGCTTTCAACATATATAAAATCTCATGCCACAATAATATAATGAGATTTACTCTGGTTCATGAAAAAAGAGGGAGAGGTTGGACACATGGGCTAATTAACAATTAATATAAGTTGTAAGATATATTAGAAGTATACAAAAGTCTATCACAATCTTGATAAAAAGTTTATAATTGTCTGTTACTTATTTCATGGAGTCTATAAAAGTCATTTTAAAAAAGTTTTTAAAGTCTGTGAAAGTCATTAAAATCCCACAAATTCTACAAAAGTCTGTCACTTAAAAAAAGTCCTTGAAAATTTTAATTGAATACACCCCCCTTAATATGTTAACTTTTTAGGTAAGGATGTAGTCCAATATACTTATTGGGTCAATTTACACATGCGGAATGAATTGTGCAATTTCACTATAACACATACCCGATTTTGTTCTGCGTACCAAGTTAATCAGCGTTCCTGGCAACCATGACTAGGGCGCATGTAACATTTGCTATAACAAATGTAACAAAAACTTTGGACTATATATGATATCAAGGGTGTGATAACTTCATAGAATTGAATATTTTTTGTTGTCCTGCAGTTGTACTAATCTCAGTTATATGTCTCAGGATAAAATGGGAAGGTGTATCATGACACTCACTAGGGTTATATTAGAAGGGGAATTCACAGAGACCTTCCATGTAGATGGGACTAAATCGGGAAAACTAAATCTGCATCTCAAGTGGACTGCACAACCAATATTCCGGGATTAATTACAGCAAACGCCTGAAATTTCCGTTGCAGCAGATTATTCGTTGCAAATCTTCTAGCAAGATTTTTAAGCACCGTAGATTATGATAAAAGATGTATAAATTAGAAGAAATATTATGAGATTTTTTTGTTGTCAGCACGAGGCAATAATATGTATGCTCTTGTAATTGCTGTTGAATTTTGAAACACATATTATCAATTTTTATAGAAAACATTATGTATGAATGCAAAATGAAAACATTAAAAAAAATGTGTAAAGAAGAAAGAAAAAAAAAGGTACTCTTTAATGGAGATTGGAATTTGGAGGGATAAGAGGAAGCATGAGTCTGTATAACTACTGAGCATATGGTGATATGGAGATGGAAAATACATCAAAATTTTAGTTGCATTAGATATGAGTTTGAAAGACAAATTTTAGATACAAGTTTAAAGACAAATTTTCAGCCGGCACTGCAGATTAAAAGTACATTTTTTTAGCTTCTCTTTTTGACTCTTTTTCGTACTTGGCTGTTGGATGAAATGTATCTTTAAAATTAAATTATAATTTTATAAGTTCTTTAAAGAAAAATACCATGTAATTTTGCATACTTGAGAGAGGGCATGTAATTTTGGTGTTAAATTTGACTCTTTTTTTGTTAAATTTTTTAAGTTTGTTTAGGTGAAAAAATTCAGTAACTTTTTAATTTTTTTATTTTATTTTTATTTTAGATAAATATAATTAATCATCACCTATCATTTAATTTACAATATTAAAGAGTCAAAGGTAAGTACTATTTATTAAAAACAATTATATTATTTCAAAATAAAGAATTCCTCCATAATAATTAGGAAGGAGATAGAAAGTGCATCTTCCATAACAAGTTATAAGTTGGTCAAATTAATTTATATGTTATTTTTAGGCTTAAATATAATACCCTGGATTTTTAATATTTTTCTATTTTGGAGATTGTCTTCTCAATTTTTTCAATGAGGGGATTAAAATTTTAATTTTTTTTCTACTTTGGGGGCTGTCTTCTCAATTTTTCCTATTAGGGGATTAAACTTTTAATTATGATTACGTCTAATTGATAGTGTCAGGTCAGAAAATTGATGACATGACAACGACACGTGACTAAAAAAATACTTATGTGTAATATTGAGTCTCATTTTAAAATGTATTCAATTAATTTTTTATACAAAAAAGGGTAAATATAGGACCATTATTAATTTTTTAAAGTAAATTTAATGATAATTTTACCCTTTTGGTAAATTATTAATGTTTTTTGGTAAATTTAATTTTTTAAAGTAAATTTAATGACAATTTTTTAAAGTAAAATTATTAATGGTCGTATATTTATTCTTTTTGGTACAAAAAGTTAATTAAATAAATGTTAAAATGAGACTCAATATTATACATTAGTATTTTTTTAATCACATGTCACTCCATATCATCAATTTTTTGTTGTGGACTATCAACTTAGACATAATCAGAAAAATTTAAAATTTTAATCCTCTAATTGAAAAAATTGAGAAGTCAATCCCCAGAGTGGAAAAAAATTAAAAGTTTATTCCCCTAATTAAAAAAATTGAGAGGACAATCCCCAAGTGGAAAAACATTAAAAGTTCAAGGTATTAATCTATTTTAGACCTATTTTTTTTGTCGAATTGTTTGGGGTGACTTATTTTTTAACTTAATTTTTGACTTATAAGTTATGTCAACGCCGGGTTGATTTTCGCGTTTCCTACCTTTTGTATTTTTCTATGTAATTTTATTTATCTTTCTTAAAGGGTGAGATTTTAGGAAAGGACCGACATACATGTCGACGATTTTGAAGAGATTGATTTAATGATTGGGCCGAATTAGACAAAGTCGTCAGTTGATATGAGTTTAAATGGTTGTACCAACTCAACTGGATTTTTAAAAATATTTTTTGCAAAATGGCCCAATACGTGACTCAATTTAATTGGTCTGGAACTTGAGATTCGTAAAGTTCGAGTGTGACTTCCCCAAAACAGGTATACATTACCCATCTTGAGTCGCCAAATACATGGTACAAAATTCAAATACAACTTAATTATACAACAGTCGTATAAAATATGACATAACATAATCTAAGAGTTTTAATAAGAATACTGTCATCTAGACAATATACACACTCAATGGAGTCCTCATTATATTTATTGTCACACTATTTTATAAAATAGTGAGGACTACTAAAATAACTATCTGGACCGTCAATCCGTTCCCCGACTCGTCCCAACTATATTCTCATTTCCTTAAGAGAACAATGAAAGAAAGGGTGAGCTCAACTAGCCCAGTAAGAAATATTATGACTAAGATAATGCAGAATAAATTATCCTTAGCCTTCAACAGTATAACAACTGATAGAATATAATAGACAACAAGTTTTAGATCAACAACCGCAGCGGAATAAGCAATCCATTAGAAGAGTCAAGTAGAGCATAAAATTTACTATCTTTTATGATTTAAAAAGTTTTTCATCAACTTTGTCGCTGAGACTCAGCTTAATAAATAAAATCGAATCATCCCTGCATCACGACCAAGGATATTCATGTAATCATCAATGGTCATGATTATACCGAATAATCCCTGGTCAAAATCATACCAACAACTGTCCATGAATGAACTACAGGTCAATGAGGACTTTCACCACATCATTCGTCACATTACGGTCATGATTATACCGAATAATCCCTGGTCATAATCATACCAAGTCCATCTATGCACGTAAGCCAAAAATGACTTACAATATAAGCATGAGGATGATGACAATGACATAATAATTCAATAAAACAAGTTCAAGATAAATTTTAAAGATTTATAATTTAATTTATCCAGAAATCAATAACGTCCAAATTGTCAACATGATACTGCTTTGTGGAGTAAAATTCAAGAATGCTCAGAAGAATATTTCCATGAAAAGATACTAGAAGAAACGCAAATGGATTTTTGCCCGCCATGCGGTAATCCACGTAGATAGATCATTTCCACAATTTAATAAGGAATGAATACGAATGATCATTCACCATGCATGCGGTAGTCCACATAGATAGGTTATTCCAACAGAATAATAAATAATAGAATAACAGAAGAATTCACCATGCATGCGGTAGCCCGCGTAGACATGTTATTCTAACAGAATAATAAAGAATGGAATAACAAAAGAATTCATCAGGCATGCGATAGACCGCACATACATGTTATTTCAACAGAATAATAAAGAATGGAGTAACAGAAGAATTCACCAGATATGCGATAGACCGCACAGACAGGTTATTCCAACAGAATAATAAAGAATGGAATAACAACCCTTACGAGTATTGAAAGAAAATAACTCTCTTCATGAATACGAAAGAAATAATACCCTTTACTTTAGAAGAAACTAGATACTGGAATAGTGAGGTAACAGACTTCTCTTCTTCTTTCTCTCTATAATTTCTCTCTATAATAATTGCTCTATAGCTTTAGTGAATTGGTGAGAAATGAAGAAAGAATGAGCTTCTATTTATAGGAAAATATAGTTCCGATAATTGCACGTTTTGGGGCTCGAAATATTACAGTATAATACCTTCCTCTTTTTCTTCATTTTTAATTTAGTCCTGCAAGTATTATCAAACTTGCACCACCTCCCCTAATAGTAAATCATGTGAATCAATAGTAAATCATGTGACTCAATAGTTCTAATCATGTGAAAAAAATAATTACAGTATAGTACCTTCATCTATACCTCCATTTTTAATTTAGGCATGCAAGTATTATCAATCTTGCACCAACCCTCCTAATAGTAAATCATGTGAATCAATAGTACACACATGTGAACACATAGTTATAAGAATGTGAATTAATAGCAATTAATTAATCATTTATCCGTTGAATTACCCGATTTGTCAATATAACCTCCAGACATTAATTATTATTGAAATAAATGTCGGTTTCCACTAACACTAATAATTCTCACACAATGGAACTATCAATTTCATCTTTAATCAACACAAACTTATTCATCATTAATATTATAACTCACAATATTTAATAACCAGGTCGTTCCCAGGAAAGAGGGGCTTTCCGATAAGGATTTCTCCTTATTGGCGCGCAATTAGGTGACCAAACCTCTCCTTGACAGAACTTCTAGACATTGTCAATATTGTAAATAATAATATGAATAACTTTGCCATCTCAATTATTGATTTAATAATATATATTATGCAGATGACACTGTGACAATAATTGAATCAATAATATGAGAGATATGATGCAGCATTTACTGAAACAATAATTGAGTATAACTGAGTGACTTCTTACATAAGTATCAATAATCAATACAGTGTGCTACTATGCAACCACACGTATTACTATACTTTTACTACCGGGTAGTTCAACAGTTTTAACGGCAACACTTTCGCCGTTATTTTTATAAAAAGATAATTCTGTCGTTTGCTAACTACAGACAATACTTCCGTTGTGGGGTCCACCAATGATTGTGCCGTCGTACGAATATTCCCCGACAAAAAAAATATTCCCCGACCAAACGAATATTTTATAACAACTTGCTTACTTTGCAAAAAATTTCACATATCACCCTTAACTTTAACCTTTTATCAATTTAACCATTTACGAAATAAAATAATAATTATAAGAAAATTGAATACTTTCATTTTATAAAATTCGGAGTCTTACAATCTCCCCTCCTTATGAAATTTCACCCTCGAAATTTACGTACATACCTGGTATGCCGAAAAGGTGAGGATACCATGACTTCATTTCAAATTCCAACTCTTGAGGTGTAACCTTTGAGCGTAGAATATGATCCTTCTTATTCAAGATTTTAACACGTATCTCCTCATACGTTAAATCTTCTGTTGTCTCGTCTAGTTCTAATTTAATAATGTGGTTTGGGTCGTCCACATATTTACGTAACATCGATACGTAACAAAACGTTATGAACACGCGGCATACTTGGCGGTAAAACGAGTCTATATGCCACAGTTCTTACTCAATCGAGGATTTCAAATGGGCCAATTAAACCGAGGGTTGAGATTTCCTCTATTCATCGACTCTTGCTTCTAGAATAACGCCTTCTTGAACCTTCTTCTTCATCTTCATCAGCTCCGGATGTGTAGCTTGAACGACCTTAACTTTATCGATTAAAGTCGATTCTAATCGTATATTCGTTATCTTCACGTGGGTCCCTAGAGTCTTTAACTCTATCTTCATCATTTGTAAGTTATAAGAAATAGGTTTTTTTGTGTTAACAACATCGGACTCATAAATGCATACAATCTTCTACTCAACGCGTCAACTACCACATTCGCTCTTCTATAATGATATTATATGGTATAGTCGTAATCTTCAACAGCTCGACCCAACGTCTTTGGCGCATTATACGTTCGTTTTGGTTGAAGAAATATTTAAGGGTTGAAGAAATGAGTTTTGTATTGGGGTTAATACAAAATTTGATTTCACGCTCTGGGGGGAGGCCAGGAAGTCTTCAAGAATACGCAAGGAAATTTATTAAAAATAAAAATATCATTCAAAACAGTGACTCTCATCCAAGACATGGATAGTACGTCACATTGATACCTATCAACTTGCCAACGTTATTCACAACGTCCCCTATAGAAAGTTTGGCTTCGGTGCATTCCACATAATGAAGTCACCAGTGAAAGGCTCGAGGCTCTTTACTTATGGCTTGATATGAAAATAATTAACTTTAGTGGTTTGGTTGCTTGAAGTCGCATAATAGGTTGGTTAAGAATATGAAAGCTAACATCCTTACGAAAAACATGATGAGTAGTTTACCAATCGATTCCTAAAATCACATCAAAGGCAAGTATTTTCAAAGAGATAAGATCGACAGGTAACATGAAAGTGTCAATTTGAATCAAACAAGACTTATAAATAGTGGAGGTAACAAAGGTTTCTCCTAACCGAGTTTCAACCGATAAGTCAAAGTCTAATCTCTTCGGAGTCAAATTTAAACAAGCGCAAGCAAGAGAGATAAAAGAATGGGTAGAACTGGTATCTAATAAGGTATAGACTTCGTAAGAATTTATAATTACCTAACCCGTGCTAACTTCATTCGGGTTACTCGCTTTTTGAGAAGTCACGAAAAATGCTCTTCCTAAAACCACCGACTTTGTTTTGTCCGTATCCGCCTTTGGTACCACCGTCCCAGCTGGACTTGACTTTGGTGCACGACAAAATCGGGCTAGGTGACCTTCTTTTCCATAATTGTAACATGCTTTGGACTGCATCACGCAGTTTGGACTAATATGTTCCTCCCCTCCGCATTTGAAGCATATGACCGACGGTAGTTCTCCTTCCTTAACAAGTGCTGGTGCTGTTGTCTGTCCATCATTATTGAACCTTCTCTTCTTGAAATTTCCACTTCTATTATCTTGGCCATGATTACCACCGAAGTGGTTACCATTCTTGGCGTGATAATTTCCCCCACGATGGTTATCATTGTTCCGATGGCCGTTGCCACCGGTATGATTATTTTCATGTTGTTGGTCGTTGTCTTTTGGTTGTGCTGAGTCATTATCACGCTCCAATAACTGAGCCCTATTCACAATATCTGAATATAAACAAAGTTTGTGAAAAATAAGGTATTGACGTATTTCGGGTTTCAAACCTCTTAGAAACATTCGCGTCATTCTCTCCTTATTATCGAACAAATGGGATGCAAACCAGGATAACTCGGCAAACTTAGCCTCGTACTGCGACACGGTCATATTATTTTGCTCCAACTTGATAAAATCCACCTCCTTCATGTGACGAATACTTTCGGAAAAGTACTTGTCGTTGAACAGATCTTGGAATTTCTCCTAAGACATCTTGAGTGCGTCAGGCTGGGTACATTTCACAGATTCTCACTAGTAATCTTCCTTTTCACGCAACATAAAGGTGGCAAAGGGAACCTTTTGCTCCTCGGAGCATCCCAAGACATCAAATATCTTGGTGATCTGCTTTAACCACATCTTCGCCTTAAGTGATTCTGGATTTCCCAAAAACTCCGGCGGTCCCAGCTCCTTGAATTGCTTAGCAGTGACCAGTAGTGGGTTTCCATTATTTCCACCTGCATTTTGAATAGGAACCGCTCTTGCCTGATGTTGCATGAATTGCATAAAGCCTCTGAACATCCCATCGTTCACCATTTCATCTGTGTTACTGTTTACCTGAGGATTATTGTCTTCCTGTTGCACATTATCCTGGGTATTGATCGTTGGTGACTCAACGGTCTCATGTGCTTCATTACTGATCTCAACATTTTTAGATGTCATTTTCAAACACTGTCACAAAATAAGGGTTAATTAACATATCACATATTATCCCTATACTATGACCGACCAATTAAATACCAAATAAACGTAGGTAGGTCATACTAACGAAGAAATTCTCCATCTCTCCCCTCCTAGTTCTTGTATCACATCTCAGCCAGGGATCATAACCCTAAGCTTTGATACCAACTTTGACGCCCCAAAAACAGGTATACATCACCCATCTTGAGTCGCCAAATATATGGTACAAAATTCAAATACAACTTAATTATACAAAAGTCGTGTAAAATATCACACTCAATGGAGTTCTCATTACATTTATTGTCATACTATTTTATAGAATAGTGAGGACTACTAAAATAGCCATCTGGACCGTCAATGCATTCCCCGATTTGTCCCAGCTATATTCTCATTTCCTGAAGAGAACATTGAAAAAAGGGTGAGCTCAACTATCCAAGTAAGAAATATTATGACTAAGATAATGCAGAATAAATTATCCTTAGCCTTCAACAGTATAACAACTGATAGAATATAATAGACAACAAGTTTTAGATCAACAACTGCAGCGGAATAAGCAATCCATTAGAAGAGTCAAGTAGAGCATAAAATTTACTATCTTCTATGATTTAAAAAGTTTTTCCATCAACTTGATCGCTGAGACTCAACTTAATAAATAAAATCGAATCATCCCTGCATCACAACCAAGGATATTAATGTAATCATCAATGGTCCTGATTATACCTAATAATCCCTGGTCATAATCATACCAACAACTGTCCATGAATGAACTACAGGTCAATGAGGACTTTCACCACATCATTCGTCACATTACGGTCATGATTATATCGAATAATCTCAGGTCATAATCATACCAAGTTCATCTATGCATGTAAGCTAAAGATGACTTTCATCACAATATAAGCATGAGGATGATGACAATGACATAATAATTCAATAAAACAAGTTCAAAATAAATTTTAAAGATTTATAATTTAATTTATCCAGAAATCAATAACGTCCAAATTGTCAACATGATACTGCTTTGTGGAGTAAATTTCAAGAATGCTCAGAAGAATATTTCCATGAAAAGATACTGGATGAATCGTAAATATCCAGGATATTTTACTATTTTTTTGGAGTATAGAAGCCAAAACTTTAACCAACTGAGTATAATAGAATATATGAAACTGCAAATGGATTTTTGTCCGTCATGCGGTAATCCACGTAGATAGATCATTTCCATAATTTAATAAGGAATGAATACGAAGGATCATTCACCATGCATGCGGTAGTCCACATAGACAGGTTATTCCAACAGAATAATAAATAATGGAATAACAGAAGAATTCACCATACATGCGGTAGCATGCGTATACAGGTTATTCCAAAAGAATAATAAAGAATGAAATAACAAAAGAATTCACCAGGCATGCGATAGACCGCACAGACAGGTTATTCCAACATAATAATAAAGAATAGAATAACAGAAGAATTCACTAGACATGCGATAGACCGCACAGACAAGTTATTCCAACAGATTAATAAAGAATGGAATAACAACCTTTATGAGTATTGAAAGAAAATAACTCTCTTCATGAATACGAAAGAAATAATACCCTTTACCGTAGAAGAAACTGGATACAGGAATAGTGAGGTAGTAGACTTCTCTTCTTCTTTCTCTCTATAATTTCTCTCTATAATAATTGCTCTATAGCTTTAGTGAATTGGTGAGAAATGAAGGAAGAATGAGCTTCTATTTATAAGAAAATATAGTTTCGATAATTGCACGTTTTGGGGCTCGAAATATTACAGTATAATACCTTCCTCTTTTTCTTTATTTTTAATCTAGTCCTGCAAGTATTATCAAACTTGCACCACCTCCCCTAATAGTAAATCATTTGAATCAATGGTAAATCATGTGACTCAATAGTTCTAATCATGTGAATAAAACAATTACTGTATATTACCTTCATCTATACCTCCATTTTTAATTTAGTCATGCATGTATTATCAATCTTGCACCAACTCTCCTAATAGTAAATCATGTGAATCAATAGTACACACATGTGAGCACATAATTATAAGCATGTGAATTAATAGCAATTAATTACTCATTTATCTGGTGAATTACCCGATTGGTCAATATAACCTCCAGAAATTAATTATTATCAAAATAAATGTCGATTTCCACTAACACTAATAATTCCCACACAATGGAACTATCAATTTCATCTTTAATCAACACGAGCTTATTCATCATTAATATTATAACTCACAATATTTAACAACCAGGTCGTTCCTAGGAAAGAGGGGGCTTTCCGATAAGGATTTCTGTAAGACCTCAACTTTTATGAATAAAAAATAATTTTCTCGAATTATATTTTTGAATATTATGGTGTGGATTTGATATAATGTTATAGTTGTGGATAATATTTACAAATTTTACAAAGTAAGCAAGTGGTTATATAATATTCGATTGGTCGGGGAATATTCGTTTTAACAGGGAATATTCGTACGAAGACATAATCATTGGTGGACCCCACAACAGAAGTATTGTCGTAGTTAGAAAATGACAGAATTATCTTTTTATAAAAATAACGGCGAAAGTGTTACCGTTAAAACTGTTGAACTACCCGGTAGTAAAAGTACAGTAATATGCGTGGTTGCATAGTAGCACACGGTATTGATTATTGATGCTTACGTGGGAAGTCACTCAGTTATACTCAATTATTGCTACAGTAATTGATGCATCATATCTCTCATATTATTGATTCAATTATTGTCACAGTATCATCTGCATAATATGTTATATTATTAAATCAATAATTGATATGACAAAGTTATTCATATTATTATTAGCAATATTAACAATGTCTAGAAGTTCTGTCAAGGAGAGGTTTGGTCACCTAATTGCGCGCCAATAAGGAGAAATCCTTATCGGAAAGCCCCCTCTTTCCTGGGAATAATCTGGTTGTTAAATATTGTGAATTATAATATTAATGATGAATAAGTTTGTGTTGATTAAAGATGAAATTGATAGTTCTATTGTGTTGGAATTATTAGTGTTAGTGAAAATCGATATTTATTTTGATAATAATTGATGTCTGGAGGTTATGTTGACCAATCGGGTAATTAATCAGATAAATGAGCAATTAATTGCTATTAATTCATATGATTATAAATATTTGTTCACATATGTGTACTATTGATTCACATTCTTGTACTATTAAGGGAGTTGGTGCAAGATTGATAATACTTGCATGACTAAGTTAAAAATGGAGGTATAGATGGAGGTATTATACTGTAATTCGTATTTTCACATGATTATAACTATTGATTCACATGATTGAACTATTGAATCACATTATTTACTATTAGGGGAGGTGGTGCAAGTTTGATAATACTTGCAGGACTAAATAAAAATTGAAGAAAAAGAGGAAAATATTATACTGTAATATTTTGAGCGCCAAAACATGCAATTATCGAAACTATATTTTTCTATAAATAGAAGCTCATTCTTCGTTCATTTCTCACCAATTCACTAAAGCTATAGAGCAATTATTATAGAGAGAAATTATAGAGAGAAAGAAGAAGAGAAGTCTGCTACCTCACTATTCTAATATCCAGTCTTCTTCTAAGGTAAGGGGTATTATTCTTTCGTATTCATGAAGAGAGTTATTTTCTTTCAATACTAGTAAGGGTTGTTATTCCATTCTTTATTATTATGTTGGAATAACCTATCTATGCGAAGTACCGCATACATGGTGAAATTCTTCTGTTATTCTATTCTTTATTATTTTGTTGGAGTAACCTGTCTGTGCGGTCTATCGCATGCCGGGTGAATTCTGTTGTTATTCCATTCTTTATTATTCTGTTGGAATATCCTGTCTGTGCGAATTACGCGTGACCTGATTCCATTCTTTATTATTTTGTTGGAATATCCTGTCTGTGCGGGTTACGCATGACCTGGTTCCATTCTTTATTATTCTGTTGGAATAACCTGTTTGTGAGGATTACGCATGCCTGGTGAATTCTTCTATTATTCTATTCTTTATTATTTAGTTGGAATAACTTGTCTATGTAGATTACCACACGCATGGTGAATGATCCTTCGTATTCATTCCTTATTAAATTATGAAAATGATCTGTCTACGTGGATTAGCGCATGGCGGGCAAAAATCCATTTGCGGTTTCATATATTCTATTATACTCAGTTGGTTAAAGTTTTGGCTTCTATACTCATTGAAATTAGTGGAATATCCTTGATATTTGTGCTTCATCTAGTATCTTTTATGGAAATATTCTTCTGAGCATTCCTGAATTTTACTCCACGAAGAAGTATCATGTTGACAATTTGGACGTTATTGATTTCTGGATAAATTAAAATTATAAATCTTTAAAATTTATCCTTGAACTTGTTTTATTGAATTATTTTGTCATTGACATCATCCTCATGCTTATATTGTGATTAAAGTCATCTTTGGCTTACGTACATAGATGGACTTGGTATGTTTATGACTAGGGATTATTCGGTATAATCATGACCGTAATATGACGAATGATGTGGTAAAAGTCCTCATTGGCCTGTAGTTCATTGATGGACAGTGGTTGGTATGATTATGACCAGGGATTATTCGGTATAATCATGACCATTGATGATTACATGAATATCCTTGGCCGTGATGCAGGGATGATTCAATTTATTTATTAAGCTGAGTCTTAGCGATAAAGTTGATGAAAAACTTTTTAAATCATAGAAGATAGTATATTTTATGCTCTACTTGACTCTTCTAATGGATTGCTTGTTCCGCTGCAGTTAAAGTTGTTGTCTATTATATTCTATCAGTTTAACATTGATGAAGGCTATTGATAATTTATTATGCATTATCTTAGTCATAATATTTCTTACTGGGCTAGTTGAGCTCACCCTTTCTTTCACTGTTCTCTTCAGAAAATGAGAACGTAACCGGGACTAGTCGGGGAACGGAGTGACGGTCCAGATGATAGTATTAGTAGTCCTCACTATTCTGTTAAATAGTGTGACAATAAATGTATTGAGGACTCCATTGAGTGTGGATATTGTCTAGATGACAATATTCTTATTAAAAGTCTTAGATTATGTTTTGTCGTATTTTACACGACTGTTATATAATTAAGTTGTATTTGAATTTTGTACCATGTATTTGGCGACTCAAGATGGGTGATGTATACTTGTTCTGGGGGAGTCAAAATTTCTCCTTATTGGCGCGCAATTAGGTGAATAAACCTTTCCTTGACAGAACTTCTAGACATTGTCAATATTGAAAATAATAATATGAATAACTTTGCCGTCTCAATTATTGATTTAATAATATATATTATGCAGATGATACTGTGACAATAATTGAATCAATAACATGAGAGATATGATGCAGCATTTACTGAAGCAATAATTGAGTATAACTGAGTGACTTCTTACATAAGTATCAATAATCAATACAGTGTGCTACTATGCAACCACACGTATTACTATACTTTTACTACCGGGTAGTTCAACAGTTTTAACGGCAACACTTTCGCCGTTATTTTTATAAAAAGATAATTCTGTCGTTTGCTAACTACAGACAATACTTCCGTTGTGGGGTCCACCAATGATTGTGCCGTCGTACGAATATTCCCCGACAAAAAAAATATTCCCCGACCAAACGAATATTTTATAACAACTTGCTTACTTTGCAAAAATTTTCACATATCACCCTTAACTTTAACTTTTTATCAATTTAACCATTTACGAAATAAAATAATAATTATAAGAAAATTGAATACCTTCATTTCATAAAATTCGGGGTCTTATATCGAGGGTTTGCTTAAGCAAGGGGAAGGTGTTAGACACCCCCCGACTTCCGTGAAACACGGTTACTGCTACTTTTCATTCTCTAAGCATGAAGTATGTGTACATGATTTTCATTTTTATAAAAGATGCTTTAGTGCTTTATTTTGGAAGTAGTGTTGTGCTTCTTTGAACCTATATACAAAGGGTTTGATTTAAAGAAAAATTCTTTTTTTAACAAAGCATATGAAAGTGAATGTTTTTAAAAGACGATTTTCAAACCTTTCGCTAAATAGGAATCAAGGCCTTTTGATACTTCCGATTTTAACTAGAAGCGACTTTATTTGATATTATTTGAGATGCGAGGACTCCTCGGGATAGTAAAAACTAAAAACTATAAGGGTCGGGCTCCTTATGAGCATAAAAGTCATCGAATTAAGTCTGAGAACTTACAATTGTGATTTTTACTATTTCGGGGCCTTAAATTTGGATAACGTTTTAAGGCCCAAGATTAAATGAACAATGTATTGCAACCTGATAATACAAGTTAAACAAGTCCATCACGGGAACCGGAACTAGATCCATTGATTGTATCTTCGACCCTGTGGTTCCTAGGCTCACACAACATCATTTAAAAGCTTGCACTAGGCATATTTTGATGTATCATTTATTTACACTTTCTAACTTCGCTAAACAAGGGATTTATTAGTTAAATCCTTGCACGTGAGTATTTAAACTTTTCGCTTCCTCTAGCTACTGATCTAGGGTCATGTGGTAGCAACATATTTACAAAATTAAAAAATAAACTAGATCTAAACATATCTAGATCATTGGGTCAGGCTATCAAGTTTTTGAACCGGTTGATAGATCAGGCTAGATCTAGGCTAGATCTAGTTAAAACACTACAAATACCAACTATTTACACAATATAATCGATAAAAATATAGATCTATGCACAATAAAACAATATATATAACACTTATATATATATACATATATATACTAACACTTATATATATATATATATATATATATATATATATATATATATATATATATACATGGAACTTGAATTTTTACATAATACAGTGTTTTGGGTGTGATTTGGATACATATAACAAAACATGTATGTACAGTATGTGCAGACTGTACATATATTTTTTGGTATAGGTATCCAAATCACACCAAAAATATTGTATTATGAAAAAATTTCAGTTCCATAAAATATATAAAAAAAATTTAGTTATTTTAAAAAAAAATTTGGTCTGTTTTTGATCAGGTCCGGACTCTTGTATATATATATATATATATATATATATATATATATATATATATATATATATATATATATATATTAAAGTAGTAAATAAGTACATATCTGAGAAGATCTTACAATATGGCGCGAGAACTACAAAAAGAACGGTTGAAAGCTTCCAAGAATTGGATTTTAACCGGTAGAAAGTTGATATAACTGAGTTTATATGTATATAAGTGTTTAAAACTGAGATTTACAGTGTTTAGAAGCAAGATCTATGTAACACCCCCTTCCAGAAAAGGAAAGGGAGATCACGTGCAAAGCACAACAAACTTCAAAGTAAGTAAACAGAGCACTAATAACTTCAAAATATTAATAGTGGTGATCCATTAATAAAGTACTAAATACAATTCTCCAAACAGAGTCAAAATAATCAAAACTTAAAATCGAATCAACTTAGATGGTTAAAGGAAACTCTCTCATCACACTAGCCCTGTATCCCCCCTGCAAACCTGCCGAAAGAAAAACACAACATGAGCCAAATGCCCAGTACAGATATAAAGATACAAAAAGATATACAACTGAAATACAAAATCAACAGAGATAAAATATTGCCTCTGACAAAAATAAAATAAAATCTCTAAAGATTTGAATAGAATATATCTGAACCAACAAAATTAATGAAACACACAGAAGAGTAAAGAAAATAATACACTGAAATAACTAACCCAATTAATTGAACTGAACAGAAGCCAACAAAACTAATACAATAAAATAATAGGCTGAAACAAATGGTTGGGGTTATTTTATACCGATTGAGCTCAGAAATATATATTGCCACCCATGCAAGTCAAACTAATGTCACACAGACAAATCAAATGATGCCACACATGCAACCAAAATAATGCCACACATGCAAATCACACATTGGACCGCGAATCCAAATGTATGCAAATTGGATAGGTGTGTTTGGCACAACTTCACGAATTCGCAGAACAAAAAACTAGGGTTAACCCATACGCCTCCCAAAACAAAACACCAAATGGGCCACTTCCTCCGGAGCCCAAAATGGAGACGCCGTGGACTAATCACACCACCACGGAAAGTGTCATGCCTCTCGTGCCAAGACGACATACATGTGGTACCCCCACAGGTGGTTATAACTCAAGTATACCCTACGTTATATTCTAACAAAAATATTATGTCACAACACATGCGACATAATACCAACAAAAGGGTTCTATATGTACATGCTGAACCAAATCAAATTATAGTGAGAAGGTTTCAAAAAGAAGGTAGCAACATGTACCGCTCTACAATTATCAAAATAAATAGTACTCCCTCCGTCCCAGGATAAAAGTCCTGGTGGACTTTTCACGCATATTAAGAAGAGGAATAAAGTGACAAAATTGTCCATAATAATGTCATTAAATATGGAGAGAGAATTAGAATAAGAAAAGTATGAGATATTTAATGTTACGGGTATAATAGGAAAAAATGTGTAAAAGTTTGGTTATTAAAAGAAAGTGGACATTTAATATGGGACAACCCAAAATAGTAATAAGGACTTTTATCCTGGGACGGAGGGAGTACTAAACATGATAACCTAATTGAAAGAGTACAAATACGAGTTATATGTATCAATCTAACATGAAACTAATATATTTATTTTACAGGAAATAATTATGTGAAATAATAATAGAATTCGAAACGACGAACAAAACGAACAAATCAAATTTAACAAAAGTATCGCTGAAAGAGTATGAAATCCATACCTGGATTAAGCAATGTAATACCCAAAAATTATATTCCAAATGTAACTCTTTAAATTCCCTCCGTTCGAACTAATTACACAAAATAATAATAAATATAAGTACACATATAAAATTATTCTTTCATTTAAACCCATTGATAATTTCATTTTATTATTATTATTTCTATAATTTCAAAATATTTTATTTATTCATTTAAATTTGTATAACATACTATTTTGCAATACTATATACATAAATTAAAAAAATAAATCTGTACCAGTAAAAGAATTGTTATTATTATTATTTAAGCAGCCAAGTGTAGTATTGATAAAATATTTAAAATTGATTTACCCAAATCTAATAAGTATTGCCAAATAGGTACTGATGTAATGTGAATGATATGTAGTAATCATTATAATAAATTAATAATTATAAGGTTTTGTTGAAGACATCCCTTTCAATCACCATAAATATCCAAAGCTATTTCCAAGTTATAGTCATACCTGCCAATTATGATGGGCGGTGCTTTGATCCTGTACGCAATTGACTTCTCAAAATTCTTATGAAGTTTACTCATCCGTTCCGCAGCGTAGTTTATTTTTTTTTATCTTCTTGTTCGGCTGCCCAATTTGTATCAGATATAATGTAGTAGTTAGGGTTTATATATTTATTAATTATATATTCTATTAGTCCTCTAATTAATTAATTAGATTTTATATTACAAAAATATAAATTGACCCAATTAATATAAAGGCTCAACTTATCAACTTAATTTATTCATCATTTATTAATACTTATTAGCCCAAAAGTAAATGACCAGTTTGACCAAAATAAAAGATAAAGTAAAATTAATATTATTTAAAACAAAACAATTTTTATTATTCAATTATTATTTATTTATTTATTTTACTGGGTATTACAATCTTACCTCTTTCTCTCTTTAACTTTCAGATTTCTCTCTTTAGAATTTTTAAAAACTGAAATATCTTTTTACAAATGAGTTGGGGGTCTGATTTATAGACCCCGGGCCAGTCGCAGGTGTATCTATAGCAGCCTCAGGTGTACCTGCAACTGAGCCCAGTGGGTTTAGCCACCTCGAAGTTCGTTTCTTCGATCGCTGCGCTGTCTGCTGAAACGTCCATATGTTGCAATCCGGGAATCGCTGGAAGATGTGACATACTATTATGGAAAGCTCTTTCCGAGAGCTATGTAATTGCATCTGGCTTGACCTTTTTCGAATCCGAGAAGATGAGTCCATGACTAGGATAACATCTTTAAGTCTCTGAATGTAGTCTGTGGATCTGTCTTACGCAGTTTGCACTCGAGATTGCTGCGGTGGCTCTTTGTGACCTATCCTCAACTGGATGATGGTTGTTGATGTTGAGCTGAAAAAATTACATCTTTTCCCTTTCGAGTTTACCTCCGATTTACAGTGATTATCTTCCCTTAAAGTTGTTTTGGGACTAAGATAGTGATTTTATCTTCCCTCGGGGTTATCTCTGAGGTTAAAGTTGTTGAGATTATTTCCCGGGGTTGTCTCCGGGATTGAAGTTGTGATGATGTCTTCCCTCGGTGTTGTCTCCATGGTGTAAAAAGATGTTTTTTTCCTCCTACAGGATTAGTAGAAGGAAAGCAAAATTTTGAGTGTCTACAGATTCCTCTCTTTGTCATGTTTATGTAATGCAATGAAATGAGCATGACAAAGACTACTAGACACTTGCAATATAAAAATGGTATATTTAATGATGCAATGCCATGAATGATCAATTTTAAAGGGTTTTTCCATCTGCTGGGGACGATTTGTTATATTGATGCCATCGGTCGCTGTCGATGCCTTCGCTGAAGATAATTTTCAATGACTTTTACCACCGAATGTTCTGGATGCCTTTGTTGGGGTTGACACTAACGATTTACACTATCGGACATTCCAAATGCCTAAGTTGGGGCTGACACCAACAATTTACACCACAAGACCTTCCCGACGTCTTCGCTGAAGATAGTTTTCAACAGCTTACACCACCGGACCTTCCAGATGTCTACACTGGGGCTAACACCAACGATTTACAACACTGAACCTCCCCAATATCTTCACTGAAGATAGTTTTTAATGACTTACACCACCAGACCTTCCCGATGTCATTGTTGAAGATAGTTTTCAACGACTTACACCACTGGACCTTCCCAATGTCTTTGTTGAAGATAGTTTTCAACGGCTTACACCACTGGACCTCCCGAACATTCCTAATGTTTTCGTTGAAGATAGTTTTCAATGACTTACACTACTGGACCTTCCCGATGCCTACGTTGGGGCTGACACCAACAGTTTACACCACCAGACCTTCCCGATGTCTTCGCTGAAGATAGTTTTCAATGACTTACACCACCGGACATTCCCGATGCCTACTCTGGAGCTGACACCAACAGTTTACACCACCAGACCTTCTCGATATCTTTGCTGAAGATAATTTTCAATGGCTTACACCACCAGACCTTCTCGATGCCTATGTTGGGGCTGACACCAATGGTTTACACCACCGAACATTGTATTCGCTAAAGATAATTTTCAACAGGTTACACCACCAGACCTTCTCGATGCCTACGCTGGTGCTGACACCAACAATTTACACCACCGTACATTCCCAATTTCTTTGCTGAAGATAATTTTCAAGGGCTTACACCATCGGACCTTCCCGATGCCTACGCTGGGGCTGAGACCAACGATTTACACCACCTAAACTTCCCGATGCCTTAACTGTAGATAACTTTCAACGACTTACACCACCGGACCTTCCCGATGCCTACGCTGGGGCTGACACCAACAGTTTAACTAGGCTTTACATGTTTCAGAAGTTTGATACCATATTTGCAGGATTTTAGGGCCAAATTGGCTGAAAGTGTTCAATCACGGGCATCTTTATTGACGATTACACTTTTTTTGGACCCAAGAGAAACTTCCTTGACCTAAATTTGATCGAGCCGAAGGGGGTGGTACCCACATGGGTCAGCCGCAAGTTGACCTGCGGGTTAATTTAACCACTGCAAACTCCTTTCTTTTTCATTTCAAATCGCTTTCTAACTTTTCTTCTCTAAAAAATTTGAACCTTCTAGCTCAGATCTACTCATTTCAGGTTAGTTTTTTTAAAAATCTGTTATCGTACAATCATTCTACACATCTCAAGTAACGTTTACATCCTTTTCTTTTGTGTGTTTGATAGTTAAATTGTTAAATTTCATGTTTAATGAGTTTAAACGCAATGTATCAAATATGTATGCATAGATGACTTGATAAAAATAAACATTCTTGATAAATATTTATATTTTACTATGATGAACGTCCTAATGTGAAAAAATTCCCTTTTTGGAAATGATTTTTGATGCATTTTTGGCTAGTTAGCCATCCTATTTTAGGATAGATGAACATGATGGGTTCATTTTAATTGCCCTGGGTAATTTGGCTACCACTTTGGACTTAATTTGACTTAAATATATATGCATTGTTCTTGGGTTATGTTGGTGTGCCATTGAATGACCCCCTGGTCATGCATATGCGTATGTGGATAATCCATATTATAGGGGAGACTCTGGTGAAATTTTTTCACGATTCGGGGCATTTAATGTTCATGCATATTTAACTATACTGGGGATACATGTTAAAATAATGCATATTTACAAGTATAGATCATATATGATGGGATGATCTAATTTTATCCTTAGGAGTCTTTTGTCCTAGATTGATGCACATGTTAATTTAAATGATTAGATATAGAAGCATACCTCACCTTTTCTGAGGCAATTTGGAGTTTTTTGTCCAGGCATGGATTTGGATAGGCCCAGCAGCTCTAGCGCTCGTATGGCCTCGTCGGGTGTTCGTAGGACAACATCAGAAATTCCCTTGTCCCGTTTTGCCTGACAGGTGCCTCGGTTAACTGAGTTTGTGATTTGCCCTATTGTCGTTGATAGGACAGGGATTTCTGATGAGGAGGAAGATATTCCAGCTGTCGCTCCAGCTCCTTATCCCTCTACTTTATTCCTGGATCTCCCCCGCATACATGTGACTATTCCTGATCTTTTAGGCAACTTGAGTCACCACCCATAAGTCTATCTACATGTAAATGAGGTACTGGGAATTTCATATTGAATGGTCTTTTCTTCCATTTTTGGCAATGGTTTAACCTTGATTTGAAATGTGATGCATGCTCTAAGGTTTACCCAACCAAGAGGAAATTGGTTCATTATCCACTCACTATATAGGTCCCTTAGTCCTGATTACTAGGCTCTTGTGCATTCATGGGTTTTTGAAACCTTCATTTCCATCACACCATGACGCTGTCCGTGGGGATATTTGAGAGCTTTATCCGAGAGATGGTTTCATCAGAGTCAGTCTCTCCATCTTCTGGAGTATGAAGTGGTGATGACGCCGATGGATTGGCGATACATCACGGGTTTGGAGTTTACCGAAGAGAGGGTGCCTTAGGTGGTTGACATTTTCCCTGCTGTTCGTTCACTTCTTGGAGTTCCTCCTTCATCCCTTAATTGTCAGACCGTTCATTCGGGTAGAGCATGATCGCATCTTACGTCGCTTGTTTCTGACTGTCATTCGGGGTTGTTTAATTACAGATAATTCCTTGACTATCTCTTTTGCCTTGGTTGGCACTATTCATGAGGTAGATTGCATATGGGATTTTTACCAGGGATCCTTTACCATTACGTATTTACTTTGTAGGATTCGGATGTGCTCCGTGGGCATTAATGATTCTTGGTTGGGTTTATACCCGTTTCTTCTGATGAGTAACTTTAGTTGTCTTTTGATTCCCCACATTTGGGTTGTCAATTTCATGACTGATGTAGTTTATTTTTTTATTTTCAATTCTGGGCTTATGAGAGGCTCCCTTACTTGCATACCGTTACTGCTTTAGGCTTAGAGACTTATTCACGGGGACATCGGTGGCATCAATCTACCTTAACAGTGGTCCTAGTGATGAAGGGTTTTACTCACTGTTGCCTTCAGTTGGAGTTGTTAACTGATGATGATGTGACATGGGTTCCTTACACCCTAAATCATCTATCAGGGGTTTTAAGGAGGGATCCTGACAGGACCTTGTTGGGTAAAATCTAATTACACACAACATGCAAGTATACGTGGTCAACAAGTAATAAAGTGATGAATAGAGTATCATTCCCACAGAGACTTATTATCAAAAATCTTAACTTCACAATTATCAATTTCCTATTAATCCTAATTTTATTAAACTATCCAATTCAATAATTAAAAATAATTATTCTAAATTAAAAAGTAATTAGACTATCACAAAATAATCATAAATATCAAAATCTGGAATTTCAAACAATTAATGGAGAATTATACTTATGATTTCACCCTATGCTTCACTCTGATTTTCACTCCTTTATTCTAATTCAAGTCACTATCCTAGTATATTAATCAAGAGCACGAATGTAGTATTAACCACCTCTCGATGTACTAATATCGTATTAACGTCAATCCACAATTAAGATAGAAATCCGTTAAACACCTTAAGCAAATAATTAACTATATCTCTATGTGAATTACAATTGAAGAAGGTTGAAGAATAAGTTCTCTATTCGATTACATGCGATGTCAAGCATATCTCTACCTTAACATACATCAAGTTTAAACTATTAACAAAATCCTGAACACATGCTATATCAACTAGGTCTAGATTTGAATATCCTCTCTCGATTCCATCCAACTCCACAAAGAATTGTTGATCAGACAATTCATAGATTCAAGCACAAATCAATATAGATAAACTGGAAGATAGCTTATTAAATTGGAAATCAAGGTTTACAAAACCATAGATTCACTCAAAGATCCATCATAAACCTAAAAAGTGAATTAGTTCATAATAAACAAAATAAACACTGAATAAATCATGGAAATCATCTTTTCAATTACAAATAATAAACTAAGATGAAGAATATTGAAATACATCCTTCACGTAGCCTAGAATCGCAATCGTCTCGAAAATCGCCTTGAAATACTCCTCCAATGCTTACTAGAAAAACTGAGATTTTCCTTTGTAATTTGCCTTGTGTGTCTCCAAATCTCAGAGTTTTATGTCCATTTATATATTACCACATGTATTTTGACTATAATTCCATGCATATACAAGTCCCAAGTCATTACCATCTCTAAAACTCCACACTTGTAGCACTAGAAACCAACTAGGAGTCTTGATTTTCCGAGTACCCAGCCCCAACTGGATGTTTCCCATTGCACTACCCAGCCCCGACTGGGTACCAACCTGCTAATTCATCCCAGACCCCCAGCCTCGGCTGGGTGGTAAAGCTTAAAAAGGCCCAACCCCGGCTGGATGATGTGTTTTCAAATAATTTTGCTGCTAGAAATTCCTCTGCTAAAACGGCCATAGCTTTCAAACTAGGAGGAATTACGAGGCCCACGACATATCAAAACGAAGCTATCGACAAGATCTATAACTTTCATTCTTTGAGGTTTCAGAAATAACAAATGCCTAACTGTGGAAATTGTATCGGAAGAAGCTGCTACTGTGTAACGACAACCGAAACAACTCAAAACTTTGTCTTTGTTGCTAAAAACCATACTCTCGCATCCGAGCTTCCAATTAAAATGATGTAAGATGTTTCGGGATGCCAATAAAGAGTTTCTTAACATAATCCAAGTTCCACGCCACAAACAAGAAATGCACATAAAATAAACATGAAAACCCGAACTTTAAACGGAATTGTTTTTCCTTGCAAATTTTATACCAATAGTTGTTCATGCCGCTTCCAAGCATATAATCTACAAAATGGAAACAAAATGCATGAAAAGTAACTAAGAAACACGAGATTAAGCAAATAATTTAAGTAATAGATGTCGGATAAGTAGGTATAAAACCGACTTATCAGACCTAAGTATGCCTTGTCTACCCGTCGGATTCCCATTCTGGCTAAGGGCGGTTGGGAGCTCTATTTAAGAGAGTGGGCCATCAGGTGTGTTACAGGGGAGATTTATATCCCCTACCTTCTTCATTCTCAACGGTTTTGGCCTATATCCCGGCCGGTAGCAGACATTCCACTGATGGGTCTGGATGGGTTCACGTTGTCGACTAACCCTTGTACTCAAGCTAATTTTTTTTTGTTGTGGACTCCCCTCATTATTGGGGCTTAAACCCGAGCTACCCAATTCTTGGGAGACATGGTATTAGGGTTCGTAATGATGACGGATTGGATGTCATGTGTCAGAGAGCCGACTCATTTGACACAAATAGTGAGCTTGACACAACAAGTGGAGCAGATGTCCCTTTTCATACGCTATCTGGGTAGAGATCCTGCTGAGGCCACTACTTTTACTCCCTCTGGGTTTGGTACTGGTCCTTTAGTTGACCCAGATGTAGGTGGTTTTGCTGGAGGAGACCCACCTTTGTATCGTCCGGATATGCCTACTAGTGGAGACACAGTGACTCAGGAGAAGTTGGAGCAGGTGGATTAGCTTGGGCATATAGATATCTGAGATTTCTTTGTGTAGGCTTTTGTTAGTTGTTAGGCGGTTGTACCCCCTTTCCTTGTACTTTTTATTTTCATTTGTAGAATAAAGATGTTATATTTGTATATATTTTGCAAAGATGTATATATAATGCTTTTTATTTATTGCCCATATTATCTTGTCATTCATCATGATGCATGCATTATATGTCATATATTTGCATTTATAAATTATGAGCTAGAATTGACCCTTATGTTGTCTTGTGATACTTTTTTATAGATGTCTTCATCTTCTGTGGCCCGTATTGACCACAGTCCACCTACACGAATTGCGTCTTGGTTGAGGTCCTGGCATGACAGCTTACTGGATTTAGAGTTTTAGTAGGCCGTGTGATGGGACATTCGATGTCTTTCTTGACCGTTCAGGTTCCCGAGTGTTTTATTGAGGGTATGCTTGCATATTGGGTTCTAGAGAAGCATTTCTTCTGCTTCAGATCAGATGAGTTGACTCCTAATCTTGAGGAGTATCAACGCATTATTAGTTTAACCTTGGATGGGCCTTGCGCCAGATTAGCGACTGGTGAGATGCGACACCAGTTCATGACCATGACTGGTTTGAGGCGGTCAGTTGTTTTGGGTGAGAAAAAATATGGGCACGTGATCACATCGGTACAGCTCGTTGCCATGGTTATTGCTTTGGGCTAGACATAACGATGTCCTTTTATTTCCAACTGTCCATCTGTGTGGATTCAGCATCCTGGTTTGTTTTTCTGTCTGATATTGAGGAATTGTTCTCCATTTTTGTTTATTTTGGCTACTGCTCCCCTTTGAGTTTTCATCACATATACTGTGGGTATGGATTTTCTTCTGCTAGTTGGCTTACGAGGTGTGACTACTTATCACTCATTGACTGTCATGGGACAGTTCAATCAGTACCAGGACTTTCAGTCTTTTTATGAGGCTTCAGATCATCGATCATCAATTTTATCTTTATCTGAGAATAATCTGATGAGGGTATATGAGTTCTGGATTTATCGGGAGACAGCGGAGTTTCACGACTGTCACCCTGGTTGTTCAGCTGAGTACATGGCCTGGATTGAGGCAATCATGGCAGCTGTTGTTGATGATACGGATTTGAGTGGCCTCAGATGATGGGGAGCCTATGAAGGATCCAGTTTCCCCTACGGAGGATGAGATGTACGCTGATTTGACAACAACTTTGGTCAGCTCGACCCCTAGCTCTGCTTCCACTTCTTTAAGAGAGGCTTTGGAGTATCAGGTACAACTTCTAACCTTTGAGAGGGACTAGGCTCGCACATTGATGTTGACAGCCTTATCCAACAAGGATGCTATTTATCTTGAGAGGGATGCGGCCTGACATGCCAGAGATGTCGATGTTGCTGATGGTGCTGCTTTGAAGTCCTTCCTTGATGAGATTGTGGATCAAGGTTGAGAGTTTATGGATCACCATGACAATTCCTTCCATGTTACGATGGAGCTTTTGACCCATATTGATACGATAGCGCAGGAGCTTAAAGCGACCCCTCAGTGTGTAGAGATGACTTTTCTCTTGGAGTTGTTGGCTCGATTGACTTCGGGTTTATAACTTAGCTTTTATTTCCTGTATAGACTAGATTAGTCCTTTTTGTTATATATTGGATACATTGTATATATCAAATAGTAACATATAAAAAGAAAATATATTTTACTTCCCTTTTGGATATGTTTTGACCTTGTTTAATGGTCGCCATTTTATCTTCGTGACTTGCTGTCTTGATGCATCATGGTCTCTTTCCTTCCGGAGGTTTAGCCGGGTCCAAGGAAATGACATTGAGATGTCGCAGGGTTTTCTCAGCAAGGTCTTTAATTCTTTGGGCTTTTCTTATAGGATTTGGTGTCTTGAGACTGGTGTATGGTTTGATACATATATAGGGTGTTTGGCTGTTTCTTTTGATGGTTAGACTGCACCATGGATGACTGCCTACATACTCCCGGGTATGAAGAAAGATCAAGTCTTTTGTAGTTCAGGCTAAACTGTCAAAACCTGATTTTTTTTAGGATAAGGATGGTTGTTGTAGAGGGTTTAGACATAGTACCTTTTCACAGAGTCTGAATTGATTAGTTGGGGAAATGTTTTGTCGTCCATCTCTTGTAATCTGAGGGCTTCTCTTGACAATGCTTCCTGGACAATGAAAGGGTCTTCCCAATTTGGGGCGAATTTTCCTTTGGCTGCTTCTTGGTTTGAAATGACCTTTTTTCAATACCAAGTCATGTTTTTTGAATTACCGAAGTCAGACCTTCTTGTTGTAGGACCAATCTATCTTTTGTTGATATAACTAACCATGGAAGATGGCGGCAACCCTTTTCTCGTCTATCAGAGATAATTGATTGTATTGGTCTTGCAACCACGAATCTTCTTCCATCTGAGCATCTATCAACACTCTTAATGATGCCATTAATTTCTACTTCTATGGAAAACACTTCTTCCATGCCATAGACCAATGATTAGGGGTATCTCCAGTAGAAGTGGGCATTGATGTTCTGTATGCTAGTAAAGTCAGAGTTAATAAGTCAGGCCATCCTTTGTGATTGATAGTCATCTTTTGCATGATCTTCTTGATATTCTTGTTGGTTGCTTCAACAACACCGTTCATCTTGGGGTGGTAGATGACGGAATTGAGATGCCTTATATTGAATTTGCTGCATAATTCCCTCATCATCTGATTGTTCACATTCTTGGCATTATCTGATACGATCACCTTCGGTTGGCTGTATCGACAGATCACATTATTTCTGATGAAACTGATGATAACCTCCTTGGTGACTTTGGGAAAAGAGGAAGCTTCCACCCACTTGGTAAAGTAGTCGATCATAGTAAAGATGAACCTATGACTGTTGCTGGCTTTGGGCTCGATTGGCTCGATCACGTCCACCCCCACATAGAAAAGGGTCATGGTGAGCTCATGCAGTGTAATTTACTTGGAGGAGTGTGAACGACATTTCCATGGATTTGGAATTAATAACATCTCTTGACGTGGTCATCGCAATCTTCTTTGAGAGAGAGCCAGTAATGACATGTTCTTAATATCTTTCTGGAAAGTAATGGACTGCTCATGTGTGACCCACACACTCTACCGTGCACTTCATCCAAAAGCCTCTGGTCTTGATCTTTGTCTAAGCATCTTAAGAGGCCCATTCTTAAATCTCTTTTGTAGAGAGCGTCTCCACTTAAATTGAACTTCATGGCTATTTTTTGGATCCGCTTTCTTTCAAATTGTTTTGCCCTAGTGGGTGTAGACCCATCACACAGAAATTCTGTGATATCTTGGTACAAAGGCTATTTGATGGGGGGGGGGGTTGTTCATTTGATACTTCTCCGATGTAATTCCCATAAACTGGTGCCATATGGGTTGTGAACTTGATGACAAGGTTTCCCTTACTTGCAGATATGTGGATTAAGGCAACCAGTGTTTCTAGTGCATCTGCGAAATCATTTGGATTCTGAGAAATGTGTATAAACGTTATATCTTCAAACTCTATAGCCATCTAGGTAACATGCCGATGATTGGGTAACAAGTGTAATTCTTTGGTGTGATATTCCCTGGTGGTTTGCTTGATGACCAACTCGGAATCTCCAAATACTGCTAAATGTTTATTTACCATTGCTTGGACAAATTTTAATCCCATTATGTAGCCTTCATACTCGATTGTGTTGTTGGTGTTGCCAAACTGTAGCTTAGTGGCCATGGGATATTGTTCTCCAGTGATGGATACGAGAACAGTAACAACCCGATATTTTCGATATAATTAAATCAAAAAATTTGCGTATAAATTTTTATTTTATTTTAAAGATAAGGATTTTTACAAGATAAAGCGTAAGTATTTATGTGATAAATAAAAATATATTTATTACATGAACAATTACAAATAATTTTATTTTAGAATTATTGATTATTATAAAGTATATTCTTATAATAATTAATTTTATAGTAGAAATGTTTTTATTAATTATTTTCCACGAAAATATGATTATATATTATTTAAATAATATAGGAATTGATTATTAGAATTATTATAATAATTAATCTATTTTATTATATGAATTTATGCTAGATTAATTAAGTTAATTATTTTAACTTAATTAATAATGTTAAATATGAAAGATAAATCAGATATGGAATCCAAACCCTAATTTTGGATTTTTATTAAGGAATGAGAATAATAATATAATATTAATTATATTTTGATTTTTCAGTGCTATAAATATGTACTGTATATACGTATTGGTAATGATCGGCCAATTATGGTATATCAGTGGAAAACCCAGTAGTACTGTTATTTGAACTCAAACTAGAGTTTAAGATCAGTAAAAATTGTGTTAATGTGATTATAATAAGTGTTAAAATTAGAATCCAAGTTAGTAAACCCTAACTTCTAAATTAGGAACCCTAACTTTGAAATTATAAATCCTAATTGTTAAATGTAAACCCTAACCGCTTGTTTTGCACGCTTAACGATAATTAATAAATTGTTTAACCTAATGTGTAAGTTTAATTATTTAGGAAAAACCTAATTATTGTTAGAAACCCTAATCATGAAATTAGAAACCCTAATTTCTATATTTGGTAACCCTAATTAGTAATTATAACACCTAATTACTAATTGTAAACCCTGATTGCTAAATTAGCAAGGTTAACTATAATTAGTAAATAATACCCTAATGTTCATGTATAATGTAATTAGAAACCTAATCTAATTAAGGAAACCCTAATTAAAAATTTTAGAAACTAAATTTTATTTTTTTGTACAAACCCTAATTAGAAATCCTACAAATCCTATATACTAAACCTTAGGGTTAAATCTTAAGGGTTAAACCCTTAAGGGTTTGTCAAGATTACAATTTGGCCATTAATATTACAAGCATAATGACCATGCATAATTCCCTTTTTATATTTTTAATAGGTTTTGACCTTAGGTGAGTTGTTCACCAAATCTAACAACTCCACATGCTCAATAACTCTAGCCATCAGCCATTTCAGCAGCCAAATACATTGCACACAAGCGTTATAATTAAATAGATTGGGAGAGAGAGAATTGCATTTGTTAGCCATTTTGTTCCCCAACACCCAACTAGACTCTCTCAACTCAAAACCCACGAAATCCTTTCCTAATATCTGTCACAAACCAATCCCCACGATTACATTTAACCAATCTGAAGCTATAATCAAAAAATTTCAAAGTGAGGTATAAACCCTAACTAGAAATCTGACCTTTGATCTGTTGTTAGATGTTAATTTTTTTTGTGTTAAACATATTATATATAGTGTATAATGATGATATGGGTTGCTAGATGTTAGATCCATAACATCTACAGGCTCAGATTTGAAGTTTTATAAAATCTGGAAAAATTTTGTTTTGTGTTCTGACAATGAATTTCAGAGGCTGTAGATCCTTCTCGGTTTATGTTTTTGGTTGTTTTATGTTTTAGATATGTAGTCTGTTATGTGCTCTTTGATCTGGATCAAGAATCAGGCTTAGATTGGGTCTAGATTGCAAGTTATTCGTGGGCAAACCACGTTGACTGGTTGAAATCTGGCAGCCATGAACTTGCCCAGAAAGCTCTGACACCAAGTTCATGGGCCCAGATCTTTCGATTGTTTGTTGTTTTGTTTTTGTTGTTATAACAATGTTGTAGAATGGTATATGGACTTCAGAATAAGACTTTTAGATCCCTGAAATCATCAATATATTGAACACTATGGATGGTCAAACTAGCTCTGATGATCACGAATTTGGTTTTCTGGAATTTCCAGAAAATCAAGAACATGATTTCTGACAATGCATGGTTGACAGACATAGATCTTGTTTCTATAAATTTGTTAGATGGGTTTTATGTGATAGATCTACTCTCTTGCATTCTGGCTACAACCTGGAAGTCTTAAATCACATAAACATCACCAGGATTTCAAGTTGTGGAAGCCCAAATATGAACAGTCGATCTGTTCTTCATTTCTGGGCAAACCCAAAAATGAAGAACAACTCTGACAGCTTGTTCTTGAGCCTAGATCTTGCTTTTGGTACATGTTTTGACCCTGTTTGTTGTGGGATCATGTAATCTTACATTAGCACTACAGGATCTGACTAACAACATGCCCAGAAACTTTAAGATCCAAGATCTATGCTCGGTAACTGACATACTCGGTAACTGACATGAATGTTCTGGGTTTGATGAAGAACATGAAGAACACCTATAGCGACAGTTTTGTCGCTATAGGCAGTCTTTAGCGACACTTAATTTCTGAACATTATATTTTTATTAAATAATTATAGAAAATTAGTTTTTAATTATTAAAATTACAAATTAAATTACAATAAAATATTTTAAATTCTGAAAATTAGTTTTTAATAATTTTTAATATATTTCATAAATATTTAATATTTTTGAAATATTAGAGGTATTTAATTTATTTAATTACTATATTAAATAAATTATTTAAAAATGATTTAAATATTTGAAAAATCATTTAAAATTATATTATGATATAAGAAAATATTTTAAGTTATTTTTAATGACTTTTAATATTTTGTGATAAATTTCATTAATAAATTAATATTAATGATAATTAAGTTATTTAATAAATGTATTAAATAAATTAATTAAAAATGATTTTATTACATTAAAAATCATTTTAAATAATAATAAGGTATTTAAAAATATTTTAAGCTATAAAATATAACTTTCAATATTTAAAGGTAAATTTCATTAATTAATTATTATTAATGATATTAAGGTTATTTAATAATTATATTAAATAAATTAGTTTTAAAATGATTTTAATATTATAAAAAATCATTTTAAATGAAAATAAAGTGTTTAAAGATATTTTAAGTTATAAAATATAACTTTTTATATTTAAAAAATAATTTCATCACTAATTTAATATTAATGATATTAATTTAATATTAATAATATTAAATTTATTTAGTAATTATATTAAATAAATGGTTTAAAAATGGTTTTATTAATTTAAAAATCATTTTAAAAAGATATAAATGAATTACAAATATTTTAAGTTATACTTAATGACTTTTAATATTTTGAGTAATGGTACATTAATATTTTAATATTAAGGGTAATTATTTAAAAATAATTTTAAATGTTTAAAAAATTATTAAGGGTAATATTAATACTTTAAAAATATCAATGGTTTCATTAATAGTTTAATATTAATTAAATGTTAATGATAATAGAATTTTTTAGTATTTAAATCATTTAATAATGATTTCGGTGTTTGAAAATTCATGATAAATTATAATAAATGTTTAGAAATTATTACAAGTCATTTAAAAATAATATGACTGATACTTACAGATATTAAACTTCAGAATAGAGTCTTACACTCGATAATTACTCGATAAAGCTGTCGGTACACCGACATGTTTCAGAAATTGATCTGGATTTAGATATTTTGACTGTATTAATATTTATTTGTGATTCAATGACTGTTTAATATGTGTGACAATGTGATTAGCGTGAGATCCCGAATTTTATGAAATGAAAGTATTCAATTTTCCTATAATTATTATTCTATTTAGTAAATGGTTAAATTGATAAAAGGTTAAAGTTAAGGGTGATATTTGAAAATTTTGCAAAGAAAGCAAGTTGATATAAAATATTCGTTGTGTCGGGGAATATTCGTTTTAACAGAGAATATTCGTACGACGGCATAATCATTGGTGGACTCCACAACGGAAGTATTGTCGTAGTTAGAAAACGACATAATTATCTTTTTATAAAAATAACGGCGAAAATTTTACCGTTAAACTGTTGAACTACCCGATAGTAAAAGTATATTAATACGCGTGGTTGCATAGTAGCACACGGTATTGATTATTGATGCTTACCTAAGAAGTCACTCAGTTATACTCAATTATTGCTACAGTAATTGCTGCATCATATTTATCATATTATTGATTCAATTATTGTCACAGTATCATTTGCATAATATTTTTTATTATTAAATTAATAATTGAGATGACAAGTTGTTTATATTATTATTTATATTATTGACGATGTCTAGAAAGTTCTGTCGAGAAAAGGGGTTAGGTTATTTAATTGCTCGCCAATAGGGAGAAATCCTTATCGGAAAGCCCCCCCTTTCCTGGGAACAACCTGGTTATTAAATATTGTGAGTTATAATATTAATGATGAATAAGTTCGTATTGATTAAAGATGAAATTGATAGTTCCATTGTGTTGGAATTATTATTGTTAGTGGAAATCGACATCTATTTCGATAATAATGGATGTCTGGAGGTTATATTGACCAATCGGATAATTAATAGGATAAATGAGCAATTAATTGCTATTAGTTCACATGCATATAGCTATTTGCTCACATGAATGGAACTATTGATTTACAAGATGTACTATTAGGGGAGGTGGTGCAAGATTGATAATACTTGCATAACTAAATTAAAAATGAAGGAATAGATGAAGGTACTATACTATAATTATTTTTTTCTCATGATTGTACTATTGATGCACATGATTGTACTATTGATGCACATGATTGTACTATTGATTCACATGATGTACTATTAGGGGAGGTGGTGCAAGTTTGATAATACTTGCAGGACTAAATTAAAAATGAAGGAAAAGATGAAAGTATTATACTATAATATTTCGAGCCCCAAAACGTGAAATTATCGAAACTATATTTTCCTATAAATAAAAGCTCATTCTTCTTTCATTCTTACCAATTCACTAAGTCTCACAAGAGCAATTATAGAGAGAGAAGCTATAGAGAGAGAATTGAAGCTATAGAGAGAAAGAAGAAGCAAATTTTGCTACTTCACTATTCCAGTATCCAGTCTTCTTCTGAGGTAAGGGGTATTATTTCTTTCGTATTCGTAAGGGATATTATTTTTGTTCAATATTCGTATGAAATAATATTTTCTTCCATACTCTGTAGTATGTAAGTAATATTATTTCGTTTCATATCCCTAGTTCTACACTCATTTTGTTGAAGTATTGCTTCTATATTCAATAAAATTAGTAGAATATCCTTGATATTTGTGCTTCAACCAATATCTTTTTATGAAAATATTATTCTG
>CM035101.1:50764838-51058086 GCA_020205505.1 Panax japonicus | reverse complement strand
GTGTTAAGGATAAAACCCCTTTGGAATTACTCAGTTAGGTTGAATATTGAACAAGTTATGGGATTTCTCCCAAACTACACAAAGGTAATAAAAACTGTTAGAATGACAGTTTGTATCAGCCACTTCCGGGCTAATTTCCGGGAGCTTAACATGTCCAAATATGGATTGTTATAGATCAAAATTGAATATCGGAAAGATAAGAATCCAAAAAAAATTGACGGATCGTTAATCGGAATTACAGATCTCATTATATTAAAGATTTAGTAAAGCACTCCAAAACTGTAACATGGCAAAAAGTTTCTGTCCAGATCTGTCCAGGGGCTGTTTTGGAAACTTAAATTGTGAAATAAATTCCGGTCTTTTGGAAAATTAAAATATATGGTATTATGCAGCTCGTGTCCAAAAATGAGCTAATTCCGAGTTAAAACGACCAAGTTATGACCATTACAATTTTTGTGATTTTCCGACGGAAATCGCTATAAACAAAGTTGTACAACTCCGATTGCCACAAAATTTAAAATGGAGCATCACGTTAACATATATAAGGTTATCCCAAGAGATGGGAATGTTTGGAGTTAAGCACGAGGTAGCTAATTTCTTAAGCTACGCACTAGAATTAATTTTTGAAAAATATCAAAGGAAGTTGGAAAATTATGGAAAAATAATTTTTGTGGATGAAATATGTGTATATATGTTTGGACTAAGGATAGAAAAATAATAAACTGATTTGGTATTTTCGTGATACAAATTTAGAATACAGCTTGCTGGATTATATAATTTGTGATTCCAATTTGCTTGATTGAGAAATAGTTTACTGAAATTGAAAATATGTTAAATCCAGTTTGCTGGATTGCAGTTTAGATTGCTGGATTTGGAATTAAGGTTGCTGGATTTGGAATCCAGGTTGCTGAGTTGGTAATTTAGTTGCTAGATTTAGAATCCAGGTTGCTGGATTAGTATTTGACTTATTAGATGTTAATGAATACTTATAAAATGAAAAAGCGAGTGTTAAATCATTTAAATGTGACTCTATGGCATGATTAAGCGCTTAGGAAGAGTTTAATTGAACTTAAACTCGATATTTGTCCGACTAGACCGTCGGGATGATAAAATTGTGTTGGTATCAACTCAAACTTAATAGTCTAATTTGATGCTAAGTCTTATGTGTATTATAGACTGATAGGATTATGTGCTATGTGTTTAGGTTATTCTATGGATATAAATATAACAGTATTATACTGTGATGATATTATTCTAATATTGGAGATCTATATTACTAATAATAGGTCTTCGGGTAAAGCGTTATAAATTGCGTTGCGGTAATCAACGGTTCAGGCACGTTTCTTTTTACTTAAATTTACTAAGAGTGTTTTAGTCAAGCTTATGGTTAATCATTGCTGATTACCATGAAGAATTGTACTCTGTACATTTTGCATGTATAAGTCAGGTATGAAAGGCTGATCATCTTCATTACCAGTTGGTTCAGGAATGTTTGTTCATGTTTAAAACTTGTTCAGTCAAAAGTTTGTTCGTGATAATTCTGAACTATATTGATGAATTATAGTCAGTTTATTATTCATACTCTTTAATCATGATATATCGTTATATTGTTGTATTGAAACTTGCTGAGAAACTTTCATGCTCACCCTTGCTATATCATGAGAAAACATTGCAGATAAGGCGAATGTGTTCGGATACAGGAAAAGATAATACCAAGTTCAGCTTGGGATAAAATGTGTGGCTATTTTGTAATAGTATATTTTGATAAATATTGTTATGTGATAGAAAGTTTATGAATTGTATTTAAGTTAAGGTTACTCGATTTTGGGGAAATGTGTGTAAAGTTTAATTTATAAATAATTTATGTTTATATCTTCCGCAATTAGTTATAAAAATAGTATACCGGATCTGAGGCGATTTGGGGCCTGGATTCGGGGCTATCACAACCTCCATGGGGGATCAAAAATATAAATAAAGCTGTAGATATGGTCAACCGCCACGAAGGAAACTCCAGGTGGGATAGAATATAAATAAAGATGTAAATGCGGTCAACTGCCACGAAGTAAACTCCAGGTAGGACGAAATGTAAAGAAAGCTGTAAAAACTATCAACTGCCACGAAGGAAACTCCAGGCAGGACAATATATATATATATATATATATATATATATATATATATATATATATATATAGAGAGAGAGAGAGAGAGAGAGAGAGTCCGGATCAGGTTCGGACTCCCGCATTTTAACAAAATCCGGACCTTTTTTTTGTTTTTTTTAAAACAACTAAAAAAAATTAAAAAAAAATTATGGAACTTGAATTTTTACATAATACAGTATTTTGGGTGTGATTTGGATACGTATAACAAAACTTGTCTGTACAGTCTGTGCAGACTGTACATACATTTTTTGGTATAGGTATCCAAATCACGCCCAAAATATTATATTATGGAAAAATTTCAGTTCACTAAAATATTAAATTTTTTTTTAGTTGTTTTAAAAAAAAAGCAAAAAAAAAGGTCCTTCTTTTAGTAAAATCCGGGATCCTTGATAGGATCCTGGTTGTAAATATATATATATATATATATATATATATATATATATATATATATATATATAGGCATAACTCAATAATGTTAGTCAATATATATATATATATATATATATATATATATATATATATATATATATATATATATATATATATATATATATATATATATATATATATATATATATATATATATACAGACTGGAAAGAAACCACGGACCGAAATCTGGGCAAAAGCAAGCAACACGACTCTCAACTTGTAGAAGGGTGTGTGCAAAGATGAAGAGAAAGACTCTAAAGTGTGTGAGAAGGCTTACAGCTGACTGATAAAAAGGGTTTCTATATCTTTAGAGTGGGTAAACACTGGGCTTTTGTGGATACAAAAGAGGCTATGTATGAGCTCACAGGTGTTTGAAAGTGGAAAAATACACTGTATGACCAGTGCAGAAGAAATTATGCACGGTTTCCCCGTCTTTTTTCTCCTTAAAATCAGCACCCCAAGCCTCTTATTTATAGGCAATAGGTTCCACAGGTGTACCTACGGCTCAGCCGTAGGTGTACCAAAGGCGGGTCGGGTCAGCCCGGTTCTGTCGGGTCGGGTCGTCTCGAAGTACGTGTACTCATGCACTGTAATGTCCACTCGGATTTTGAGAAGTGCAATCCGGGCATCCTTTTTGAGGTATTCAGGACCTACTTCGGACCGCCGTTGTCGAGAGTTGTACGATGGCATGGTATTAGAGTTTGTACGAAGTCTTTGAAGATGGGACGATGCCCGCTGGTCTTCAAGCTTCAACTTTCATCCGTTACCCCGCACAATAGTCACTCGGGATTGGTTATCCTTGTGGGACATTGTTGCATAGAGACGAGACGTGGCATCGTGTTGGACGAGATGGCAATGTTGCCCCTCACCGGTGTTACTGCCGGATTGGGCCGATAAGCAGACGTTGCTCAGACTTCGCTGAGATTGGACTGCTGCATTTGTTGAAGATCCTCATTGTCATCTTTGAGGTGTGCCTATCTTCCCGATGTGATTGTCGTGTTGGCACAATGTATTTCGTTGTGAGTGCCGAGATTGAAGCTGATGGCATTTGAAACAAATATTTTTGGGGTTATCTCCGAAACTGCATTCCTTGGGGTTATAACCAAGGTTGGTGGCTATTCCCATGGTTGGGACTGAGACTGGATACCTCGGGGTTATCTCCGAGATTAATCGGTCTTCTCCGGTGTGTGTTCCGGTATTGTATCTGCAGGTCTCGGAGTTAAATCCGAGGTTGAAACCGTTACTTTCAGATTGCGATCTGGGGTTAATGCTGAACTTCCGGTAGTATCCGGTGTGGATTTGGATTATCTTTCAGGGTTCTCTCTTAAAAGACGAATCTGTCCTCCTGTAATGTTAGTAATAGAAGTACAGAAAATTTCGAGTGTCTACATAAAATATAATATATTTTATTTAAAAGGTTTTGATTTAAATATGGACCGACAGATTAAAGTAAATCAATCTGGACTGTTCATGAGTTAGTTACTATGCAGTCCATTTTTCTATAAATAGAAGCTCATTCATTCATTATTTCTTACGAATTCACTTTAACTCTAGAGAGAGAAACTATAGAGAGAAAGAAGAAAAGTGTTCTGCTACTTCACTACTTTTATATCCAGTACTCTTCTTTCTAAGGTAGGAAATATTATTTGTTGTACTCGTAAGGGGTACTCTTTCTTTCTTATCTATGAAGAGAACTTCTGTTATTCCATTCTTTATTATTCTGTTGGAATAACCTGTATACGCGGGCTACCATATACTTGGTGAAATTCTTCTGTTATTTCATTCTTTATTATTATGTTGGAGTAACCTATCTATACAAAGTACTGCATACGTGGTGAAAATTTTCTAATATTCCATCCTTTATTATTCTGTTGGAATATCCTGTCTGTGCGTTTTACGCCGGACCTGGTTCCGTTATTTATTATTCTGTTGGAATATCCTGTTTGTGTGTTTTACGCTGGACCTGGTTCCGTTATTTATTATTCTGTTGGAATATCCTGTCGGTGCAAATTTTGCCTGACCTGGTTCCGTTATTATTATTCTGTTGGAATAACCTGTCTATGCAAAGTATTGAATGCATGGTGATTTCTTTTGTTATTCCATTCTTTATTATACTCAGTTGGTTAAAGTTTTGACTTCTATACTCCATGAAATTAGTGAAATATCCTTGATATTTGCGCTTCATCCAATATCTTTTCATAGAAATATTCTTCTGAGCATTCTTGAAATTTACTCTACAAAGCAGTATCATGTTGACAATTTGGACGTTATCAGTTCCTAGATAAATTAATTCTTGAACTTGTTTTATTGAATTATTATGTCATTGTCATTGTCATCATCCTCATGTTTATATTATGTTGAAAGTCATCTGTGGCCTGTAGTGTATAGATGGACTTGGTATGATTATGACCAGGGATTATTCGGTATATTCATGACCGTAATGTTACAAATGATGTGAAAAAAGTCCTCATTGGCCCGTAGTGCATTGATGGACAGTTTTTGGTATGATTATGGCTATGGATTCTCTTCGGCCAAGGGTGAAAAGATGAATTGTTTTATGGCATGATCAGGACCGTTGATGAAAACATGATTATCTTTAGCCGTAGTGCATGGATAATTCGTGGTCGTGATACTAAAGAATATCCTTTGCATGTAGTACATGGATGATTTGATGATGTGGATTATTTATTAAGCTGAGTCTCAGCGATAAAAGTGATGAAAAACCTTTTAAATCATAGAAGATAGTAGATTTTATTCCCTACTTGACTCTTCTAATGGATTGCTTGTTCCGCTGCAGTTAAACTTGATAGTTATTATATTTTATCAGTTTAACACTGTTGAAGGATAACGATAAATTATTCTGCATTATCTTAGTCATAATATTTCTTACTGGGCTAGTTGAGCTCACTTTTCTTTCACTATTCTCTTCAGGAAATGAGAACGTAGCTGGGACTAGTCGGGGAACAGAGTGATGGTCCTAGATGGTGCATTAGTAGTCCTCACTATTCTGTGAAATAGTGTGATAATAATTTTAATGAGGACTCCTTTTGAGTTTGTATACTCTCTAGTAGGCAATATTTGTATTCAAACGCACAATTTATGTTTTTTCGTATTGTACACGACAGTTGTATTATTAAGTTGTATTTGAATTCTGTACCATGTATCTGGCGACTCAAGATGGGTGATGTATACCTAATTTTGGGGGCGTCATAATGATGATCTGAAATCACCGGACCTTACTGATGTCTATACTAGTAGTTTACAACTGTGTCTACCGTACTGGTAGTTGACAATGGTTGATCACCGGACTGTCTCGAAGCCTACTCGAACGATAGTTTACAACGACAAAATTTTCTCGAGTCTGGGTATTTAATGTGCAAGCATATTTAACTCTACTAGGGATGCATGATAAACTCTTTTTAATGGAGATGTGTGCTGATATAGCGCGGTTGCACATGTGCAGACCATGCTTAATGCGATGATCTAAATTTATCCTTAGGAGTCTATTATTTTTGGTTGATGCACATGCTTAATTGAATTGACTAGATGTAGAGACATATCTCTCCCTTTTTGAGGCGATTTAGAGTTTCTTGTACCCCATTTACTTGTGCTTTTTATTCGCGTCCCAGGACTGATGACATGGGTGTTGTTAACGTCCTTGGAGGGTGCGACCCATTCTTTCACTGCCCAGATTTGAACTTCGGTGTAGAGGCCTCAACTTGTGAGGATTTTGCATAGGTTGATATATTTAATGGTGTAGATGTCATTCGCTAAACCTTTAGTTAGCAGATGGGTGGTTGTGCTCCATTTTCCTGTACTTTTTACTTTTATTTTTAAGACGGAGATGACATTTGATGTATACAGTTTTATGTATTTCTCCGAGATGTAAGTATAATGCTTTTCATTTAATGCATATGGCATGATGCATGCATTATATGACATGGATTTGCATTTATAAATTGTGAGTTAGGATTGACCCCTGTGTGGTCTTTTGATACTGTTTTTATAGATGACGTCCTCTTCAGTGGCTCGTATTGATCTTAGCCCACCTGTCATTTCATGTTCCTGAGGGATTCGTACAAGGTATGATGGCGTACTGGATTCTAGTGATTCATGCCTTTCGTTTTGGTTCAGACGAGTTGACTCCCACTTTAAAAGAGTATTAGAGGATTTTTGGTTTTACCCCTGGATGGGACTTGTGCTTGAGTGGTGGTCGGTCAGTTGCGTCGTCAGTTCATGAGCTTGACCAGGTTGCGACAGTTAGTTGTTCTGAAAGAGATCACATCAAGGCACGTGGTATCTCTAGACTTTATAATTGATCAATTCGGATCTGCTGAGAGCTTTACACTGCATCGGGAGGACTTTGCCATCTTGGAGGATAGATGTTTACTGAGTTGACATAAGCTTTTATCAGCTCAGCTCCCAACTCTGCTTCCACTTCTGCATCGCTTTATTTAGAGGTTTTGACTCATCAGTTGTATCTTATGACTTTCAAGCAAGATCAGTGTCGTACATTGATGTTGACAACTTTGTCTATCAGGGATGCTGTTTATCTAGAAATATAAGGTCTGGGTTTCCAGCAATGCCGATATTACTAAGAGTGCTGCTCTTAGATCCTACACAAATGATCTTGTCACACATATGAGTGCGTTTTTAGGTTTACAAGACAGTACTATGCATACTGCTAAGGATCTTATGGCTCACATTGAGACCACAGGGCAGGAGCTCAGAGATGCACCTCCATCTTCAGAGAGGGACATGATACTAAATTTGTTGACCTGTTTGACTGCGGGTTTATAGATTAGCTTTTATTTCCTGCATAGACTAAGGTAGTCACTTTTTTCATGTACAAGACACATTGTATATCAAACAGTATCATATAGAAAGGAAATATATTTTAGTTCACTTCCCTTTTGGATATGTTTGACTTTGCTTTATAGTTGTCACTTTTCCCGTGAATTGTTGATGTATCACGACTCTTTCCCGATGGCCTGACATTGAGATGTCACAAGGTCTCTCAAAATGAGTTGTTGATCTTCTGGAGTATAGGTTTTCAGGTTTTGATTTGGTGTCTTGGGACTGGTCTTGATACTAATATTAAAGTTTATAGGTTGTGGTAAGGTGTTTTGGTTTTTTTATCGAAGGTTAGACCACACCATAAATGGATGCCTACGTACTCCCGTGTATGGGGGAGATCGGGTCTACATAGTTCATGTTTTGCTTGAATGGTTTAAAAAATATTTATTTAGGTTTATTTTTGAGCTGGATTTTGGGTTTAGATTTTTCTTTTGAGGGTTAAACCGCACCATAGATGGCTACCTACGTACTCCAGTGCGAGGAGATCAGGTCTACGTAATTCATGCTTGGCCTAAAGGGTTGGATAAGTGTTTAATTTGGTTTGATTGATTTTTTTGAGCAGTATGTTAACTACAAGGGTTTAGACATAGTATTTATTGATAGAGTCTGAATTGATAAGCTGGGGAAATTCTTCACCATCCATTTCTTGTAAGGACTCCTCTTGACAACACTTCCTTGATAATGAAAGGGCCTTCCTAGTTTGGGGCGAATTTTCCTTTGGCTGCATCTTGATTGGAGATGACCTATTTCAGCAGCAGGTCATTTTCTTTGAACTGCCAAAGATGGATCTTCTTGTTGTAGGACCGAGAAATCCTTTGTTGATATAACTGACCATGAAATATGGTGGTAGCCCTTTTCTCATTTATAAGAGACAATTGACTATACCAGTCTTGCTACCACTGGTCTTTTTCCTTCTGAGCATCTATTAACACTCTTAATGATTCCATTTCTACTTCTATGGGGAGTACTGCTTCCATGCCATAGAGCAATGTATAGGGGGTAGTCCCAGTAGAAGTGCGCATTGATGTTCTTTATGCTAACAGAATCAGGGGCAGTAAGTCTGGCCATCCTTTATGATTGGCGAACATCTTCTGCATAATCTTTTTGTTGGCTGCTTCAACAACTTCGTTCATCTTAGGACGATAGATGACATAATTGAGATGTTTAATGTGGAATTTACTTCATAAATCTTCACCATTTGATTGTTCAGATTCTTGGCATTGTATGATACAATCACCTCCGGTTGTCCGAATCGACAAATCACATTATTTCTGATGAAACTAATGATTATCTCCTTAGTAACTTTAGGAAAGGAGGTAGCTTCTACCCACTTGGTGAAATAGTCAATTTTAGTGAAGATGAATCTATGACCATTGCTGGCTTTGGGCTCGATTGGCCCGATCACGTCCATCCCCTTATAGAAAAGGGTCATGGCTAACTTGTATAGTGTAGTTCGTTTGGAGGAGCGTGAACAAAATTTTCATGGATTTGGTGTAAGAACCCGAATTTTTAGAAAATATTAAAATAAGAATTTAGTAAATAAAATTCTTAAAGCATGAGATGGGTTCGAACAGGAATATATATATATATATATATATATATATATATATGTTAGAAGGTATGTGGTATTGTGTTACATAGGGTAATATGAGCTATGTAATAAATGATGTTATGTTTAATGAATATATATTATTATTATATATTTGTTATAAATTGTAGAGATGAATTAGTAAAGTAGATGGATAGGAATTTATCTATCAATATTAAATAATTTATGTGAAATTATTTTATCATAGTAAGTTGGTGACATTAAATATCTTTGATAATCACCAATTCCTTGAGTATTTGTATGAGTAAGTATCAAGTCTATGGTAGTACAACCGTACTCTTTAATGGTGAATGTATAGGAGCTGGACTAAACAATTCCTTCAGAGAGTGGAGGTATATACGAATTAGTAACTGATCTAACTCACTGTGAAAATAGTGTAGACGAGACGAAAACTAATTTGTTGGTTGTTTGTGGGAATCCACTCAGTGTACTATATTGAATACTATTAAAGATTCGACGCGTGCTAGGTTTAGACTTGTATGCGTGTATGTTGTTGACGAAATAAGAAAATTGATATACCTTTAAATTGGTTAGAGAATTATTAAGTAATTTTATACACGACGAGAAGTGAAGATTAAAGGAATGTATGTATGTGTTATATTCGAGTTTTGTGTTATTGGTGGTAAGAAACTGTAAAGGTGATGTTATAGTTGGTTAAACTAATAAGGGAAATAGAGTTTTAAAACTTGAAGTGTGATCCTTAAATTGTTAAGGAAAATAGTAACCGATGATGTGAAATCAAAAAGGGGATTGATGTTAGACGAGTTAACACTTAAGGAGGATGTGTAAAGTATTTAGAAGCATAGGTTTCATTTATGCTAATGCAGAACTTGTCTGCCTATGAACTTGGTATGGCGCAGCTGCGCAATTTCCAAGCCTATGACCAGCGCAGCTGCGCCAGTCTGTAGAAAACTCTGAGTAGGTTGTGAAAGTGTGATTTCAAGAAATATATACTAAGGACTCATATAAAGGTCATAAATGTTAAATTAAGGATTATGTGTTTCATAAAGAAAATGGAAGGAATATGTTAATTTGATATTTTAAATATATTACATAGTATTGTAATATTTGAAAGATAAGTGATTACTAAAAGAAAGTACCAATATAATTTTAAATGAATATTGGTTAGAGATGGAGGGATTATATTAACACTTAAGATGTGGTTGAATATAAGGATGGAAGAAGTTGTCTTGAGACAATCAAATAATTATACGTATAGTGTATAATTTAAATAATTAATAGATTAAATATTAATTATTCTGAGTGTAAAGGTTGTACATATTATATGTATGTAATTATTTAAGTAAGCTAAATAATTTAGCATTATGATAAAGTGTGACATAAACTTTATATTAAATAAATAATAAAATAATGTGGAATTGGGGAAAAGCCAAACGTGGCCTAGACCCTTAATATTTTATTATAGAAATAATGAGCTTGAGATATATATAACTCCAGTAAATGAGATAAATGAGCCTTGTGTGATCTGAGTATTAAAGTTAAACTAAACTGAAGGTTTAACTGAAATTATTAAAAGAGAATTAATGATTAATAATGATCATTATGATATTTATATGTGATAGGAAATAATGGGATTGGGAATACCCAACTGAATGATAGTTAGCCCAATTAAAATATTATGTGGACTAATGTACATGGACTATATGATGTGAGTACATAAATAGCCCCCAACTTTACTTTTTATAGTAACAATTGTACATTAAAATTACATTTTGGGAATTAAAGGAACCAAACTAAGCTCTATTACTGGGATTTAAACCATGTCCCAAAATTAGTGTCTCATTAATTATAATACCCGCAATAGGCCATTGGCCTAACACTTCAATTATTGAGAAACCAAAAAGGCTACAAAGATTGAAATCATGGCTACGAAAAATGGAGGAAGATGGAGCAGGTCACCAACTATTCACTACCCTTTGGTTTCTTCTTCCTTCTGCTAAATTAAAATGCTATGTAAAGGCTTTGTCTGGGTAGAGAATTCTCTATAAATAGAGCTCCTCCTTTTTTTTTCACGTTTGTTTGAGTTTCTGAGAAGTTGCTATAGAGAGAGTCAGTAGAATTGGAAAGTTGAGAGCAATTAGAGGATTGGAAAGCTATAGTTGGCAAATTAAAGTCATCAAGAGGAATACACGAAGTGCAAATAAGCTTTAAGCAGTTAAGTCGTAGTTGATAAACTACGAATCAGGCAATTTGTGACGCCCCCAAAATAGGTATACATCACCCATCTTTACTCGCCAAATACATGGTACAGAATTTAAATACAAACTTCTTTGATAAGTACGACAAAACGTAGCTGAGAGTTTCATAACGGATAATGTCTCGTAGAGAGTATACAAACTCAAATAAAGTCCTCATTATAATTATTATCACACTATTTCACATAATAGTGAGGACTACTATAGCCACCTATCTGGACCGTCACTCTGTTCCCCGACTAGTCCCATCTATATTCTCATTTCCTGAAGAGAACAATGAAAGCAAAGGGTGAGCTCAACTAACCCAGTAAGAAATATTATGACTAAGATAATGGAGAATAAATTATCGTTAGCCTTCAATAGTGTTAAACTGATAAAATATAATAAACATCAAGTTTAACTGCAACAGAACAAACAATCCATTAGAATAGTCAAGTAGAGCATGGTATCTACTATCTTCCATGATTTAAAAAGTTTATCAACAATTTTATCGCTGAGACTTAGCTTAATAAATAATTCACATCATCGAATCATCCCTGCACTACGGCCAATGATATTCATTAGTATCACCAATGGTCATGATCATATCAACAACTGTCCATCAATGCACTACGGGCCAATGATGACTTTTACCACATCATTTGTAACATTACGGGTCATGATTATACTGAATAATCTCTGGTCATAATCATACCAATCAACAGTCCATCTATGCACTACGGCCAAAGATGACTTTCATCACAATATAAACATGAGGATGATGACAATGATATAAGAATTCAATTTAAATGAGAGCAAGGATAAATTTTAAAGATTTATAATTCAATTTATCCAGAATTCAATAGTCTAAATTGTCAACATGATACTGCTTTGTGGAGTAAAAATTCAAGAATAATATTGTATCAAAAATAATTTGGATAGAAAAGAAATTAATTTTTATCGTGAATAGTATCCCGTGAATAGTACTTCGGGAATAGTAACCCGTGAATAGTAATTTGGGAATAGTAACCCATGAATAGTACCTCGACATGAAAAGATTAAAAATTATCAAGAATGCTCAGAATAATATTTTCATGAAAAGATACTGGATGAAGCGCAAATATCAAGGATATTCTACTAATTTCATGGAGTATAGAAGCAATACTTATCATTATAAGTGTAGAATTAGAAATATGAATCGAAATAATATTACTTACATACTACAGAGTATGGAAGAAAATATCATTTCTTACGAATATTGAACAATAATAATATCACTTACGAATACGAAAAAAATAATACCCTTTACCTTAGTAGGAGATTGGATACTGCAATAATGTAGTAATAGAATACTCTTCTTCTTTCTCTTTTATTCTCTCTATACTTTCTCTCTCTATAGCTTGAATGAATTGGTGAAAAATAATGAAGAAATGAGCTTCTATTTATAGGCTTGGCAGAGTAAGGGTAAAATAGTCTTTTTGCCATAATTTATGACATCATCGTTGACATCATCGATCATATTACATCATTGCTTACCTCATTGTCTGATGTCATCATTGCTTACCTCATCGTCCGATGACATCATCGCTTACATCATAGGAATTCAAATTCAATTTGTTCTCTTCCACCTCCTTTTACTTTTATACAATGAATTTACTATAATAATGTTACCATTCAAATTATAAAAAACGTACTATTATATAATCACATGATACTATTATAATGTAATATTATAATAATATATTTGAATGAATTATTTTATCAGAAAATATAAAATACCAACTTTCAATAAATGTCATATGCTAAAAATTTCTCAGTTTAAATCCACATTGAATAAATATTTTCTTATCATATATATCAATAATTAATTATTCATAAATAATATTACAAAATTACAATATCGACAACCAGGTCGTTCCCAGGAAAGAGGGGGCTTTCCGATAAGGATTTTTTCCTATTGGCACGCAATTAGGTGACCAAACCCCTTTCTTCGACAGAATTTTCTAGACATTGTCAATAATGCAAATAATAATATTATTCAAATAATATGAATTATTGATTTGATAATTTGAAATACTGTGCAATGACAATTATTGAATCAATAATATAAAATATCAACGTAGCAATTATTGAATCAATAAAATAAAATATTGAACATTAATTATTGTAACAATTATTGAGTAGTGACTTCTTACGTAAGCATCAATAATCCAAGATACTGTACAATACCGTGTGCTACTATGCAATCACGCGTATTACTGTACTTTTACCACCGGGTATTTCAACAGTTAACGGTAAAACTTTCGCCATTATTTTTATTAAAAGATAATTTTTTTATTTTCTAACTCCGACAATAATTCTATTGTGGGGTCCACCAATGATTGTGTCATCGTACAAATATTCCCAGACAAAAAGAATATTTCCCGACCAAACGAAAATTTTTATAACAACTTGCTTAATTTGCAAAAATTATAAATATTACCCACAACTATAACATTATATCAAATTCACACCATAATATTCAAAATGATATTTAGAGAAAAAAAATAATCTTTATTTATGAAAGTTGGGGTCTTACACAATTCTTTCAGTTCCTATTTGATATATGAATTCGATAACTATTAGTTAAACTATATTATGCTATGCGAATATTGATGAAATGCATATGAGATATGTATGAAATTGAAAGTTGATCTTTGATGACATGCTTATGAAGTAAATCTCTATGCCTGTTATATGAGAAGTAACATGCGTAGTAAATATAAATTGATTATGAATGCATGAACTGAATATGCTATTATATGCTATGTGATGCATGAAAATTATTAGAATTGCTGGACTGTCGAGCTCACCCTTGCAAATAACCACTTTTGTAGGTTAAGGACTCACGATAAAGATTACGTGCTACTTGATTGATAAAGTTCAATAGTAATGAAGGAGATTGGTTTATTTATTTAATTATATACCCTTGAACCATGTTTAGGTTTTAGGAGATGTACGTGATAGTAGTTTACGATGTGTAATACATGTTAAGTTGCACTATGTGATACATAGAGGGATCCAAATCGAGATTCAAAAATTTATACAGTAATTCGAATAGATGAATCATAATGTAATTTAATTCAAGGTTATGTAATTGATTTAAGTTAAGAAACTAATAAAAGATTTATTTTCAAAGGAGATTAAAAATGTTTAAATTATTCCGCATATTTATATAACATCAATTATGGTGTAAGACATAAAAGATAAATGACCAAGATTTGAACTTATAAAAGTTTGGGGTCATTATACAGATCCTGGAAATGGAAAGAATTTATATTCTAAATTGTAATAAGAAAAGTTATATTCATTAAGTTATGAATAAAATATATAAATAGTTTGATGATAGTAGTATCGTGATAGACCAGATTCGTGGTTCAAAGGGACTCGAATTTGGGGGCGTCACATTTGGCATTGATAACATCTCTTGACGTGATCATCATAGTCATCTTTGAGAGAGATCTAGTAATGCCATGTTCTTAATATCAAAGCCATATAATCATATATATATATATATATATATATATATATATATTTAACTGTAATTCAATTTCTTCATAATTATCATGTTTTTATGGATTAGTTAACACTAAATCACATAAAAACAATTTATACACATAATCTAATATATACAAACTATATATTCCACAATTATTCATAAAGCATTAATCACAGAGAACTTTTCACGTAAAAGAAAACTAGAACCTTAGAAGAAAACTAGAACTTTGAAAAGTAGGGTTATACATTAGCTAGAAAATGATTACAACTACTCCTTATAAATTCTCAACTCATAGAGAATTCTATCTTCTTCCTTCTCTTTTCTCTCTCTTCTTTCTTGTCTCTTTTCTCTCTTCTGTCTTTTCTCTGTTCTTTCTCTTCTATCTGTACGTAACTTAGAAAACTATAACTGATATATAAAATATAAACGTATAATATAATACATATTAATATATAATCATAACTAATGTTAGTTTTTTTTTAAAATTTAAAAGCCATAAGACCTTGTTTGGCAAAACCAATTAAAAATAACGACTTAAATCCTTATGCCATATTTGGTGAAACCCATTTAAATTAAAGACTCAACATTCATTAAGCCTTGTTTGGTAAATCAAGATTAAAATAAGAATTTCAAAAGCTCTAAGGCTTTATTTGGTAAAGCCAAATTAAAACTCTTTTAATTTATTTTAATAACTCATTTATAATATAGTTTATGATCCCATTTTATTTAATTAAATTCCCATATTCAAATCAATATGCCACATAATCCAATACAACAAAATTATAATTTCCATTATAATTTTATTCAATAAATTAATACATCACTTTAATTATTAAATTAAATTAAAACAAAATTATAATTATTCATCTACTCCTTAACAACTCTCTAATTTAATTGAATTAGAATATAATCTCATAATAATTAATTCATCACTCTTTTTATTTTAATAAACTTTAAAATACCAAATTATCAACTTAATTAAAATCTTTCCTTAATTAAGTTAATCCCCACAACTTATAAATTATTTATTTAACAAATAAATAGTCAAATTAAATCAAATTAAACAAATATTTATTCAACAATAATACATCTGTTATAAAACTTTAGCAAAGTGTAGAAATATATTCTTATAAGTATTGCATAAATTTAGAGGGAATAAGTAAGAGAAAAAGAGAGAGAAACCATTCAGATAAGTTCTCATTATATTTTCCTTCGATATCATTTCTTTATATAGGAGAAGGATAAGTCATGGGTGAGGAAGGAATATACCATGGGTAAGAGAAGAAGAAAGGGGAGAGGGCACGAGGGAAAAGAAGAAATAGAAGGAAGAGTTCACTCCTCAGGAGGGAATCATATTCATAACACTTCCCCTCAGGGACGGAGCCACATGCATATTGGAGGGGGCCACGGCCCCCCTCAAGGTTTGATATTTTTGTAATATTCACCCCCAAAGTTTGAAAATTTTATAAAACTCATTTGTATATTTGGTTTGGTTTGAAAATTTTGTAAGGCTAGCCCCCCAAGTTTTGAATTTTTTTTGATATGTTTTAAAAGACTTTTTTTGCTATGTTTTAGTATCCTTGTCAAAGAAAATTCTATTACTATATTATTTTTGTTTTAGTAAAAATATGTTTTGTAATAGAAAAATTTTACTTTTTAGTGATGAATATATTTTATGCTGTTAAATTTTGTTTTGCCCCCCACCCAAAGAACAATTCAAGGCTCCGTCCCTGCTTCCCCTGATTTTCTCCGATAGAAGATTATGTCTCATTAAAAACCTTGTTTGGGAAAAACTTAACGAAGGGAAAAAGAGTACATATCTTTTACATAAATATCTTTTAATTGACTGCCTCGTTAAAATCTTATCAGGAAAAATCCATTGGGATAAAAATCGTGACTAAGGAAAAAGTGTATAGTCTTCCCCTCAAAAGGAATTCATTACTTCTTGATGAAATGTTGTCATAAGTCTTTTGTTGGTCGATTTCGTAATCAATGAATACGTGCAAGTATACACGGTCAACAAGTAATAAAGTGATAAGATAGAGTGTCGATCCCACAGAGAATTCTAATTATTAAATTCCAACTACTAGTACTATATCAACCCAATTTTATTTAAACAACTATAAATTGTGATTTTCTGAAATAATGAACAAAACTAAACAATGAAGAAATATTATTTCCAAAATAAAGCAAATATATAAAACTAAGATTTAAATGTATGAATTCAAAAAAATAAGGATTAAGACTTCAATATCCCCAATAATGAACTATAAACCTATTATCCAATTATCCCAATTATTATGTCTACTGAATTGTTAACAGGAATTCTCAAATGTCAAAAGTCCTTTTCCAAGTAATCAATTGACTTCTATTTAATCCAGATTAAACTTGCTATATTCCTATGCAAAATAATTGAATTAAACTCCTTCAATTCCAATTCCTTATGTGTTACATGCGGTGAACATATATTTCCATTCAATTCACAAACCTAATTATTCACTGTGCAAATAACTAAGTCACACGTTATCAATCCTAGTTCTAACTTTAGAATTCCTCTTTCAATTCATTCTAGAGTAACAAGGTAATTATAGGCCAAATAATTAATCAATAGATGCAAGACAAGATAAACAATTCACTTCAACATAAATAATTAGAATAAATTAAATAACTAATTTATAGTCATAAAAGGTTCAATTGAAATCTTAATTAAAGAATTAGTTCATAACAGAAATAAAAACCAACAATCTTTGACAAATTATCCTTAAAGAATTACATAAATTGAAAATAAAGAGAAGAAGAAAAAACTCTTAAGCCAATTCTTAGTTTTCAAGTAATCCTTTGCTTAGCCTACAATTGTGAATTATTCCTTCTAATTCAGCCTCCTAAACTTTATATACTCTCATCTTGTGCCCTATTCCTTTTCCAAATCAACTTGTCACATAACTTTTCCAACAGCCGTCCAGTCAACGCGCGAGTTCTGGTCAACTAAATTTCCGCCCCAACGCCCCGGCGCTGGGAATAGTACTAGCCAGAGCGCCCCGACACTGAACTTCATCATAATTACCAAATTGCCATTATACGCTCCAAATCCCCACTTTGTCGCTGCGGCTTCCGAATCTGCAATACAACACAAACACAGTAAAAATATTCCTAAATAACTTGAGAATGCAATAATTTATCCAAACATATCCGATTCATGGGTATATTACCCAATCATCAAATACCCCCAAACTTAAATCGTTGCATGTCCTCAAGCAACAAAACACAAAATATGAAAAACTAACCACCATGCAAATGCAAACTATCTAAATGTTCTTAACTCCAACAATCCAATAGCACACATATATTCATAGGCCTCAGAAAAATCACAAAAACATGCTAATACATCAGGTTAAAGCAGATCAATAATATCCCCAATAATCAATGAATCTGAATCTGTTATTATCAAAATCGTGTGTATGTGACTAACAACCATGCTAACCAATGAAAGGCAAAAATACGAAAGATAATAAATTTCTTAGTAGGCAGCATATAGTGTAAACTTGAGAACTCATCAAATAAACTTGCTTCAACTGAAATCAAACAATTACCAAAATTCAATAGTCAAAATGGAATACTTATGCTTTTCTTTTGTTTTTTTATTATAACGGGGGCTTTTTGCACTTTTCCCGCTTTATTCGTATTTATTTATTTATTTTAGGCTTATATATTCCAAATATTTTCCCCCAAACTTGAGTTTATGTCTAAATTCAGTCTTCACTAGCTATTCAAATTGATCCTTTATTTCACTAACATTCATCCTTTAGAACTCTATTATCTATCCATTTAAACTATCATAGTCAACATGGTTATTTTTCAAAACATGATTTCCTATAATATCAATGTCAAACAGATAAAGATTCAAGTCATGTCAAGAAAATTATCTCACTAGTTCAACAATTCTTACTAGACTTGTTCATGCAATTTTAATTTCATCCTTGGTCCCAAACATATGTGCTACCAAACGCTGAAATTATCATGCAATCCTAAATGCAATATTTAACTAACCATAACAATCAAAATCCACCAACTATAAATAAACTACAACTGCAAATAAAAATTAACTACCCTCAAACTAATCTAGAACAATGTCCTCATACGAAAAATAAGTCCAAATAAAATAGAGGACTTCTCTGACGAGCTTATTCCTCGGGTGGAGTATCATCGTCCTCGTTCATCTCTAGATCGAAAGGGGGAAACACTGATAGAATAGGAGTAGTAGGGAACTGGCTAAGGTTAACGCCCGGGTACAGTTGGGCGTTCATGGGATTCTGTGCTGTAAACTGGTCAACCAAATATTTGTATATAACATCTTGTTGTTCCGACAGGCGGACATTCTGGGATTCTATATTGTAGAACCATCCGTCTATTTCTCGCTGGACTGCTTCAGGAACAACACCACGATGAGCTGTAGAGGACGGACCATAAGTAGGTGGAGCTTGCGGTGGTAAGGCTTGTGTAGCTTCAACTTGGGGAATTATGAAACCCAATCCCTAGGGTGGTTTTCCCCACCTGTCCACACTTTATACCTGTATATCAACTTATAATCCAAAAATGGCATAGGCATTTGAATCATCTCATCCGATTTCCATTTCACCCCAAACTTAGCACACAAAACGCAAATGAGAGACGGATGGGGTAACCCTCCTGTGGTGCCTCATCGTGATGCTCGGAGAATAGACTGCTGAATAAGATGGCTAACATCAACTTGCAAGCCTTGAATTATCGCATATAGCATCACCGCTCTTTCTTTGGTGATATGGCTCACATGTTTGCACGACATGAGTTTTGCACAGATAAAGGCATACCACGCCTTCCCATATAAGCTGAGGTGAGAATGGGGGAAGGTCGTGCTACCATGCTCATGTAATGTACACGTGGTGCCGGGTTGACAAAGTTCTCGGATTATTTTCTCCTAGTTTGGACCTTGACTCAAAAGTTTGGCATATTCGTTGTTGAGACCCTCTAACGGCAGTTGATAACATCTGTTAATGTCTTCATCGCCAATTTCAACCGTCTTGCCTCTAACAAATACCCCATAATGATAGTGCTCGGACACGTTGGCGTAGAACTCTTTGACGATGGCAATTAATGCTGGATCGGGTTGTTCGGTGAGGGAGAACCAGTTCCTCTCGGCTATCATGATTGCTATTTCTCTGTCTTTGGATTGATTGGGCCTTAAACTGCATTCGGGGATGAGAGAGCGAGTAGCCATCTTGTTGTAGCGTTCCTGTGCCTCGGCGGAGACAAACCTTCTATTATCAAATTTGGGTGGAGCCGAGGCGGTACCGGAACTGCCGCCGCGTTGACTCTTTGAAGCCATGTCAAAAAATCTGCAAGAAAACTGTATTCATACGTATTAGAATTGGGTAGAAATTTGATATGGACAACATACCCATAGCAGTACCCCCAAACTATTTCTTATAAAAACTTTGTTACCGAATATTTGGAGGTATGAGGCAACTTGGGACCGAATCACATGCAATCTTACTAACATGGTCGATAGTAAATTAAATTTATGGCACATATAGAAATGGTCGAATAATTATCCTGCAAGTAATAAATATGATCATTGCATGCTATAGAGGAAAGACTTTATTCTAGTAGAGCAAATTCAACCCAAGACCAATACTTGAGAACTGCCTAATGATATAGACACAGTTGATGGGAATTAACAAAGAAAGTTCACATAGGCATTTGATCAAACACATTGTAAGCGTATTAGCATACTGTCTGGGCACAACTAGTTTCAAAGTAATACACAACCCATATTATAGGGTTCATCATGGACTACAACCCCCATTGCAAGTTAGGCACACACGATTTACACTTACCCAGAAATCCTGAAGAGATGTAGCGCAACAAAGATTGAAATTAAAAGTAAGACATACCTTGAGGAGGGAAGAGTAACCAAAAATGTATGTGATAATGGATGGAACGAGTGTGCAAGGGGTAAAGGCTCCACAAATTATGCAATTTATAATAAATAGATGGGGCCGTTACCATATAAGAGCATGAGAAGTGTAATGGAGATCATGGGACACAAGTTAAGAGGATAAGAGGTGGAACCAAACCGAATTGTATGGAAAATAGGACTTGTTAACCTGACCCCAGCGCCGGGGCGCTGCATGGTAGAAACTAGTGACTTGCCCCAGCGCTGGGGCGCTGGCCTCCAACATCTTGTCATAGTGCATAGTGCCGGGGCGCTGTGGCGCGTATTACCTGGGCGCTGGGCCTCGACTGAAATTTCTAGGAACTAGCGCCGGGGCGCTGTGGCCTGTGTAATTTCGGGCGCCGGGGCACTGACATGTCAGCTAATGACCTTGTGTCCAGTTTGGCCTGTGTCTTGCCACTGTGTTCAAGCATTGCTGTAGCTTTCCCCTTATGAACGAGTAAGAACTAAAATCGGCAAGAAGAGTATGCAAGATATTAGTGTACTGTAGTAGGCCTTGGAGTGTAAGTACTGCAATTGTTAACATGAAGAACAATTGAACTGAACAAAAATAAAATAAAAGAAATGGGGTTGCCTCCCTAAAGCGCTTGGTTTATAGTCATCAGCCCGACTTTGCTGTTGTGATCATTTGGCCACTGGATCGGAGAGGTACATGACTGTGGATTGACGTTCTACAAGTCCACTCTAGTAATGTTTAAGTCGTTGACCGTTTATATTAAATTTGCGATTTGAATTCGGTTCTTCGACTTCAATGTTTCCGTGTGGAGCGACAAATATAATCACGAAAGGCCTAGACCACCGGGATTTCAATTTCCCAGGAAATAAACGCAGTCGAGAGTTAAAAAGCAAGACTTGTTATCCTGGTTCGAATGTCCGATCAAGAATTTTCTTATCATGCTAGGCTTTAACTTTCTCCTAGTAGAGTTTTACGTTCTCATAGGCGTTGAATCTGAATTCGTCCATCTCATTCAATTATAATAACCTTTTCGCACCCGCTGCTTGTAAATCGAAGTTGAGTTTACAAATGGCCCAATATGCACTGTGTTCTAGTTAGATCGGGAAATAACACGCCTTTCTGTAGACCATCTGATAGGGCGACATGCCGATAGGATTTTTATATACTGTTTGATATGCCCATAAGGCATCATCAAGATGCAATGACCAATCTTTTCGTGACGGATTGACCACCTTTTGTAGAATTTGCTTGACCTCCCTATTCGACACCTCCGCTTGGCCATTGGTTTGGGATGGTACGCAGCTACAATTTTATGACAAACCCCATACTTTACAAGCAATTTTGTAAACTAATTATTACAGAAATGAGTTCCCTCATCACTTATTATCGCCTTTGGCGTCCCAAATCGTGTGAAGATATTTTTCTTTAAGAATCGGAGAACAACGTTGGCATCATTTATGGATAAAGCTGTGTCTTTGACCCATTTTGAAACGTAATCTACTGCTAACAGAATGTACTGATTATTAAAGGAAGATGGGAACGATCCCATAAAGTCGATTCCCTACACGTCGAATAGTTCATCCTCTAGAATTGTGTTGAGTGGCATTTCGTTGCGCTTTGAGATGTTACCTACGCGTTGACACCGATCAAATTTCAGTACATAGAGGTAAACATCTTTGAATAGAGAAGGCTAGAAAAATCCTGATTGAAGCACTTTTGCTGCTGTTCGATCGCCGGAATAATGACCTCCATAATCTGAGGAGTGGCAATAGCCTAATATGCTGTCCATTTCTTCATGAGGCACACAACGTCTAATCATTTGATCCGCACAAGCTTTAAACAAGAATGGTTCGTCCAAATATTATTGCTTAACATCGTGGAGGAACTTCTTACGTTGCTGTGAAGTCAAATCCGGTGGTAACACCTTTGTAACCACGTAATTCACGTAATCGGCATACCAAGGCAATATTGTAGTTACTCAGAGAAGCTGTTCATCCAGAAATTTTTTATTGATTAGTACGTTATCCTTTTTCCGCACCTCCGCATTTTCCAACCGAGAAAGATGATCCGGCACCTGATTTTCTGTACCTTTTCTATCCTGGATTTCAAAATCAAATTCTTGTAGCAACAATACCCACCGTATTAACCGTGGTTTGGCATCCTTCTTCTCAATCAGGTATTTGATGGCAGAATGATCAGTGTAGACAATTACCTTGGTCCCAATGAGATATGCCCTGAATTTGTTAAAGGCAAACACAACCGCAAGTAATTCTTTTTTAGTGGTTGTGTAGTTCAACTGGGCATCCGTCAACGTCTTGCTGGAGTAGTAGATTGTGTGAAAAATCTTGTCGTGACGTTGTCCCAATACTGCCCCAACTGCGTAGTCACTGGCGTCGCACATCAATTCAAACGGTAAAGACCAATCGGGCGCCTCAATAATTGTAGCAGAGACCAATTTCTTCTTTAATACCTCAAATGCCTCGATACATGACTGATCCATCTTTAACGGTACATCTTTCTCCAAGAGGAAACATAAGGGTTTCAAAATTTTGGAAAAATATTTAATGAAGCGTTTGTAGAAACTCGCATGTCCCAATAAGCTCCGTATTCCCTTCACAGATGATGGAGGAGGTAGTTTCTCAATCGTCTCAATCTTTGCTCTATCCACCTCTAATCCTGATGTAGAAACCTTATACCCTAGAATAATCCCCTCTTGCACCATAAAGTGACATTTGTCCTAGTTAAGCACCAGGTTAGTCTCCACGCATCGTTTCAACACTAAAATTAGATTTTTCAAACATAAGTCGAAACTATCACCAAACACAGAAAAGTCATCCATAAATACCTCCAGATTCTGTTCGACCATATCTGAGAAGATTGCCATCATGCACCGTTGAAATGTTGTCGACGCATTACATAAACCAAAGGACATCCGACGGAATGCAAACGTACCATATGGACATGTGAACGTGGTTTTTTCTTGATCTTCTAAAGCTATGGCAATTTGATTATACCCGGAATATCCATCCAGCAGACAGTAGAATTGATGTCCCACTAACCTGTCCAACATCTGATCAATGAAAGGCAAGGGAAAGTGATCCTTGCGTGTGGCTTTATTTAGCTTGCGGTAATCCATACATACTCTCCAGCCTGTAACGGTTCTAGTAGAGATGAGCTTATTAGCTTCATTCTTCACCACTGTCATACCCCCTTTCTTTGGTACGCACTGTACAGGACTTACCCATAAACTATTTGAGATTGGGTAAATAATACCGGCATCCAACCATTTTATAATCTCCTTTTTCACCACATCATTCATAATGGGGTTTAGCCTTCTTTGCATCTCAATGGTTGGTTTTGACCCCTCTTCCATTAAAATCTTGTGCATACAAAAAGATGGGCTAATACCTCGAATATCCGCTATAGTCCACCCAATTGCTGTTTTGAACTCTCGCAGAACCCATAGTAGTTTTTCCTTTTGTGTGTCAGTTAATTCTGTCAAAACAATCACTGGTATGGTGGAATCTTTTCCTAAATAAGCATACTGTAGATGAGAGGGTAGTGGCTTTAATTCCAACACTGGTGGCTCTTCTATCGAGGGTTTGCACTTTTTACCTTTTGTTTTGGGCCTATCAAGGGTGTCGAATGGTTGATTGCTTTTTCGGTAGAATGATGATGTCTCTAGCCATTTGATCTGCTCAATGTCCTCATCAATACCGTAGTCATCTATTTCGAACAACATGGATTCTATCGGGTCCTCTGAGTAATTGCCGCAGAACTTGTGATTAACTAATTCATCCATTAAATCCACCCGCAAACACTCACCTTTTTCTTTCGGATAAGACATCCACTTAAATACATTAAAGGTGTCATGTTGATCTTCAACTCGCATCGTCAATTCTCCTTTCTATATATCGATCAATGTTCTCCCCGTTGCTAAAATGGTTACCCGAGAATGATGGGAATTTCCTTATCTGCTTCGCAATCCAAGATAATAAAATTTGTTGGGAAGATGAATTTATCCACCTTTACTAATACGTCTTCAACGATACCTCGTGGATATGTAACTGATCGGTCTGCCAACAATAAACTGATATTTGTCGGTTTGGTGCCTTAAGTCCAAACTGACTGTAGACGAATAATGGCATCAAATTTATACTGGCCCCCAAATCACACAATGCTCTCCTTGAAAATTGGTTACCAATGTCGCATGGAATAGTAAAACTACCTGGATCTTTCAACTTCGGAGGCAACTTGTTCTGGATAATTGCGCTGCATTCTTTGGTTAATGCTACTGTTTCAAAATCACCCAATTTCCTTTTCTTTGACAACACATCCTTCATGAACTTAGCGTAGCTTGACATTTGTTCTAAAGCTTCAGCAAATGGGATGTTGATATGCAATTTTTTGAAAATATCCAGAAATCTTGAAAACTGCTTTTCTAACTTGGATTTCTGAAACCTCTGCGGATACGGTATGGGCGACATTGTGATAGTCGGTTCCGGTGTATTCTGCTCTACGATCTCATCTTTATGTTTCCCGGTTTCCACAACTTCTTCTGTTTCAGCTATTGCGTTGTCCCTCTTTTCCTTATCCTTAACTGTTTCTTACAATTCCTTCCAACTGCGTTAAGTTACAGCCTTGAAATGCTCGTTTCTGCCCGAATTTATTTTTGTATCACTAGGGAGTGTTCCTTGTAGACGGTTATTCAATGCATGTTCTATTTGCCCCACTTGATTTTCCAGATTCTTTATCGATGCACCTTGGCTTTGCATATTCAGCTCTACTTGATTCATTTTTTTATCTTGTTCCTCGTTCCTTTTGTCAGAAGCTATAATGAATTTTTCCAAGGCTTCTTCCAAACTTGATTTCCTCTCTGGTTGTTGTTGAGTCTGATTTTAGAATCTGAATGTGTTTTGTTGTCTAGGTGCTTGAGCTAAAGCTTGATTGTTACTCCATGAAAACCCCGGATGATTTCTCTAACCCGGATTATATGCATTTTGAGTCGGATACGGTTGAGTTGAGCGATTATTGCTCCCTACGAACTGAGCTGATTCAAAATTTATGGCACATTGATCCATAGCATGACCCCCAACACACAATTCACAAACCATCGCTACCTGCTGTGTGGATTGTGGATGCCATATTTCCATTTGCTTAGCCATTGCGGCCACTTGTGCTGTTAATCTTGTCATCGCATCTACGTCATACTTTCCCGGTGCTTTCAGATGATTAGACCTAGTCATGGGCCACTGATAGTTGTTGGTGGCCATTGTCTCTAACAACTGATATGCCTTATCAAAACTCTTAGACATGATCGTTTCCCCTGCTGCTGCATCAATACTAGCCCTCGTGGACGCGTGCAAACCATCACAAAATATCCCTAATTGAATCCACTACAGAATTCCATGATGAGGGCACTTACGGAGCATATCCTTAAACCTCTCCCACGCTTCATATAACGATTCTGAATCAAATTGTGCGAAAGTGTGAATATCGTTCCGTAGTTTTGCCGACTTCGCTGGTGGGAAGAACTTAGCTAAATTTTTTTGAGCTAAGTCGTCCCAAGTGGTGATTGAGCCAGGAGGCAAAGAGTGTAACCAACTACGCGCTTTATCTTTCAAGGTAAATGGGAACATCCTCAACCTTGTAGCATCTTCCGATACATTGTTGAATTTGAAAGTGTCACAAACTTCCAAGAAACTTAAGATATGCTCATTCGGATCATCTGTCGAACTACCCCCAAACTGACATGTATTCTGTAGCATCTGAATTGTTCCCGGTTTAATCTCAAAACTGTTTGTATTGATCGCCGATCTCCTAATACTCGACTGTATATCTGTAACATTCGGCATAACATAGTCCCTAAGTGATTTCTGGTCGTTCCCTGCCATGTTCACGGGTATTTTCTGGTCTGCCAGTTTTTCTTCCAAATGTATAACCTCACTAGTCAACTGCAATTTCTGGAACTTCCTTTCGAAGTCGTTTGTATACAGAAAAAGTTTCTTTTTAGCTCTTGATCTAGTGTGCATACACCCGCAAAGAATTCCTGCAAATACAAGTGAAAAATAAGTAACGTTTAAATTAAGACCGAATTGATTATAACTAATATGAAATTAATATTAATAAAGAAGTCCCTGGCAGCGGTGCTAAAAACTTGTTGGTCGATTTCTCAATCAATGAATACGTGTAAGTATACACGGTCAACAAGTAATAAAGTGATAAGATAGAGTGTCGATCCCACAGAGAATTCTATTTAATAAATTCCAACTACTAGTACTATATCAACCCAATTTTATTTAAACAACTATAAATTGTGATTTTCTGAAATAATGAACTAAACTAAACAATGAAGAAATATTATTTCCAAAATAAAGCAAATAAATAAAACTAAGATTTAAATGTATGAATTCAGAAAAATAAGGATTAAGACTTCAATATCCCCAATTATGAACTATAAACCAATTATCCAATTATCCCAATTATTATGTCTACTGAATTGTTAACATGAATTTTCAAATGTCAAAAGTCCTTTTCCAAGTAATCAATTGACTTCTATTTAATCCAGATTAAACTTGCTATATTCCTATGCAAAACAATTGAATTAAACTCCTTCAATTCTAATTCCTTATGTGTTACATGCGGTGAACATATATTTCTATTCAATTCACAAACCTAATTATTCACTGTGCAAATAACTATGTCACACATTATCAAGCCCAGTTCTAACTCTAGAATTCTTCTTTCAATTCATTCTAGAGTAACAAGGTAATTATAGGCCAAATAATAAATCAATAGATGCAAGACAAGATAAACAATTCATTTCAACATAAATAATTGGAATAAATTAAATAACTAATTTATAGTCATAAAAGGTTCAATTGAAATCTTAATTAAAGAATTAGTTCATAACAGAAATAAAACCAACAATCTTTGACAAATCATCCTTAAAGAATTACACAAATTAAAAATAAGGAGAAGAAGAAAAAACTCTTAAGCCAATCCTTAGTCTTCAAGTGATCCTTTGCTTAGCCTCAAATTGTGAATGATTCCTTCTAATTCAGTCTCCTAAACTTTATATACTCTTATCTTGTGCCGTATCCCTTTTCCAAATCAACTTGTCACATAACTTTTCCAACAACCGTCTAGTCAACGCGTGAGTTCTAGTCAACTAAATTTCCACCCCGGCGCTGAACTTCATCATAATTACCTAATTGCCATTATACGCTCCAAATCCCCACTTTGTCCATGCGGCTCCTAAATCTGCAATACAACACATAAACACAATAAAATATTCCTAAATAACTTGAGAATGAAATAATTTAAACCCAAACATATCCGATTCATGGGTATATTACCCAATCATCATCTTTCAGTCAACACATTCCGATCTTTGTTTGAAGTTTTGCAAACGTTGCATTTGGTAGCGACTTTGTGAATAAGTCGGCTAGATTATCATATGATCAAATTTGATGCACATCTATATCACCCTTCTTTTGTAGCTCATGTGTGAAGAAGAATTTAGGTGAAATATGCTTTGTTCTATCTCCCTTGATGTACCCTCCTCTAAGTTGAGTAATGCATGCAGCGTTATTCTCATACAAAATTGTAAGAATGTCTTTGATTGATGGTAATCCACATGATTTTTGAATATGCTGAATAATTGATCTCAACCAAATGCATTCTCTGCTTGCTTCATGTATAGCGAGAATCTCTGAGTGATTTGAAGATGTAGATGTCATGGTTTGCTTTGTGGATATCCAGGATATATCTGTGTCACAATATGTAAATACATAACCTGTTTGTGAACTTCCATTGTGTGGATCTGATAAATATCCTGCATCGGCATATCCAACCAATCGCGACGTTGAATCTCTTTGATAAAATAAACCAAGATCTATACTTTCACTGAGGTATCTCAAAATGTTTTTGATCCTATCCCAATGTCTCTTAGTCGGAGAAGAACTGTATCTTGCTAACAAGTTGACAACAAAAGTAATATCAGGTCGTGTACTATTTACAAGTTACATAAGAGCACCTATTGTACTTAGGTATGGAACTTTAGGTCCAAGAACTTCTTCCCCACTTTCTAGAGGCCAAAATGGATCTTTATCAACTTCTAAAGATCAAACAACCATCGGGGTAGTCAAAGGATGAGCTTTATCCATATGAAAGCGACTGAGAATTTTTGCAGCATATGTGGATTGATGAATAAAAATTCCAGATGCTAAATGCTCCACTTGTATTCCCAAACATAATTTTGTCTTTCCAAGATCTTTCATTTCAAATTCATCTTTTAAATAAGTAGCAGTTCTTGTGAGTTCTTCCAGAGTACCTACAAGATTCAAATCATCCATATATACAGCAATGATGGAAAATCCACTTTGTGATTTCTTAATAAAAACACATGGACATACTTGATCATTTATATATCCATCTTTTATTAAATAATCACTAAGTCGATTATACCACATACGACCAGACTGTTTCAACCCATACAATGAGCGTTGTAACTTGATTGAATATATGTGGCTGGGCCTTTGTGATTCCGCCATTTTCAATCCTTTAGGGATTCTCATGTAAATCTCACTGTCAAGTGAGCCATATAGGTATGCTGTTACAACATCCATCAGACGTGTTTACAAACCTTCCATGGTTTCCATACCTATCAGAAAGTGAAAAGTTACTCCATCCATTACGTACTGGAGAGTATATATCATGATAATCAATACCAGGTTTTTGTGAAAACCCTTGAGCTACAAGTCAGGCTTTATATCTCACAATTTCATTTTTCTCATTTCGCTTTCATATAAATATCCATTTGTTTCCAACCGGGATTACACCTAGCAGTGTTTGGACTACTGGTCCAAATACTTCTCTTTTCAATAGAGATTATAGCTCAGTTTGAATAACATCTTTCCATTTTGGCTAATCTTTTCTTTTCTGACATTCTTCCACTTTTTGTGGTTCAGGATCCATGTCAGGAATCAAAGTAATATCTGATGCTATAGAGAAAACAAATATATCGTCAATCATGACTTTGCTTCGATACCATATTTTCTCATCATGTACATAATTTATTGAGATCTCTTGGTGTTTATCTCTTATCCCTTCACTGAGATTTTGAACCTCTTATGAGGCTATTCCCACTCTTGGAATAAGTGCTACTTCTGGAGCGGGTATTCCCATTAGGTAGCAGGTTAGTCTGCTATGGCATTCTAAGCATTTTCCTATAAATAGGGTGCTTAGTTAGAATTGAAAATCACACTAGAATCATAAGCTTTCTCTCTATATATTATTGAGTGTATTTTATGAGTATTTAGATACTTTGTGAGTTACTATTCAGTGCAAGTTTCCTTCAGCCTTATACCTGATGATGTTATTCTTTCAATATTATACCGAAATATTGGTATGGATTTTATTGTGGAATTTCTACCTTTTACATGTCGGGGTTACTATTCATGTATACGACACTACTCACGAATACGACACTATTCATAGAAAAATAAATTTTTTTTCTTTGTTTGTCCAAGTTGTCTATTGTGGTTACTATCTTTGATTGTATCCATGTTTTGATCTTTATTTTTGAATTTTTCTCCATAATTGATTATTATAAGGTATTTTTGAACTTGGATAAACTAAAGTACGAATCCCTAATCTTTGATCTTTTATCTCACTGGATTCATTTTTTTTAAGATATTTTTCGTCATCCTCAGTCCTAAATGATGATATTACTGAATATATTTGGCCTGTAGTACAAAGATGAATGATTAACTAATGAATATCTTTCGCCCGTAGTGCAAAGATGAATAGGTGTTGAGATGAACATGACCAACTGGTGATACAAATGAATATCTTTGGTCTGTAATGCAAAGATGAATATTTGATTCAAGATGTATATTGATTAATGTTACAGGGATAAAATATTGATGATGGACTTTTAAATCTTAGAAGATAGTAGAATTCATTCTCTACTTGACTCTTCTAATGGATTGCTATTTCCGCTACAGTTGTTGATCTAAAACTTGTTGTCTATTATATCCTATCAGATTTTTCCCTGTTGAAGACTAATGATAATTTGTTGTATATTATCTTAGTCATAATATTCTTTACTGGGCTAGCTAAGCTCACCCTTTTCCTTTTTGTTCCATTTTTCTTCTCAGGAGGTGAGAACATAGCAGGAACTAGCCGGGGTATGGAGTGATGGTTCAGGATAGTTGTTTTAGTAGTCCTCACTATTTTATAAAATAATGTATCAATAATTGTAAGGAGGACTTATTTTGAGTTTGTATATTGTCTATTAGACAATATTTGTATTTAAACTCACAGTATATGTGTTGTCGTATTTTGCACGACAATTGTATTACTGAAGTTGTATTTGTTTATGTACCATGTATTTGGCGATTTAGAATGGGTGATATATACCTATTTTGGGGATGTCAAACGAGAGCCCCCGTGGGACCATCACATACGGGCGCTGGCTTAGATGATGCTTTGTTCTAGTGGGTTGTGGCTACCTGCTCGGAGAGGTTTAAGACAGATTCGCTATTCCATCGTCGGGACCTGGCCAGTCGTTCTCGCCTCCATCAGCTTGCGCAGGATATTGCAGCTGGTGCCACTATCGAGATTACGGGTATCCCTCCGGAGAATTTCGTCACTCTATGCGAGAGATTGTTCGGATGGTGGTTACCTTACTACTGGGCGCATTTGGGCCGTTGCTGAGTCATCCCTCGACTACTCAGGTATACTATTCATAATATAATTCAAGTATATATTCTGCATGTTATGTAATTTTCATTTAATTAGTTATCTTTAACTGTATTATATATATGGACTAATGAGTTACATTATATTGTCTCAACAAGGTGACGATCGGGCTGACGATGCTGAGCGGTTGAACGACGATGGTGGCCTATGACATATATAGTTTTGTATATGATTTGTACATATTTACTTAGTTTTTAGCTTAATGTGATGTAAATTCTAATAGTTTAGTTGATTTTTGATGTATTATAGCTTTTATTTACCATTACTTTAGTTTGACATATTTACGTTACTTTAAATGCATATATGATATACTTTAGTTGATTAGAACTTTAGTTTAATGTCATATTCAAGTTGGCCTTGGTAATTAATATTCATGTTGGCCATTATTATTGGCCTTGGATTATATTTGTGTGTTATGAGCTGTTGAAAAAAAAAACAGGTTTACAGGTACAAAAAATGTGGGTATTATTACCCTGGATATTGCCAAAACAGGAAAAATATTTTTAAAAAAGGGGCTAAAGTCGACGGAATAGGGGTATCCTCGATGGAATTCCGTCGATATTAAACCCTTATTTTTTATGGGCTACCACGTGGAGGTGTATCCTCGACTAACTAACCTCGATGTATATAATTCAGTCAGTCTAAAATAGCTTAATATTTACCAAATATTTCTTCGGGATTAGTAAGTTTAGGATATATATATATCTCCGACTGAAATATCGACGAACTTAATTTCAACGTGCTTATATCCGACTGCATTTCTGACCTAATATTTTGCCGGAATTAACATAATCTCGACGGATTATGATTAATTCCGACCGAATATTCCTTCAAAAATAACCCTTTTTGTTGTAGTGATTTGAGACTGGAAGCTGTATTGATTTAGGAAGGCATGGGCTAGCTCTTCCCAGCTATGCACTTTGGAGTTGTCAAGTCTGACGTACCATGATTTGGCTTCTCCAATTAGACTTTTCTGAAATAACTGCATTCTTAGGTTTTCATCATCTACATAGGATCCGAGTTCTCCAATATACACTTTTAAATGAGTATATAGATCTCCTAACCTGTTATACTTTTAAAAATTCAGGACTTGGAATTTATCTAGATAACGAGTCCCGGGGAAGATGCAAAGATCTGAGTAGTTGACACACCCATATGTTCCAGTCCCTTTGATTGGCCGAATAGCTTCTTCCATTTGTTGGACTTTCTTTCTAATGTCCAAGTTTCTTGGTTATCTTTGAGATTGATGATTTCTGGGGTTTTGTTGGTTTTTTCATGGGACTGAGGTTCAGGTATCTGTATTTCCACCTTTTTTATCAGTACCCTGACTGTCTCCTTGTGTAGAGGACTCTAGTTGAGTGGGTGCCTGTTGACCCTGAGTATTTTTACTTTGTTCTTTCAATAGGATAGCTAGCTCTGATATCTAATTTCTAAGTCCCTCGAACATTCACGAGATACAGGAGTAGATTCAGATGTGGCATTTGTAGCCATGTCTAAAGATATGCTTTGTGCCTTTTTAGACTTTGATCTGGTAGTGGGACCTATCTTGCCTACAAAAAAGGATATGTAGTTTAGTCCTGATATACACTAATAGTATGCATGCTGTGCAATGTGTCAGTTTTTAGGGTTTTTTAATGTTTTCCTGCAAAACAAAGGTAGTTGTTTTGATGACATGATAGCATGACAGGGTTTGATATTAGATAGGAATTTAATATATGACATGAATTGACATTTAATATTTGACATGAAATTGAAATTTGACATGAATTGAAAGGAAATGCATGAAGAGACTTCCTTTCGCGTTTGGTTTATCAGAGGCTGACCTATCTTAGGTTTATTTTCACGGGCTTTTCGGCATGAAAGTTCCCAGATCAGCAATCTACTAGATTAGAAATTAATCCGATCTTTTAATTATAGTGTATCTAAGTGGCGCCTTTCTTGAGCCTCGCGGGATTATGCTCCTCTTGAGTCCAGTAATCAGCCACCTAAGGGTTTGCCTCCTGGTGGAGGAATCACAAAACAAAAATTCACATACATTGCGCCTTACCGTATGTAATATAATGACATTATGTAAAAAACTAATATAAAGAATTGTAAATAGACATTAATTCATATCCATTCAATGTAAAGACAACATTCAAATATGCAGATAAAAGGGAATTGAAAATATTGAAATATGGCTTAAGCCCTCTACTGTCCCCAGCAGAGTCGCCACCTATCGACGCCGCGTTTTTCCCTTTTCTGTTTATTTTTTACTACCCTTTATGTGATCTTATCTTGCGATGGTGTATTGTTTAGAAAAGACCGACATAAATGTCGACGATTTGAAAAGATTAATTTTAATGCGATTAGGTCAAATTAGACAAAGCCGCCAATTGATATGAGTTTAAATGGATGTATCAACGCATCCGAGTTTTGAAAGGTTTTTGCAATATGGCCAAATATGTGACTCTATTTAATTGGTCTGGAACTAGTGATTCATAGAGTTCGGGGGCTTGCTTAAGCGAAGGGAAGGTGTTAGGCACCTCCTGACTTTCTTGATACACGGTTACCAATACTTTTTATTAATGTAATCCCTTAAGGGAAGGTTTATTATTCAATTTATATTATGATTGGGTAGTTAGATATGAATGCTTTATTTAAGTGAACACCAAATCTTGAGGTAATGAAGTACCAGGATTTGGGGGTGTCACAAGTTGGTATCAAAGCTTTAGGTTATGAACCTTAGGTGGGGGAAAAGCCTTAGAAAATAACCTTTGAAAAGATAGTGGTGATAAACTCTTATCGAGGTTTAAGGAAGAAGTAATAAAATACTTATGTGTTTATATGATTATAACTTATGTGCTTGTGAGTGTCAGGTAGTAATGATTAATAATTAAAACTTAAAATTTTTATTGTTATGATGACTGATGTCCGAGAATCCAGTCAGTCTAGGGAGGAAGGACCACAAATGCCTAGAGAGGAGGAGTCTCGTGACATTCTGGTGGTTTGGGAACAACTATTGCCACGGGAGTCAGCCCCGTTGGTCACAGTGGTTGAAGATGAGGATGATGATGTGGAAACGGATGAGGAGGATCCCGTTGAGCTACCACAGTCAAATGAGGACGACGAGGATGAGGAGGAAGAGATTCCACTTAACTCGATAGCTGCTCGTATGTACGATGAAGTCTACATTTGCAACGTGGAACCTCAGGATACCGTTGAGGAGTTACAAAAGATAGTAGTTGAGCAACAGACATCGATGGCACAGAAGGACGATGAGATCCAGGATCGAGATGAACGTTTGAACAATGTCGAAGAGAAGCTGGTTAATACTGAAGGAGAGAAAGAACAACTGATCGAGGAGATTGTAGAACTGAAGAACAAGCTGAAGGAAGAAGCTACTAAGAGGGCAAAAGCCGAAGACACATATGAGGAAGCTTTTCAACGAGTCGGGACAGCAGTGAAAGACGCACAATCAAAGAGAATGAAGATGGAAGAGATGAATAATGTATTCAACACCGTGATTAATCGAGCTCAAAATCGGGTCATGGATTATCTGATTCAGTTCGAGACGCTGACATCATAAATATTAGATCACAGAACAATGTTACGGATTATGGAGGAAGAACGTAGTAAGGCTAAGCAGTATGTTAGTAGAACATCGTAATTGTTAGGCGTTTAATAAAATGTTAAATAACTTGTAAATCCCTAGTGACATTTAACTTAGGGGATATGATGATGATGTTATCTTGAAACTTTAGTAGTTCAGAAAAGTAATGTAAGTAGCAGGGATGCTATTGTTATATATTTTCAAAGAGATTATGAATAAATAAAAGTGATTATTTTATTCAAAATGTTATGTGATTATTTCTTTTATGGAGGCAAGTTAAGTAGAAAATACTTAAAGAAGTTGAGTAATAATCTAATGAGTGTATATTTTAACAGAAAATGCCTCCAAGATGTCAACCACCCCGACATAGAATCCCTGAAGGAACTAATAACGACAATGTTGATGCTAACCCCATTCAACATCTAGTGACGTTACTAACAGGAGCATTGCAGAAACAACCTCAGAATCACGGTACAACGTTTAAGGATTTCATGGCGGTTGGACCACCTGAATTCTGTGGGTCGATGAATCCCGTGGAGGCACAGACATGGATCATAGAAATAGAGAAGGTATTTGATGTTACGAGAGTAGGGGAGAATCAAAAGACTGCTTTTGCAACATTCATGTTGAAAGCAGAGGCTAGTTATTGGTGGCAGGCCAATAAAACTCGAGGAGGTCAAAGAATTATGGCCTGGGATAGGTTTAAGGAAATATTCTACGAGACCTATTTCCCAGAGAGTTCGAAGAGTCAGCTAGAAGTGCAATTTTTGGAACTAAAGCTGGGAATGATGACGGTGTCTGAGTATGCTGCAAGATTCAACGAGTAGGTGAGGTTTATGCCATATCAAGTCAGCATAGACGATCGCAAGACGAAGAGGTTTGAATAGGGACTGAAGCCCTGGTTGTACAGTAGGGTTTTCTTGTTCCAGCTGAAGACATTTGCAGCAGTAATGGAGAAGGCAATTCTCGCTGAAGGTGGTGGCAAGGTTATAACAAAGTTCAATCAAGAACATAAAAAGAAGAAGAATGAAGTGGAGATTAAGAATGGAGGTGGTATTAGTGGAAACGACAACATTAATCTAAAGAGGAAATGAACTTAAAATGTGAGTGCTAGAAATCAACAGAGTAACCAACAGAATAAGAAGTTCGAAGCATGTGCTACATGCGAGAAGTTTCACAAGTGTGTGTGCTTGATGGGGAAACGAGTATGCTTCAACTGTGGCCAGGAGGTTCACATCGCCCCAAATTGCACTCAACCTAAGAAGAACGTTTGCTTCACGTGCGGGTCCAAGGATCACTTTGCTCGTGAATGCCCTAAGAAGAAGGTTGGAGAGACAGCAGGAAGCAAGGGAGGTAGCAGTGGAGGTACATGGGCCATTGCTGGACCAACGACATCAAACAAACCCACACCCAGAACCTTTAACATGACTGTGCAAGATGCTGTGCAATCAAAAGATGTGGTGTCAGGTATTATCCCAATCAATGATATTGATGCTTATGTTTTATTTGATTCGGGTGCTACTTGTTCATTTATATCTGATGAATTTGCTAAGAAGATAGAAATACCTAGTGAAGAATTGAATTTCCCTTTAAACATAGAAATTGCGAATAAGGAAGTAATTTCTGTTAGGGTCGTATACAAGAACTCTAGGGTGAATATTAAGGGGAATATCATGATGGTAGATTTAATTCCGATTATACTTGGAGATTTTGATGTTATTTTGGGAATGGATTGACTGTTCATTTATGGAGCGATAATTGATTGCCAAAAGAAATGTGTAAACCTTATGACTCCGTCAAAAGTAGTTTTCTATGGTATAAAATCGCCTAGACAAATGAGATGTCTGACGATTATGCAGGCCAAGAAGTTGATGAGTCAAGGCTGTGTGGGTTATTTAGCTTACATAGTCGATACTCAAAAGAAGGGTGTTAAATTGGAATAGATACCAATGGTTAGGAAATTTGTAGATGTGTTTCCGGAGGATTTGCCAGGACTTTCACCTGACAGAGAGATTGATTTCGTGATCGACTTAGCGCCAGGAACAACACCGATATCGAAGACCCCGTACAGAAAGGCTCTGATAGAGATGAAGGAACTGATGGTACAATTGCAAGAACTGTTAGATAATAAGTATATTCAACCAAGCGTATCATCGTGGGGAGCGCCAGTGTTATTCGTGAAGAAGAAGGATGGGTCAATACGTCTTTGTATTGATTATAGGGAATTGAACAAAGTCACTATTAAGAAAAAATATCTGTTGCCAAGAATAGATGACTTGTTTGATCAATTGAAGGGTGATAAATACTTCTCGAAAATAGATTTGAGAAGTGGATATCACCAATTGAAGGTAAGAAAGGAGGATATACCTAGAACGACATTCAGAACTCGGTATGGAGATTACAAGTTTCTGGTGATGTCTTTTGGTTTAACCAATGCCCTTGCTGCATACATGAATTTGATGAACAGGGTGTTTAAACCAATTTTAGACAAGTTTGTGGTGGTATTCATCGATGACATCTTGGTGTACTCCAAAACACAAGAAGAACATGTAGAACACTTATGTTTAACATTGGAAACACTAAGAAAAGAAAAGTTATATGCGAAATTTTCTAAGTGTGAATTTTAGCTAGATCGTGTACAATTTCTTGGGCACGTGATTGACAAAGATGGGATTTCAGTGGATCCATCAAAAGTTGAAGCCATAATCAATTGGGAACAACCAAGAACACCGTCAGAAGTGAGGAGTTTTTTGGGACTGGCCAGTTATTATAGAAGATTTATTCAAGATTTTTCCAAGATAGCCACTCTGCTAACAAATTTGACAAGGAAAGCTGTAAAATTTGTTTGGACGGAGAAATGTGAAGAGAATTTTCAAGATTTGAAGAAGAAATTAAGTGTGGCACATGTGTTGTCATTACCAGATAATACGGGAAACTTTGTGGTGTATAGTAATGCCTCAAATAAAGGATTGGGTTGTGTTCTTATGCAGAACGATAAGATTATTGTATATGCATCAAGACAGCTGAAGGACTATGAAAAAGGGTATCCGACTCATGATTTAGAATTGGCTGCAGTAGTATTTGCTCTGAAGATATGGAGACACTATCTCTATGGAGAAAAATGTGAGATCTACACTGACCATAAAAGTCTGAAGTATATTTTCACACAGAAGGACCTGAACATGCGTCAAAGAAGATGGATGGAATTGATAAAAGATTACGATTGTGAGATCTTTTATCATCCAGGCAAAGCGAATGTGGTTGCAGATGCTTTAAGCAGAAAAGGTCGGGAAACATTGATGTTATTAACCAACCAGGAAGAGCTTATTTCAGCGATGGCAATGCTAGAGTTGGAAATCAAATTTCCAAAAGAAACCAACAAAAAATTATACCAGATAGAAGCTAGTCCAACTTTGGTGGACAAAGTGAAGAATACTCAACTACAAGATGAAGAATGTGAAAGGATTAAAGAGAAAGTGGTTGAGGGTAGTGATGCAAAATACAAGATTGATACCGACGGGTTACTGAGGTTCGAGGGAAGAATTTGGGTTTCAGCAGTACCGGAGATTAAAGATGAAATCTTGACAAAAGCTCATAGCTCAAGATATTCGATTCATCCGGCAAGTACAAAAATGTATCAAGATTTATGGCAACATTTTTGGTGGCCAAATATAAAAAGAGACGTTGCAGAATGCGTTGCAAGGTGCTTGGCATGTCAGAGAGTGAAGGCCGGGCATCAAAGGCCAAGCGGATTACTTCAACCATTAGAAATACCAGAATTGAAGTGGGAGCATATCATAATGGAATTTGTAATAGGTTTTCTAACAACTCAGAAAGGGTACGATGCGATTTGGGTGGTGGTGGATAGATTAAAAAATCAGCACACTTTTTGCCAATAAAGATTAGGTTAAATCTTGATCAGTTGGCAAGGTTGTACGTTAAAAAGATTGTCTTGAGACATAGAGTACCAGTATCAATTATGTCAGATAGAGATCTGCGATTCACGTCAAATTTCTGGAAGAGACTACAAGAGTGTATGGTAACACAGTTGCGAATGAGCACGACATACCATCCATAAACAGATTGCCAAAGTGAACGAACAATCCAAACATTGGAAGATATGCTAAGAGCATGCAACATGGATTTTAAAGGGAGCTGGGAAGAACATTTACCGTTGGTAGAATTTTCCTACAACAACAGTTACCACGCGAGCATCGGCATGCCTCCTTACGAGGTATTATACGACAGAAAGTGCAGAACTCCATTGTGCTGGGATGAAGTTGGTGAACGCCAACTTTTAGGACCAGAACTAGTACAACAGAATATTGAAGTTGTCAAACTCATCAGGACAAGATTGGTAGCAGCTAAGACAGACAAAAAAGTATACTAATCAACACATATAAGATCGTGCATTCGATGTAGGAAATTATGTATTCCAAAAAGTTTCTCCTTGGAAGGGGAAAATTCATTTCGGTAAAAAGGGAAAGCTAAGCCCGGGGTTTATTGGATCCTTCGAAATGCTGCGAAGAGTAGGAGAAGTGGCTTTTGAGGTAGCTCTACCTCCAGAGTTGGAAAATGTTCATAATGTTTTTCACGTTTCAGTGTTACAACCATATAAACCGGATTACAAGCATGTAATCAAGTATGAACCGTTGCAGTTCAGTAAAGATTTGTCTTATGAAGAGATTCCTATCCAAATAGTCAACAGGAAAGAACAAGTGTTTAGGAATAAAGTGATACCTTCTGTGAAGGTGATATGGAGAAACCACAATGTCGAAGAGGCAACGTGGGAACTCGAAGCTGAAATGATGAAAAATTACCCTGAGTTATTTGTTTAATCGATGTCTTTGATTCTGGGGACAGAATCCTTGTAAGAAGGGAAGAATGTGACGATTTGATTGTTTGAGTTGTGATTCTGGGGATAAAATCCTTGTAAGGAGGGAAGGATGTAACAATCCAAAATTTCAAATTGTAATTTTAAATATTTATGGAATTATATAAATATTTATTTGATGTGTTTATTGTTGAAATTGATGAAATAAATATTGTATTGATGTGGTTATTATTAGGAAATATTTATGAATTAAATTTCGTAGATAATATTCTAAATTAAATTAATTTATAATTTAGAGAGTCATAATATAACATGAGATGTAATATTGTTGTTTTAATTTAATAATTTAAAGTGGTATGTTAAAGTATTAAATAAAATTATAATGAAATTATAATTTTATGATATTTGTTAAAGTGGAATATTTATTTAAAATATAGTATGTGTAATTAATTTATTTGATTAATGTTGGATATGGAAATCCAAATAAATAATATGTGATTATGAATTATAAACTAAATTGTTTATTAAAATAAATTAAAGAAGTTTAATGTAGTTTTGCCAAACAAGGCTTAAATATATTAAGTCTTTAAATTTTAAAGAGTTTTGCCAAACAAAGCTTTATGGCTTTTGGATTTTTAATTTTTTAAATTTAAATAATCTAAATAAAATAATAAATATAATATAATTATAACCTAAATGTTATTTTATAACTGATATTCTAATAAGTATGCGTATGAAGGTTATATCAGTTTTCTTTTACACATTAGTTAGTCTATATTGGCTAAACTGAGATTTCAGAGAGAACTTGATAGAGCTTGACAGAGAACTTGAGAGATTAAGAGAAAATCTAAGCAACTTCAGTGTTTAACAAAGAGGATTTCCAAGCTATATGAAGGTATTTCTTAACACCTTGATATTATATATATATATGCATATATAGGTTTTTACGACATAAAATCTCATGTTCTGTGAATTCAATTGTTGAATTGTTGATATATATAACTGGTAATTGTGAGTATATGTGTTTATGATGATTAGAGTTTGTGTTTAAACAAGGAAATTACATGCTAATTTCGTATAATAGTAGATAAATAATGACAGTGTATATATTTTTCTTTTAGCTTATGAAAGTACCAAATTTAGTGGTTAGTTTTATGTTAATATGTAAATTGGGTCTTGTTTATGCTAGTTCATTAAGAAACGAAGAAAACGTAGTTTGAACGAAGTGATTCGGTGTAGAATTGAAATCACAATGTTGATTTTTGGGAAGGATGTTAAAAAAATTGAGTTTTATATGAAAACATGAAATTTAAGAAATTAAATTAGTTAAAATGGTTGATAAATTGTTCTATATTGATGAATATGTGAGGAAACATATTTGTAAAAGTTCTATATCAATTGTATGCATTAATATTACTATTTTGTGGGTGAAATTCGTATTTGTTGGGCTAAAGTCGGCTACTGTTCACAGCCTTTCTGGTTCTGTCTGTGCACTGGCGCAGCTGCGCCGGTGCCAAGGCCAGAAACGGCGCAGCTGCGCCGGTCCCATGCATGTGTATGGTGTAGCTGCGCCATACCCTGTCTTGAGACAGTGAAGTCTGCTACTTCTGCAGACCTTGGATACCATTGTAGCTTAGCTTTATGATATGCTAATGTTTCCAATGTGTAATAACATAGTTAAAACAGAATCGTGCTATGGGATTAGTAGTTTAATAGTTTCAAATGATTAGTAAGTGATGAACATGGTATATTAGAACTTAGTGAGCATGATGAATAGTAAATAGGTTTTGTGAAGGTTAACACTTTAAATCTCTAATATTTGTATGGTAGCATAAGACTTGTGCTAAAATAATAAGTCTAACTAGAAATGTGTATTATGTTGGAACCTGAATGTTAGTATATCTTATAGATGGTGGTTCTAAACCTATGTGTAGGTGAACGTGAGTTTAATATTATAGCTTACGCTCGAGGCAAGTTTCTAAACTTATTTTTTTACATTGAGAAAGCTCTCTAATTCTACTTTTACAATTGAGCAAGTTTTCTAACTCTACACTTTCGTTGAACTAGTTTGTTTATTATTGTGCAAGCTTACTTATCCAATTTTAATTATAATTTCGCAAGCTCTTGTATCTAGTTGTTCATTATGATGCAAGTTTTCTAAAAATTATTTTGATGTTGGGCAAGTTATTCTTGTCTTTAACTTGTTAATTAGCTTGCAAGTTTATATAATCTGATATACTGATGTTGAATAGTTTTGTTTGTTCAAATTTCTATTCGTTATGCATGCTTAATGTTCAATTCTAAATAACCTTGGCTTAATATTGTTTAAGAAATGTATGTTATAGTTATTCAATATTTATGCTCTTAGATTATTCCTAAAGCATAACTTTAATATACAATGTTAATTCACTTATGATTTATTCCATAGAATAATGTGATTACCTTTTATTCAACTAATCCTTAGTTGATGTTTGTCAAATTCCAAATTACCTTGAAATGTATCCAAACCAAACTTACTTTGGTGCGGACTTATAATCTATATACTGAGATGAACAACTCTATTATTAGGGGTTTACGCTTAGCGTTGAAATGTTTGTGCACAATACATTATACGAAGGGCTGATCCCCCTAAGTACGTGGAGTCCTTATAGTTTTATGACCGTTAAAGTTTAAGTTGAAAGAGTACTTATAACCGTGGACATGGTTCGTAGTCATTAGACCCTCGGGTGTATAATTCAGAATGTTAATAGAACATATTGTTCAGTTATATTGAGCCTATTATTTGGCAGTTAATATAAAGTTTTATTCAATTTCGTTTCAAGTGAGCCTTGTTTGCTCACTCTTACTTATATAAATATTATAGCTAAAGTTGAGAAGGTCAACGTACCTAGCATCAGTAAGGGAAAGGGAAAGATGAACAAGTACTAAAGACTTGTAATCATTTTGATATTTTTATTATCAGACTTTAGTTTGAATGATTGTAATGAAGTTTATTTATTTTTTACATTTGAATGATTGTATATAAAGGTTAGATAACCTGGGAGATTTTATTAATGTAATACCTTAAGGGAAGGTTTATTATTCAATTTATATTATGATTGGGTAGTTAGATATGAATGCTTTATTTAAGTGAACACCAAATCTTGAGGTAATGAAGTACCAGGATTTTGGGGTGTCACAAGTTGGTATCAAAACTTTAGGTTATGAACCTTAGGTGGGGGAAAAGCCCTAGGAAGTAACATTTGAAAAGATAGTGGTGATAAACTCTTATCGAGGTTTAAGGAAGAAGTAATAAAATACTTATGTATTTATGTGATTATAACTTATGTGCTTGTGAATGTCAGGTAGTAAAGATTAATAATTAAAACTTAAAATTTTTGTTGTTAGGATGACTAATGTCCGAGAATCCAGTTAGGCTAGGGAGGAAGGAGCTCAGATGCCTAGAGAGGAGGAGTCTCGTGACATTCAGTTGGTTTGGGAACAACTACTGCAACGGGAGTCAGCCCCGTTGGTCACAGTGGTTGAAGATGAGGATGATGTGAAAATGGATGAGGAGGATCCCGTTAAGCTGCCACAGTCAAATGAGGATGACGAGGACGAGGAGGAAGAGATTCCACTAAACTCAATAGCTGCTCGTATGTACGATGAAATCTACGACCGTAATATGGAACTTCAGGATACCGTCGAGGAGTTGTAAGAGATAGTAGTTGAGCAACAGACATCGATGGTACAAAAGGACGATGAGATCCAGGATCGAGATGAACGTTTGAACAATGTCGAAGAGAAGCTGGTTCATACTGAAGGAGAGAAAGAACAACTGATCGAGGAGATCGCAGAACTGAAGAATAAGTTGAAGGAAGAAGCTACTAAGAGGGAAAGAGCCGAAGACTCATATGAGGAAGCTTTTCAACGAGCCGGGACGGCAGTGAAAGACGCATAAGAAAAGAGAATGAAGATGGAAGTGATGAATAGTGTATTCAACACCGTGATTAATCGAGCTCAAGATCGGGTCATAGGTTATCTGATTCAGTTCGAGACGCTGCCATCATACATATTAGATCGCAGAACAATGTTCCAGATTATGGAGGAGGAACATAGTAAGGCTAATCAGTATCTTAGCAGAACATCGTAGTTGTTATGCGATTAATAAAATGTTAAATAATTTGTAAATTCCTAGTGACATTTAACTTATGGGATATGATGATGATGTTGTCTTGAAATTTTAGTTGTTCAGGAAAGTAATGTAAGTTGCAAGGATGCTATTGTTATATATTTTCAAAGAGATTATGAATAAATAAAAGTTATTATTTTATTCAAAATATTATGTGTTATGTGATTATTTCTTTTATGGAGGAAAGTTAAGTAGAAAATACTTAAAGAAGTTGAGTAATAATCTAATGAGTGTATATTTTAACAGAAATTGCCTCCAATACGTCAACCACCCCGACAAAGAACCACTGAAGGAACCAATAACGACAATGTTGATGCTAACCCCGTTCAACAACTAGTGACGTTACTAACAGGAGCATTGCAGAATCAACCTCAGAATCAAGGTACAACGTTTAAGGATTTCAAGGCGGTTGGACCACCTGAATTCTGTGGGTCCATGAATCCCGTGGAGGCACAGACATGGATCATAGAAATGGAGAAGGTATTCGATGTTACGAGAGTAGGGGAGGATCAGAAGACTGCTTTTACAACATTCATGTTGAAAGTAGAGGCTAGTTATTGGTGGTATGCCAATAAAACTCGAGGAGGTCAAAGGATTATGACATGGGATAGGTTTAAGGAAATATTCTTCGAGACCTATTTCCCAGAGAGTTCGAAGAGTCAGCTAGAAGTGCAGTTTTTAGAACTAAAGCGGGGAATGATGACGGTGTCTAAGTATGCTGCAAGATTCAACGAGTAGGTGAGGTTTATGCCATATCAAGTCAGCACAGACGATCGCAAGACGAAGAGGTTTGAACAGGGACTGAAGCCCTGGTTGTACAGTAGGGTTTTCTTGTTCCAGCTGAAGACATTTACAGCAGTAATGGAGAAGGCAATTCTCACTGAAGGTGGTGGCGAGGCTATAACAAAGTTCAATCAAGAACATAAAAAGAAGAAGAATGAACTGGAGATTAAGAATGGAGGTGGTAGTAGTGGAAACGACAACATTAATCTAAAGAGGAAATGAACTGGAAATGTGAGTGCTAGAAATCAACAGAGTAACCAACAGAATAAGAAGTTCGAAGCATGTGCTACATGCGAGAAGTTTCACAAGGGTGTGTGCTTGATGGGGGAAATGAGTATGCTTCAACTGTGGCCAGGAGGGTCACATCGCCTCAAAATTGCACTCAACCTAAGAAGAACGTTTGCTTCACGTATGGGTCCAAGAATCGCTTTGCTCGTGAATGCCCTAAGAAGAAGGTTGGAGAGACAGCAGAAAGCAAGGGAGGTAGCAGTGGAGGTACATGGGCCATTGCTGGACCAACGACATCAAACAAACCCACAACCAGAACCGTTAACATGACTGTGCAAGATGTTGTGCAATCAAAAGATGTGGTGTCAGGTATTATCCCAATCAATGATATTGATGATTATGTATTGTTTGATTCGGGTGCTACTTGTTCATTTATATCTGATGAATTTGCTAAGAAGTTAGAAATACCTAGTGAAGAATTGAATTTCCCTTTAAACATAGAAATTGCGAATAAGGAAGTAATTTCTGTTAGGGTCGTATACAAGAACTCTAGGGTGAATATTAAGGGGAATATCATGATGGTAGATTTAATTCCGATTAGACTTGGAGATTTTGATGTTATTTTGGGAATGGATTGACTGTTCATTTATGGAGCGGTAATTGATTGCCAAAAGAAATGTGTAAACCTTATGACTCCGTCAAAGGTAGTTTTCTATGGTATAAAATCACCTAGAAAAATGAGATGTCTGACGATTATGCAGGCTAAGAAGTTGATGAGTCAAGGCTGTGTGGGTTATTTAGCTTACATAGTCGATACTCAAAAGAAGGGTGTGAAATTGGAATAGATACCAATGGTTAGGAAATTTGTAGATGTGTTTCTGGAGGATTTACCAGGACTTTCACCTGACAGAGAGATTGAGTTCGTGATCAACTTAGTGCCAGGAATAACACCGATATCGAAGGCCCCATACAGAATGGCTCTGATAGAGATGAAGGAACTGATGGTACAATTGCAAGAACTGTTAGATAAGAAGTATATTCAACCAAGCGTATCACCGTAGGGAGCGCCGGTGTTATTCGTGAAGAAGAAGGATGGGTCAATACGTCTTTGTATTGATTATAGGGATTTGAACAAAGTCACTATTAAGAAAAAATATTCGTTGCCAAGAATAGATGACTTGATCTGACTTGTTTGATCAATTGAAGGGTGCTAAATACTTCTCAAAAAATAGATTTAAGAAGTGGATATCACCAATTAAAGGTAAGAAAGGAGGATATACCTAGAAAGGCATTCAGAACTCGGTATGGACATTACGAGTTTCTGGTGATGTCTTTTGGTTTGACCAATGCCCCTGCTGCATTCATGGATTTGATGAACAGGGTGTTTAAACCATTTTTAGACAATTTTATGGTGGTATTCATTGATAACATCTTGGTGTAATCTAAAACTCAAGAAGAACACGTAGAACACTTACGTTTAACATTGGAAACACTAAGGAAAAGTTGTACGTGAAATTTTAAGTCCTTTCGATGAAGATCCGCATAACTCTTTTGTCGATCATGTGCTGTTTGTATACGTTTTTGGATCATTTGGATCTTCTCTATAGTCATTTATACCAACTCTGGTCCCAGCAATGTTGTTTCTCCCACCTCATTCCAGCATACTTGAGAGCGTTATTTTTGTCCATACAATACTTCAAATGGAGCCACACCTATACTTACCTGATAACTATTGTTGTAGAAGAATTCCACTAATGGTAGGTACTTATCCCAACTCCCTTTGAAATCTAAGACATAGAGTCTTAATAGATCTTCAAGAGTTTGAATAGTCCTCTCTGATTGCTCCTCCGTTTGAGGATGGTATGCTAAACTAAGTTGTAAATATGTGCCCATAGCTTTCTGCAAGCTAACCCAAAATCGTATAGTGAATCTTGGATCACAATCTGAAACTATGGATACTGGCATGCAATGCAATCTCACAATCTCATTCACGTACATAAGTCTCCTATATAGGCAAGAAATAAGCAGACTTGGTTAATCTATCAACAATGACCCAAATCGCATCTATGCATTGAGAAACCTTGGGAAGACCCATAACGAAATCCATAGTAATGTGTTTCCACTTCCATTTCAGAATGTCAAGTGGTTGCAATGGACCCTTTGGCAATTGATGCTCCGCCTTTACACGTTAACAAGTTAAACACCTCGAGATAAACTCCGCGATCTCTCTCTTCATATTGTTCCACCAAAATGTATGTCGAAGATCATGATACATTTTGGTACTACCAGGATTGATTGCAAACGGTGTGTTGTGTGCCTCCATCATGATTCTATGTTTCAAGTCAGAATCGTTAGGAACACAAAGTCTGGAGTTGACTCAAAGTATTCCTTCTTCATCGATTCTTACTTCTGGAATAACATCTTCTTGCACTTTCTTCTTCATACGCATTGACTCCAGGTCCATAGCTTGAGCAGCTTTAACTTTATCGATTAAAGTCGGTTCTACTCGTATGATTGATATCATCACATGGGTATTTGGAGCCTTTACCTCTATCTCCATCATTTGTAAGTCATACAAAATGGGCCTTTGTGTTAACAACATTGCACTCATACCCGCATATGATCTTCTACTCAATGCGTCAGCTACCACGTTTGCTTTTTCAGGATGATATTGGATGGTATAATCTTAATCTTTCAATAGCTCGAGCCAACGTCGTTGCCACATGTTGAGTTCCTTTTGGGTGAAGAAATATTTGAGGCTTTTATAATCTGTATAGATCTCCACTTTCTCCCCATACAGGTAGTGTCTCCAGATCTTCAACGCGAAAACGACTGCTGCCAACTCCAAATCTTAAGTAGGATAATTCCTCTCATATTCTTTGAGTTGTAGCGAGGCATAGACTATGACTTTCTCATGTTGCATGAGAACACATCCTAACCCTTTTCCTGAAGCATCGCTGTAGATAACAAATCCATCCGAACTAGTGGTATTCTTAGAACCGGTGCCAAAATGAGTCTCCTCTTGAGTTCTTGAAAACTCATCTCACAATCCTCACTCCAACCAAATTTTGTATCTTTATGAGTCAGCTGAGTTAACGGAGTAGCGATTCGAGAAAATTCTTCCACGAATCTCCGATAGTAACCAGCTAAGCCCAGAAAGCTACTTACTTCAGTCACCGATTTCGGTTGCTCCCAACTTTGTATTGCTTTAATCTTTGCCGGGTCAAAAGATACTCCATGTTTTGACACCACGTACCCAAGAATGTTACTTTCTCAGGCCATAACTCGCATTTCTTTAGCTTAGCATATAACTTTTTGTCACGAAGCCTTTGAAGTACCAGCTTCAAATGGTGCCCATGATCTTCACAACTTTTGGAATAGATGATGATGTCATCAATAAAGACAACAATGAACAGATCTAAATATTTCTTGAACACACGGTTCATCATATCCATGAAAGCAGCTGGAGCATTAGTCAATCCAAAAGACACGACTAAGAATTCATAATTCTCGTACCGAGTTCTGAAGATAGTCTTTGGAATATCCTCAGTTTTAATCTTTAGCTGATGATATCCAAAACGAAGATCGATCTTTGAAAAGAATTGTGCTCCTTGTAACTGATCAAACAGGTCATCAATGCGAGGTAGCGGATACCTATTCTTGATGGTGCCATGATTCAATTCCCGGTAGTCAATACAAATTCGCATACTCCCGTCTTTCTTCTTTATGAATAAAACAGGAGCACCCCAAGGAGATGTACTAGGACAAATGAAACAGATGTCTAACAACTCCTGAAGTTAGACCTTTAAATCATGAAGTTCAATAGGAGCCATTTGATATGGGAATTTAGAAATGGGCTTTGTACCAGGTTCAAGGTCAATAAAGAATTCAACTTCACGTTCTGGGGTTAAACCGGGAAGTTCTTCAGGAAATACATCAAGAAATTCACTAACAATAGAAATATTATTCAAATCTGACGTGTTTTTGTTCAAGTCCGTGACATGGGCTAAGAAAGCTTGACATCAATTTTTTAATAAACGAATAGCTTTATGGCTTGATATGACATTGATTGACTTTAGTGGTTTAGTTGTTTAAATTCGTATAATAGGTTGGTTAAGAATATGAAAACTAACAACCTTACGAAAATAATCAATTTTAGCATGATGAGTGGTTAACCAATCAATCCCTAAAATCACATCAAATGCAAGTATTTTCAACGAAATAAGATCGGCAGGTAATGTGATGGTTCTAACTTGAATCAAGCAAGATTTATAAGCAGTAGATGTAATGAAAGTTTCTCCTAACGGAGTCTCAACAGATAAGTCAAGGTCTAATTTCTCCAGAGTCAAGTTCAAACATTGAGCACAAGTAGGAGAGATAAAAGAATGGGTAGAACCGGTATCTAACAAGGTATAAACTTCACAAGAGTTTATGATTAGCTTACCCATGATCATCTTATTTGGGTTCCTCGCGTTTTGGACAGTCACGACAAACGCCCTTCCAGGAACCACAGACTTTGACTTGTCCGGGACAGCCTTTGGAGTCACCATCCCCATTGAAATTGGTTTCGAAACAAGACAATCTCTAGCTATATGACCTTCCTTTCCATAGTTATTGTGACACCCCCAAATCCAGGTACTTCATTCCCACAGGATTTGGTGCTCACTTATCAAAACTATTACATCTAACTACCCATAATCAAAGGATAAAGACATAATTTAAATAACTTAAACAATAATATTTCCCATTAAAGGATTACATCATCATCTCAAAAACAATCCCAGGTAATCTAACCTTAAAATTATTACATCAGTTTGTGGAATACATTATAAAATAAAACAAGTCTTAAAACTTCAAGCATTTAAATAAACTTTAACTAATTCTTCATCACTTAGACATCTTGCCCTTTCCCTTGCTAGTAGATGGATCATCACCTCTTTCGACTTTAGCTGCATTGTTTAATTGCAAGAGTGAGCAAACAATTGCTCGCTGACATAAAGATAGTATAGTAACAACATGAGAGTGAACAACGAATACTGAATAATAAAGAACTTGTTCTACGAATCAAAATAGAAAACAAGTTCGAACTTTAATTATCTGAGGGTCTTAAGACCACGAACTATGTCCACGGTGTTTAGGTATTATTACCTTAACCTTAACAGTCATCAGACTGTACAGACTCTTCTTAACGTACTCAGGGGGATCAGTCCTTTGTACAATGTATTGTGCACAAACATCTAAACGTTACATGTACAAAATCCCATATGTTAGGGTTATTCGTCTCAGTTTGAATTTAGAATTTCCGCACTAAAGAAAGTTTAGTTTGGAACTAGCTTATCAGTGTTTCTAGAATTTTAGAACACTTATTCAATTTCCATCAATAAAGGTTTAATACGAGAATGTATAACTGAACAAGGCTATTAAAGTCAAAGATCAGATATCAACAATATATATAACTGAATAACATGATATACATGCCAAGTGCTATATTCAAAGGAACTTAAAACAATCTTCTATGAATCAATGTGTTAGAACAATATATGCATCAAATGATAATAAAGAAAGTAAATCTTGCTCGATGTAACGAATTAGGTTTCAAGAGCTTGCATAAGCATATTCAAGATAGATTACGCTTGCTCAATTTTAAAAACTTGTACAATAATAATATAGGAATGGAAACTTGCATTCAATATGAAAAGAATGAAGTTAGAAAGCTTGCTCAATTGTAAGGAGTTAAGGTTTAAGAACTTGCCTTGATTGTAAGCTACACAAACGTAAAATAATCTTCAATTACCCTACACATATCATTAAAATCGCAACAACAATTAATTGTGTGAATATTAGCTTTATGGGTTTAGCCCATCATTTAGGCCATAACCTTAACTTAGCATCTAACCATGTTGGTTAACATACTTAATGAATTTGAAATCTCATTACGAGCCAACACAGCCTAACCGTTCATCTCTAACCTTTGAAAACATCACATTTAGTTTCATTTTATAACTTATTTAAATAATTATTTCAAATATTTACACTTTGCATTACAACACATTAACATCTGTTATTATAGTTTATATCATGTTTTAACATCATTAACATGCATGCTAAACTAACACAAGTTCGTTACACATGACCTGCAATTAAGCAGACTTCACTGTCTGTGACTGGCTACTCGCGCGGCCGCGCGAGTAATATACTGGGCTATCGCGCGCCCGCACCCAAATGCTGCGCGCCCGCGCGACATCTGCGCGCCATTCAGCGCGCCCGCACGATGCACCAGACTTAGTTTTTACAGAAGCTCGAAAACAGACTCTGTTTTGGCCAAAAATCCCAATTCTACAGAAAATTACCCACTTCAACATCTAAAACTTCGTACTAACATAGCTATACATGCTATTCATCATTCTATATATAAAAACATCACACATATACGAATTTGAAGAATCAAAACTATAATTTTTCCAAATTTCTTCATTTTTATACTTATAACGAATTTGATCGCCACGAACTCGTTTCTTAATCAATTGTCATGATTTAAACTTCGTTGTTTTTGTTTCTTAACATAGCAACACAATCCAACAACAAATTTCAAATTACAACACATATAAAGCATGAAATTTGGTACTTTCTAAAGCCATTTTTCAAATATGAGCACTATTAATTATTTTTCATTCCTACAACCCAATTTTAAAAAATTTGACACATAAATATCCACCATATATGATGATTATCAGTTTATAAACCATATCTACATGTATATTTCAACACAACATGACTTAGCAATTTATAGAGAATGAACATGAAAACTTAAACATAAACCTTAGAAGTAGAATATACCTTGATTTAGCAAACCCTAGTTGTATGTTAGCAAGAAAAGGTGATTCTCTCTCAAAACCACTGTGATCTTCCTTCTCTAAAACCTCTGTGTTCTCTTCTTCCAAGCTCTCTCTCTCTCTCTCTCTCTCTCTCTCTCTCAACACTCTGTGATATCTAGCTAAGCCTTAGAAAAGTAGACGCGTAAATAAACTGAAGCCCACGCACTTCAGTTAAAAAAAATCAAACGTCTACGTCAGTTACACAAGACCAAAGGCCACAAGGCCATGTTTGGCTAACCAAGAATTTCCCTCCAAAACTAAATTATTTATATTATATAGTTTTCATGTGTCACACTAGTTAATTAAATAACTTTAGCTTAATTAATTTAAATTAATAATAATGAAAATCTTATTATCATTATTATACTTATAATTTAATAAATAATTATATATCCAATTTAATTAATAAATTAGACACATTACTTTATTTAATTTATTTATTTCCTTTAAATTAAACAATTTATTTAATTTAATTATTTTCTTAAATATTAAGTAATTGATTTAATTTAATTATTTTCTTAAATTAAATCCTTCAAATAAAATTATCATTATTCAATTCAATTAATTAATTTAGTTACTAAATTAATTCATTACAATCCATCAATTATTTATTTTCTCAATAAATAAATTATTTAAAATATTTATTTAATTCCATAAATATTTAAATTAAATTACAAATTTCTCGATCGTTATAGTTATAACACACCTTAGATTGTTGTAGGCAGTTTAGGCTGATGTGTCCCTCTTTTTCGTATTTATAACAAACGACCAGTGCTCGTTCTCCCCCCCCCCCCCTTGAAATAGCTGATGTTGGTGTTGACGTCTTTACGTTGTCATTGTTGTACATTCTCTTCTTGAAATCTCCTCCCGACTCGCTTCTTCTATTTTCATGGCCACGATTACCACCAGAGTGGTTACTGCTTTTGGTAGAATATTTTCCTCCCCACTGGTTGTCATTGCTCCGATGACCGCTGCCACTGGCATGACCCTGGTTGTTGTCCCTTGGTTGAACATACTCATTATACCGCTCTAATAATTGAGCCCTATTTACAACATCTGAATATAGAGAAAATTTATGAGAGATAAGATATTGCCAAATCTCGGGTTTTAGACCTCTCAAAAACATTCGCGTCATTCATTCCTCATTCTCTACCAAATGAGGTACAAATCTAGATAACTCTGCGAACTTCACCTCGTACTGGGACATCGTCATATTGTTTTGTTCCAGTCTAATAAATTATACCTCCTTCATATGACGAATACTTTCAGGAAATTACTTGTCGTTAAATAGTTTTTGAAACGCTTCCCAAGACATATTGAGTGCGACAGGCTGGGTACGCTTCATAGATTCCCACCAGTAATCTGCCTCACCACGGAACATAAAGGTAACGAATAGAGCCTTCTGTTCCTCCGTGCATCCCAAGACATCAAATATCTTGGTAATTTATTTAACCCACGTTTCTGCCTTGATCGAATTTGGCTTTCCCGCAAATTCTGGTGGTCCTAACTCTTTGAACTGCTTGGCTGTGACAAGCCGCGCATTGATATCATTTTCACCCATATTTTTTATACGAGTCTCCCTCGTCTGATTTTGCATGAACTGCAAAAAGCTTCTAAACATTCCATCATTCATCATTTATTCGGTAGTGTTGTTTATAGGAGAAATATTACCTTCTTGTTGCACGTTCCCCTGGGTGGTGATTAAAGGTGTCTCCACGGTTTCATTCACTCCATTATTAATATTTTCAGCTGTCATTCTCAAATACTGCCACAAAATAAGGGTTAATTAACAAATTAACATGTCAAATATTAACCATATGCTCCGACTGACCAACCAAATAAGCTTAGGTATGACACACTAGCGAAGGATTACTCGTATCTCCCCTCCTAGTTCTATTCCCCGATCTCCGCCGAAGACCATATCCCTAAGCTCTGATACCAACTGTGATGCCCCCAAAATAGGTATACATCATCCATTTTGAGTCGCCAAATACATGGTACAGAAGCAAATACAACTTCAGTAAATACAACTTCAGTAATATAATTGTCGTGCAAAATACGACAACACATAATTGTGAGTTTAAATACAAATATTATCTAATAGACAGTATACAAACTCAAAAGGAGTCCTCATTAAAATTATTGATACACTATTTTACAGAATAGTGAGGACTACTAAAACAACTATCCTGAACCATCGCTCCATACCCCGGCTAGTTCCTGCTATGTTCTCACCTCCTGAGAAGAAAAATGGAACAAAAAGGAAAATGGTAAGCTTAACTAGCCCAGTAAAGACTACTATGAATAAGATAATATACAACAAATTATCATTTGTCTACAACAGAGAAAAATCTGATAGAATACAATAGAGAACAACTTTTAGATCAACAAGTGCAGCGGAAACAACAATCCATTAGAAGAGCCAAGTAGAGAATGAATTCTACTATCTTCTAAGATTTAAAAGTCCATCATCAATATTTTATCCCTGTAATATCAATCAATATACATCTTGAATGAAATATTCATTTTTGCACTACAAGCAAAAGATATTCATTTGTATCACCAGTTGGTCATGGTCATCTCAACACCTGTTCATCTTTGCACTACGGGCCAAAGATATTCATCAGTTAATCATTTATCTTTGCACTACAGGCCAAAGATATTTAGTACTATCATCATTTAGGACTGAGGATGATGAAAAATATCTTAAAAAAATGAATCCAGTGAGATAAAAGATCAAAGATTAGGGATTCGTACTTTAGTTTATCCAAGTTCAAAAATACCTTATAATAATCAACTATGGAGCAAAATTAAAGAATGAAGATCAAAACATGGATACAATCAAAGATAGTAACCATAATAGACAACTTGGACAGAGAAAAGAAAATTTAATTTTTTCTGTGAATAGTATCGTATTCGTGAATAGTGTTGTATACATGAATAGTGTCGTATATGTGAATAGTAACCCCGACATAAAAAAGGTAAAAATTCCATAATAAAATTCATACCAATATTTTGGTATAATGATATTGAAAGAATAACATCATTATGAAGAAAATAACATCCCTTACCTCAAAAGAATAGTACTTCTAGCTAAAATATCGGGTATAAGGCTGAAAGAAACGTGCACTGAATAGAAACTCATAAAGTATCTAAATACTCACAAAATACGCTTGATAATATAGAGAGAGAAAGTTTATGATTCTGGTGTAATTTTAAATTCTAACTAAGCATCATATTTGTAGGAAAATGCTTAGAACGCCATAACAGGCTAACCTGCTACCTGATGGCTTTACCTGCTACTATTCATGCCCACCATTTATGAAATAAAATTTTAGCACATTTTTTCACCAACCAAAAGTGGGGCCCACCCATGTTTTTAATAAAAAAATATTTATTTCTGAAACTTCAATAATTCATAATAAATAGCCCTTTTATCATAAAAATACGAATTTTATGTCCATTTCATAGAAAATTAAATTCTCTACAACATTGTAGAAGAAAGGTTTTCTAAATTCCAAACAAAAAAATGCCCGAAATCCACATACGGACGATTTTTAATACATTCATTTAGACAAAATACTGATAAAATACCTCAACATTAATTTCATCATTTATAACCACAATAAATATATCCATCATTTATATCCACATAAAATAAATATTTTCTTATCATATAAATCAATAATTAATTATTCACAAATAATATTACAGAATCATAATAATAACAACCACGTCGTTCCCAAGAAAGAGGGGGGTTTTCGATAAGGATTTCTCCTTATTGGCGCGCAATTAGGTGACCAAACTCCTTTTTTAGACATAACTTCCTTAGATATTGCCAATAATGTTATCTAACAATATTATTCAAATTATATGAATTATTGATCTGATAATAGAGATATCGTGCAATGACAATTATTGGAACAACAATAATATAAAATATCAACGTAGCAATTATTGAATCAATAAAATAAAATATTGAAAAATAATTACTGTAACAATTATTGAGTAGTGTCTTCTTACGTAAGAATCAATAATTCAAAAATATTGTGCAATACTATGTGCTACTGTCCAACCACGCATATTACTGTATTTTAACCACCGAGTATTCCAATAGTGTTAACGATAACAACTACGCGGTTATTTATAAAAACTCAAACTTGTCGTTATCTCCATCCGACCGTTTTCCATTATGGGGCCCATAAATGGCTGCGCCGTCATACGAATATTCCCTGACAGCAAGAATATTCCATGACCAAACTAATATTCCCCGACAAAAATGAATATTTTATAACCACTTGCTTATTTAGCAAAATTTGCACATTTCACCCATAACCAAAGCATTATATCATATTAACACCTTATTATTCACAATAATAAATAGAGGAAATTCAATTTTATTTATAAAAAGTTGGGGTCTTACAGTTTTACTGTATACCCGTTCAGTTGTACTACTGGAGGCTGATGAGTGGGTTTTATACCTACGAATCGGCCTCTAATTCGAGCTTAAACTGTGTTAATTCTTTATATTTATGATTCTTTTACTTGTTTATTATTGTTTTATGTTTAGGTGTGGTGGCATAGCATTCGAACTTCTTAGAGAGTGCTAAAATCTATGCTGTTATTGTCGTCACTCCATCTACCTCTAACACTCCAGCGACTGGAGGTTGTGTCATTCTTGTCGTGGGCCATTGATAGTTGTTAGCAGCCATCATCTTTATCAACTGATATGCCTCCTCATAGTTCTTTGCCATAAAGGCTCCCCCCGATGCTGCATCAATGCTCGTCCTGAGATTCCCATGTAGTCCGTTGTAAAATGTATTCATCTGCAACAACTTAGGCAATCCATGGTGTGGGCATTTCCTGAGAAATTCTTTGTATCTCTCCCATGCCTCATACAATGACTCCCCATGTTGCTGATCAAACATGGTAATCTCATTCCTCATCTTTGCAGTTTTTGCTGGCAGGAAAAATTTAGCGAGGAATTTCTGAGCCAGGTCATCCCATGTCGTTATCGAATCCGCTGGTAGAGAGTGTAACCAACTCTTTGCCTTGTGCCACAGAGTGAATGGGAACAAGCGAAGTCTAACTGCCTCATCCGACACCCCATTGTACTTTAAAGTGTCACAGATTTCCAGAAAACTAATCAAATGCTCATTAGGATAGTCATTTGCGAGCCCCCCAAACTGAACCTAGTTCTGTATCATCTGAATAGTCCAAGGCTTAATCTCGAATGTATTCGCAACTATAGTAGGCCTAGTGATACTCAATTGCAGCTCAGTCACCTTAGGTGTTGCAAAGTTCCTCAACGCTTTCTGGTCTTCGGCAGCCATTGCTTCTTCCATATCAGAGTTTTCTAACTCATCCCATATCTCTTTGATCTACTTACTTAACCTCTGAAACCTTCTCTCAATGTCGTCCTCAAAAGGAAGCAAGTCTGGATTTTTGAATCGAGTTTGCATAAACCAACTTCAAAAACCTGAAATAACAAGAACAAAACAAAAACAAAAAATGTTTAAGTAAAATGAGACTAATTAAATTGATATTGAAAATTAGTAAAATCTATACTAAAGTCCCTGGCAACGACGCCAAAAACTTGTTGGGTAAAATCTAGTACTCACAGCACACAAGTATACGTGATCAACAAGTAATATAATAGTAAGTAGAGTATCGTTCCCTCAGAGACTTTGTAAGAATTTAAACCTCACAATTACCAATTTCCTATTAATCCTAATTTTATTAAACTAATCAATTTCCAGTTTGTAATTAACAGTATTCAAACTATTAAAATCACCACACAATCAATAAACGCTAAAAATTGAATTTTCAAACAAATAATGGAGAATTAGGCTTTCGACTTCACTTTAAGCATCACTCAGATTATTACACCTTTATTCCAGTTTAATTCACTACCCCCGTTTATTAATCAAGAACACGTATGTAGAACTAGCCACCTCTCGATGCACTAATACCGTATTAACCCAAATCCACAATTAAGATCGAATTACGTTAAACACCTTAATTAACTAACACACTATATCTCTATGTGAATTACAATTAAAGAAGGTTGAAGCTCAAGTTCTTTTTCTGATTACATGCGATGTCAAGCATATCTTTACCCTAACATTCATCAAGATTCTGTTCATTCACATAAATCAAGAACACATGCTATATTAATAAAGTCTAGACTGTATTTCATCTCTCGAGTTCATACAAGTCCACAAAGAATCGTTGATCAGCCAATTCATAAATTCATGCACAAATTAATATAGATAAATGGGATAATAGCTTATTAAACTGAAATCAAAGATTACATAACCATCGTTCCACTTAAAGATCCGTCTTAAGCATAAAAAGTAATTAGTTCATAATAAATGAAATAAAAATTGAATAAATCAAAGATAACATCTTCTCAATTACATAAATAAACTAGAGTAAAAGAATAACGCAGAACACCCTTCACTTTAGTCTCAATCCGCAACCAATACGATCGTTCTTCAAAATCTCCACTCCGTTGCTCACTATGAAAATCTGTGATCAATCTTCATTAGTTGCTTTGCATAATGCTTAATTCGTTGTTTGTTGAGCCATATATATCCCACATCAAGTCTTCGCCGAAATCCCATGTATATTAGAATCCATGTGCTATACAAAGTCTAATTCCCAAGTCCCAGCAGAGATCGACTCAGAACAGGACTACCAGAAATCAGGACCCCCCGCCCCGGCGGTGGCGTACAAGTCAAATAGGCCCGCCCCGGTGGGCTATCTTCCTGTTAGTTGACTTTTGCCAATTTCTAAACTTGCTCCATTTACGCTCCAAATGCCTTCTTTTCTTATCATTCGCCACACCAACCACCCTACACACGAAATAACAAGAAACAAGTAAGAATGAACATGAACACAAAGAATTAACACGATTATGCTTAAAATGGACATCAATTCGTGGATATAAAATCCACTTATCACGTATTTTGTGAGTATTTAGATACTTTGTGAGTTGCTATTTAGTGCAAGTTTCCTTCAGTCTTATACCTGATATTTCAGCCATAAGTACTTTCTTTTAAGGTAAGGGATGTTATTTTTGTCATAATGATGTTATTCTTTCAATATCATTATACCAAAATATTGGTATAGATTTTATTGTGGAATTTCTACCTTTTTCATATCGAGGTTACTATTCATGTATACGACACTATTCACGTATATGGCATTATTCATGAATACGACACTATTCATAAAAAAAATGAAATTTTCTTTTTTTGTCCAAGTTGTCTATTATGGTTACTATCTTTGATTGTATCCATGTTTTGATCTTCATTCTTGAATTTTTCTCCACAATTGATTATTATAAAGTATTTTTGAACTTGGATAAACTAAAGTACGAATCCCTAATCTTTGATCTTTTATCTCACTGGATTCATTTTCTTTAAGATATTTTTTATCATCCTCAGTCTTAAATGATGATAGTACTAAACATCTTTGGCTTGTAGTGCAAAGATGAATGATTAATTGATGAATATCTTTGGCCCGTAGTGCAAAGATGAACATGTGTTGAAATGAACATGACCAACTGGTGATACAAATGAATATCTTTGGCCTGTAGTGAAAAGATGAATATTTGATTCAAGATGTATATTGATTGATGTTACAAGGATAAAATATTGATGATGGACTTTTAAATCTTAGAAGATAGTAGAATTCATTCTCTACTTGACTCTTCTAATGGATTAATGTTTTCGCTGCAGTTGTTGATCTAAAAACTAGTTGTCTATTATATTCTATCAGATTTTTCCCTGTTAAAGACTAATGATAATTTGTTGTATATTATCTTAATCATAATATTTTTTACTGGGCTAGTTGATCTCACCCTTTTCCTTTTTGTTCCATTTTTCTTCTAAAGAGGTGAGGACATATCAGGAACTAGTCGGGGTATGGAGTGATGGTTCAGGATAGTTGTTTTAGTAGTCCTCACTATTTTGTAAAATAGTTTATCAATAATTATAATGAGGACTCTTTTTGAGTTTGTATACTGTCTATTAGACAATATTTTTGAATTTAAACTCACAGTATATGTGTTGTCATATTTTGCACGACAATTGTATTACTGCAATTGTATTTGTTTCTGTACCATGTATTTGATGACTCAGAATGGGTGATGTATACTTATTTTGGGGGCGTCATAGTTGGTATTAGAGCTTAGGAATATGGTCTCTGGCGGAGATCGGGGAATAGAACTAGGAAGGGAGAGACGAGTAATCCTTCGCTAGTGTGTCATACCTAAGCTTATTTGGTTGGTCAATCAAAGCATATGATTAATATGTGATATGTTAATTTGTTAATTAACCATTGTTTTGTGGCAGTATTTGAGATTGGCAGCTGGAAATATTAACAATGGAGTGAATGAGACCGTGGAGACACCTTTAATCACCACCCAAGGGAATGTGGAACAAGAAGGCAATATTCCTCCTGTAAACAATACTATCGAACAAATGATGAATGATGAGATGTTTAGAAGCTTTTTGCAGTTCATGAAAAATCAGACGAGGGAGACTCGTGTACAAAATACGGGTGGAAATGATAGTAATGCGTGGCTTGTCACAGCCAAGCAGCTCAAATAGTTGGGACCACCAGAATTTACGGGAAAGCCGGATCCGATCAAGGCAGAAATGTGGGTTAAATAAATTACCAAGATATTTGATGTCTTGAGATGCATGAAGGAATAGAAGGTTCCATTCACCACCTTTATGTTCCGTGGTGAGGCAGATTACTGGTGGGAATCTGTGAAGCGTACCCAACCTATCGCACTCAACATGTCTTGGGAAATATTTCAGAAACTGTTTAACGAAAAGTACTTTTCTGAAAGTATTCGTCATATGAAGGAGATAGAGTTTATTATAATGGAACAAAACAACATGACGGTGTCCCAGTACGAGGCAAAGTTCGTAGAGTTATCCAGGTTTGTACCTCATTTGGTAGAGAATGAGGAACGAATGAAATGGATGTTTCTGAGAGGTCTAAAATCCAAGATTCGGCAATATCTTATCTCTCATAAATTTTCTCTATATTCAGATGTTGTAAACATGGCTCAATTATTAGAGCGAGATAATGAGTATGTTCAACCAAGGGACAACAACCAGGGTCATACCGGTGGCAGTGGTCATCGAAGCAATGACAACCAGCGGGCAGGAAAACATTCGGATAAAAGCGGTAACTACTCTGGTGGTAATCGTGGCCATGAAAATAGAAGAAGCGAGTCGGGAAGAGATTTCAAGAAGAGAAGGTACAACAATGACAACGTAAAGACATCAGCACAAACATCAGTTGTTTCAAGGGGAGGAGAACGAGCTCCGGTCGTTTGTTATAAATGCGTGAAAGAGGGACACATCAGCCCAAACTGCCCACAACAATCCAAGGTGTGTTATAACTGTGGAAAGGAAGGTCATATAGCTAGAGATTGTCTTGTTGGGAAACCAAGTTCAACAAGGATGGTGACTCCAAAGGTTGTCCCGAAAAAGTCAAAGTCGGTGGTTCCTAGAATGGCGTTTGTCATGACTGACCAAAATGCGAGGAACCCAAACGAGGTGATCATGGGTAAACTAATCATAAACTCTTGCAAATTTTATACCTTGTTAGATACCAGTTCTACACATTCTTTTATCTCTCCTGCTTGTGCTCAACGTTTGAACTTGACTCTGGAGAAATTAGACCTTGACTTATCTGTTGAGACTCCGTTAGGAGAAACTTTCATTACATCTACTGCTTATAAATCTTGCTTGATTCAAGTTAGAACCATCACATTACCTGCCGATCTTATTTCGTTGAAAATACTTGCATTTGATGTGATTTTAGGGATTGATTGGTTAACCACTCATCATGCTAAAATTGATTATTTTCGTAAGGTTGTTAGTTTTCATATTCTTAACTAACCTATTATACGAATTCAAATAACTAAACCACTAAAGTCAATCAATGTCATATCAAGCCATAAAGCTATTCGTTTATTAAAAAATGGATGTCAAGCTTTCTTAGCCCATGTCACGGACTTGAACAAAAATACGTCAGATTTGAATAATATTTCTATTGTTAGTGAATTTCATGACGTATTTCCTGAAGAACTTCCCGGTCTACCCCCATAACATGAAATTGAATTCTTTATTGACCTTGAACCTGGTACAAAGCCCATTTCTAAAACCCCATATCGAATGGCTCTTATTGAACTTCAGGAGTTAAAGGTCCAACTTCAGGAGTTGTTAGACATCGATTTCATTCGTCCTAGTACATCTCCTTGGGGTGCTCCTGTTTTATTCGTAAAGAAGAAAGACGGGAGTACGCGACTTTGTATTGACTACCGGGAATTGAATCATTTCACCATCAAGAATAGGTATCCGCTACCTCGCATTGATGACATTTTTGACCAGTTACAAGGAGCACAATTATTTTCAAAGATTGATCTTCGTTTTAGATATCATCAGCTGAAGATTAAAATTGAGGATATTCCAAAGACTGCCTTCAGAACTCGGTACGGGCATTATGAATTCTTAGTCATGTCTTTTAGATTGACTAATGCTCCTGCTGCTTTCATTGATATGATGAATCGTGTGTTCAAGGAATATTTGGATCAGTTCGTTGTTGTCTTTATTGATGATATCCTCATATATTCCAAAAGCTGTGAAGATCATGAGCACCATTTCAAGCTGGTACTTCAAAGGCTTCATGACAACAAGCTATATGCTAAGCTGAAGATATGCGAGTTCTGGCTTGAGGAAGTAGCATTCCTTGTGCTTGTGGTGTCAAAACATGGAGTATCTGTTGACCCGACAAAGATTGAAGCAATACAAAGTTGGGAGCAACCGAAGTCGGTGACCGAAGTACGTAGATTTCTAGGCTTAGCTGGTTACTATCAGAGATTCGTGGAAGGATTTTCTCGAATTGTTACTCCATTAAGTCAGCTGACTCGTAAAGATACAAAATTCGGTTAGAGCGAGGATTGTGAGAAGAGTTTCCAAGAACTCAAGAGGAGACTCATTTCGACACCTGTTCTAAGAATACCATCTGGTTCGGATGGATTTGTTATCTATAGCGATGCTTCAGGCAAAGGGTTAGGATGTGTTCTTATGTAACATGGGAAAGTCATAGCTTATGCCTCGCGATAACTCAAAGAATATGAGAGGAATTATCCTACTCATGATTTAGAGTTGACAGCAGTCATTTTCGCGTTGAAGATCTGGAGACACTACCTGTATGGGAAGAAAGTGGAGATCTATACAGATCATAAAAGCCTCAAATATTTTTTCACCCAAAAGGAACTCAACACGCGACAACAACATTGGCTCGAGCTGTTGAAAGATTACGATCATACCATCCAATATCATCCTGGAAAAACAAACGTGGTAGCTGATGCATTGAGTAGAAGATCATATGCGTGTACGAGTGCAATGTTGTTAACACAAAGGTGTAAGACCCCAACTTTTATGAATAAAGATGATTTTTCTATAAATATCATTTTTGAATATTATGGAATGAATTTGATATATTGTTATAGTTGTGGGTAATATTTATAAATTTTGCAAAGTACGCAAGTTGTTATGTAATATTCGATTGGTCGGGGAATATTCGTTTTAACATGGAATATTCGTACAACGGCACAATCATTGGTGGACCCCACAACGGAATTATTTTTGAATTGAAAAAACGACAAAAATATTTTATGAAAATAACGGCGGAAGTTTTACCGTTAACTGTTGAAACACCCGGTGTTAAAAGTACAGTAATACGCGTGGTTGCATAGTAGCACACGGTATTGATTATTAATGCTTACGTGAGAAGTCACTCAGTTTTGTTCAATTATTGATACAGTAATTGCTACATAGTATCTCACATTATTTGATTCAATTATTGTCAATATTTTATATATTATTAAATCAATAATTGTGACGACAAAGTTATTAATATTATTATTTATAATATTGACGATGTCTAGAAGTTCTGTCAAGGAGAGGTTTGGTCACCTAATTGTGCGCCAATAGGGAGAAATCCTTATTGGAAAGCCCCCTCTTTCCTGGGAACGACCTGGTTATTCCATTCTTTATTATTCTGTTGGAATATCCTGTTTGTGCGGATTACGCATGACCTAGTTACATTCTTTATTATCCTGTTGGAATATCCTGTCTGTACGGGTTACGCATGACCTGGTTTCATTCTTTATTATTATTATGTTGGAATAACCTGTCTGTGCGGATTACGCACGCCTGGTGAATTCTTCTGTTATTCCATTCTTTATTATTCTGTTGGAATAATCTATCTACGTGGATTACCGCATAGCGGCAAAAATCCATTTTTGGTTTCATATATTCTATCATACTCAGTTGGTTAATGTCTTGGCTTCTGTACTCCATAAAATTAGTGGAATATCCTTGATATTTGCGTTTCATCCAGTATCTTTTCATGGAAATATTCTTCTGAGTATTCTTGAATTTTACTCCACAAAACATTATCATGTTGACAATTTGGACGTTATTGATTTTTTGATAAATTAAATTATAAATCTTTAAAAATTTATTCTTAAACTTGTTTTATTGAATTCTTATATCATTGTCATCATTCTCATGTTTATAATATGTTGAAATTCATATGTGGCATGTAGTGCATAGATGGACTTGGTATGATTATGACCAGGAATTATTCGGTATAATCATGACCGTAATGTTACAAATAATGTGGTAAAAATCATCATTGGCCGTAGTGCATTGATGGACAGTTGTTGGCATGATCATGATCATTGATGAATACACGAATATCCTTGGCCTGTAGTGCATGGATAATTTGTGGTCGTGATACTAATGAATATCCTTGGTCGTAGTGCAGGGATGATGATGATTATTTATTAAGCTGAGTCTCAGCGATAAAAGTAATGAAAACCCTTTTAAATCATTGAAGATAGTAGATTTTATTCTCTACTTGACTCTTCTAGTGGATTTCTTGTTTCGCTGCAGTTAAACTTGATGTTTGTTATATTTTATCAGTTTAACATTGTTGAAGGCTAATGATATTTTATTCTGCATTATCTTAGTCATAATATTTCTTACTGGGCTAGTTGAGCTCACCCTTTTGCTTTCATTGTTCTCTTCAGGAAATGAGAACGTACCAGGGACTAGTCGGGGAACGGAGTGACGGTCCAGATGATAGCATTAGTAGTCCTCACTATTCTATGAAATAGTGTGATAATAAATATATTAAGGACTTATTTTGAGTTTGAATACTGTCTAGAAGACAATATTTGTATTAAAACTCACAGCTCATGTTATATATTTAAGGTTGTATTTGTATTCTGTACCATGTATTTGGCGACTCAGAATAGGTGATGTATACCTATTTTGGGGGCGTCACAAAAGGCCCATTTTGTATGACTTGGAAAGGATGGAGATAGAGGTAAACGCTCTAAGTACCCATGTGATGATATCAATCATACGAGTAGAATTGACTTTAATCGATAAAGTTAAAGATGCTCAAGCGACGGACCTGAAGTTGATGCGCATGAACAAGAAAGTGTAAGAAGGTGTTATTCCAGAAGCACAAATCGATGAAGAAGGAATACTTTGAGTCAATTCCAGACTTTGTGTTCCTAACGATCCTGACTTGAAACATAGAATTATGACGGTGGCACACAACACACCTTTTGCAATCCATCCTGGTAGTACCAAAATGTATCATGATCTTCGACATACATTTGGTGGAACAATATGAAGAGAGAGATCGCGGAGTTTATCTCGAGGTGTTTAACTTGTCAACGTGTAAAGGCGGAACATCAAGTGCCAAAGGGTCCATTGTAACCACTTGAGATTCCTAAATGGAAGTGGGAACACATTACTATGAATTTTGATCTTCCCAAGGTTTCTCAAAGCATAGATGCGATTTGGGTCATTCTTGATAGGTTAACCAAGTCTGCTCATTTCTTGCCTATACGGGAGACTTATTCCCTTAAACGTCTTGCTCGTATATACGTGAATGAGATTGTGAGATTGCATGGTATACTAGTATCCATAGTTTTGGATCGTGACCCAAGATTCACTTCACAATTTTTAATTAGCTTGCAGAAAGCTATGGGCACGGATTTACGATTCAGTTCAGTATACCATCCTCAAACGAACGGGCAATCAGAAAGCTATGGTCATTCTTTAAGATCTATTAAGACTCTGTGTCTTGGATTTCAATGGAAGTTGGGATAAGTACCTACAATTGGTGGAATTCTCCTACAACAACAGTTATCATGCAAGTATAGTGTGGCTCCATTTGAAGCTTTGTATGGACGAAAGTGTCGCTCTCCAGTATGTTGGGATGAGGTGGGAGAAGCAACGTTGTTGGGACCAGAGTTGGTACAAATGACTATAGAGAAGATCTAAATGATCCGACAACGTATATAAACGGCACAGGATCGACAAAAGAGTTATGCAGATCTTCATCGAAAGGACGTGGAATTTAATATTGGGGATCATGTATTGTTACGTGTTGCACCATGGAAGGGAGTTACAAGATTTGGGAAGAGAGGAAAGCTCAATCCACGATTTGTTGGTCCATTTGAGATTCTTGACCAAATAGGAAATGTGGCCTATAGACTCGCATTACCTCCAAGCATATCTCGTGTTCATAATATTTTTCACATATCTATGCTTTGTAAATATGTGAAAGACCCGAACCATATTATTGAGTTAGAACCAGACGAGATAGCCGAAGATTTAACGTACGAGGAAGTACCTGTTAAGATCTTGAATAAGAAAGAGCATGTCCTACGCACCAAGGTTATACCACAAGTTAGGGTTTTATGAAGGAAACATATTATTAAAGAAATGACCTGGGAGTTGGAATCAGAAATGAAAGCGAGGTATCCTCACCTTTTTGAAATATCAGGTACGTACGTCAATTTTGAGGACGAAATTTTATAAGGAGGGGAGGTTGTAAGACCCCAACTTTTTGTAAATAAAATCGAATTTCCTATATTTATTATTGTGAATAATAAGGTGTTAATTTGATATAATGCTTTGGTTATGGGTGAAATGTACAAATTTTGCAAAATAAGCAAGTGGTTATAAAATATTCATTTTTGTCTAGGAATATTCGTTTGGTCGTGGAATATTCTTGCTGTCGGGGAATATTCGTACGACGGCGCTGCCATTTATGGGCCCCATAACGGAAAACGGTCGAATGAAGATAACGACAAGTTAGAGTTTTTATAAATAACGGCGTAGTAGTTACCGTTAACACTGTTGGAATACCTGGTGGTTAAAATACAGTAATACGCGTGGTTGCATAGTAGCACACGGTATTGCACAGTATTTTTGAATTATTGATTCTAACGTAAGAAGGCACTACTTAATAATTGTTACAGTAATTACTGTTCAATATTTTATTTTATTGATTCAATAATTGCTACGTTGATATTTTATATTATTATTGTTCCAATAATTGTCACTGCACAGTATCTCCATTATCAGATCAATAATTCATATTATTTGAATATTATTATTAGATAGCATTATTGGCAATGTCTAAGGAAGTTTTGTCTAGGAAAGGGGGTTGGTCACCTAATTGCGCACCAATAAGGAGAAATCCTAATCGGAAAGCCCCTTCTTTCCTTGGAATGACATGGTTGTCATTATTGTGATTCTGTAATATTATTTGTGAATAATAAATTATTGATTTATATGATTAGGAAATATTTATTTTATGTGGATAAAAATGATAGATATATTTATTGTGGTTATAAATGATAGAATTAATGTTGAGGTATTTTATCAGTATTTTGTTTGAAGGAAGGTATTAAAAATCGTCCGTATGTGGATTTCGGGCATTTTATGTATGGAATTTGGAAACTTTTTCTTCTACACAGTTGTAGAGAATTTAATTTTCTATGGAATGAACATAAAATTCGTATTTTGTTGATAAAAGGGCTATTTATTATGTATTATTGAAGTTTTGGAAATAAATGTTTTTTTATTAAAAACATGGGTGGGTCCTACTTTTGGTTGGTGAAAAAATGTGCTGAAATTTTATTTCAAAAATGGTGGGAGTGAATAGTAGCAGATGTAATATCCGAGATGTTTTTATGTAATTTAAGAATTATTAATAAACGAATTTATATGAAACTTTTGGGAGATCTCATTTATTAGATGTATATGTGTTGTACATATATGTGTTATTTCAAGATATGTGATGAGATGTCTTTAAATGGTTGTTCTAGTTTTATTTAACTATTTAAATTAAGTAAGTAGGGAATTATTCTATTTTATTACGTGGGATGGTATTAAATCATGAGCTGGAGTTCGGAGCGGAATTTAGAGACGCGGACTGTGTATTCGAGTCCGGAACGTCGAAATTAGTCAGGATAGACTGTAATCACGAAAAAGTGTCACAGTTGACTTTTTGGTCAAAGTCAACCAGTTGACTTTTGCGAGGAAAAATTCATCTACGAATTTCAGAGATGAATTTGACTAAACGGATAGTCCCATGACGTCCAGAACGTCGACTTTAGTAGGAATCAATATATGGTTCGCAAAGTTTGGTTCCGAAGGGTAAAATAGTCAAATAACTTATTAATTGATTAAAATAATATATGTATTTTTTTATAATAGAAATCAGCTGAACTGATGGACCCATGAGACTATTAAATTGGGACAAGGGAGGGAGTATACGTATATTACATAATAGCTAATATGGAAGTAATTTATTTTATTCCTTAAAATCAAAATTCTTTTTATTTTTCTAACTCCAACATTCATTTTCTCTAACTCCCACATTCTTCCTATTAATTAACTATATTATTGTAGTATTAAGTATTATGAGTAACTAATCATTAGAGTTGAGGGTTATGGGAGTTGGGGGGTTATGGGAATCAAAAGACTCTAACAAAGCTATACATATATACAAACACACTTTTCTTTTAAGAAAATTCCACCAAGTGAGTAAATATGGAGAGAAATTGAGAGCGTAAGAGAGTTAGAACTAATTTTGGAGGATTACTGAGGATTTGACAAGCAAGGAGAAGGAGAATCATATTAAACCAAGAAGAAATTCATCAAAAGGTAATTCATGAACCCATTTTATTTTTATAACAAAAATGAGAAGAAAATGCATATAAAATTGGTAAATGATTTGTTGTGGCTTTGTGTTGCCATGTTACTGTTGTTTGATTATTATAGATCATTAACAACAAAAGATATGGGTTAATCATGCATCAAATTCATAGAAAATCAAAGAATTAAGCAATGCATGCTCTACCTTTGATAAAATGTCTCTAAGGTGCTAAATTAATCAAAAAGGTAGAAGTTTGTTGAAGTTTATTGAAGTTTGATGTTGTGAAATGTGAAAACATATGAGAGTAGATGATCTGGACATTAGGAATCATTTAATTGCATGCTAGATGCAAAATCCTGGATTTTTGTCAAATTGGGTTTAACTAGTAATCTGTGATTTTTGGGGTTTTTCGGAGCCTCGGGATCATGGTGTATATGACTCGATTAACGTATGTAATAATTTTATAAAATAGTATGTAACATGAGGTACAACCTGTCCAAATTTCATAGGAAGGGAGTTAAATTGAGCAAGTTATGAAAATTGTAAGCATGCATGTTGGTAATAAAATCTGCAGAATTTTGGAAATTCCCGAATTTTTTTCTAAGTATAAAACTAGTGCTTGCACGCTTTTCTATGCAGTTGGTTTGTGGTCTTAGCATGCTAGTTTTATGAATGTTATATTTTTGTAAAATACCTTGATGTATGAAGGTTATTGTGTCCAAGTATCATGGTCATATCATCTTTAGATTAGCGGATATGAAATCGTAGAGTTAACTCTGAAAATCGTAGAGTCAGTGAAAATCGTAGAATAAACTCTAAAAATCGTAGAGTCAATGAAAACCGTAGAGTTAGTGAAAATCGTAGAGTAAACTCTAAAAATCGTAGAGTTAGTTAAAATCGTAGAGTAAACTCTGAAAATCGTAGAGTCAATGAAAATCGTGGAGTAAACTCTGAAAATCGTAGAGTCAGTGAAAATCGTAGAGTAAACTCTGAAAATCGTAGAGTCAATGAAAATTGTAGAGTTAACTCTGAAAATCGTAGAGTGAGTGAAAATCGTAGAGTAAACTCTGAAAATCGTAGAGTTAATGAAAATCGTAGAGTAAACAATGAAAATCGTAGAGTCAATGAAAATCGTAGAGTAAACTCTGAAAATCGTAGATTCAGTGAAAATCGTAGAGTAAACTCTGAAAATCGTAGAGTCAATGAAAATCGTAGAGTCAATGAAAATCTTAGAGTCAATGAAAGTCGTAGAGTAAACTCTAAAAATTGTAGAGTGCAGATAGTAGAGTGAAAATCGTAAAGTCAACACTAAAAATCGTAGAGTGAACTCTGAAAATCGTAGAGTGCAGATAGTAGAGTAAAAATCCTAGAGTGAACTCTGAAAATTATAGAGTAAAGTTTATATTACAACTACTATGCGTTGCTAATAGTTGATGTGCATGATTATACAATTGTGTAGGGCACGTGAAGTACAGATAGCTGTAAGCTGTTAATCTGTTATTGGTAAACAATGATCAAGGCAAGTTTCTTACCTTATTTTTCATTATGAATTTATTCAACTCTTATTTAGTTGATTGCAGTGAGGGTAAGTTTGGGCTTGTGATTAAGTAATCATTCGTGCAAGCTCCTCTATTGTAAAGTTCTATAACTTCAATTGTGATGCGAAACGTTATTGATGATTATTCAATTCCTATTGTAACTTCTATACTTTAAAGTTTGTATACCCTTAATGAACTATATTCAAACATGCTTTCTAGCTTTCGTTTCAGCTAGATGTTATTGATGCAAACGTAGTATATTGTTTGAACAATTCAAATCCTTTGAAGCTATTGAATGCTTACCAATCTAAATTGCTTTGGTGAGGTCCCGCATGAATACTAAGATGAACAACCTGGATAACGGGGTAACTGATGTCGGGTATATAGTCCCATTTACGCTTATGCGTTTAAACTTTATACTTGTGCACAATGTAGGGTACGATAGGCTGATCACCTAGAGTACTTGCAGAGATCGTTTACAAACTATTTGATTGTTAAACCGTCTGATGGTTTTTGATGAAACAAAGTAATGTTCAGGGTATCTAACACCCCTTAGTATGCTATTGAGAATTCCAGAACTCTTATCTTGATATTCCAGTTTATCTCTTGATATTTATTTCAACTAATGAGAAAATATTCATACTAATGCTTTTACTTCTGATATATGTTCTCAAACTACTTTATATACTTGCTGGGCAATTTGTGCTCATTCTTGCTTAAACCTTTCAGTTAAGGATGATAACGCTGAGGGCTCAGGAAAGGAAAAAGGAAAGTCTAAGATGAAATGATGAGAGTTATTTATGTAATAATGATATTTCCGCATATGATGTGATGTAGCGATAAACGCTAAGTTTAAGTTTTAGTTTATTAAAGGTTATAAAGACTTGGGACTTTATTTTGAATAAGTATGTAATAGTTAATATTAATATTATTATTATTATTATTAGAGTTACTTAGATAAATGATGATGTGTGTTGTATCGTGAGCACCATGTCATGTAATCGATGTTACACGGATTTGGGGCGCCACAGGTTGGTATCAAAGCAATAGGTTATAAACCTTAGGTGGGGAACCTTAGACTATAACCTTAGGAAAGTTAGTGGAGAAAATAAAGAGATGAACTCATGTAGAGTTCTAGGGGTTGTGTCAAATCTATTTTTCCTAAAAACAAAAACAACTATTTTAAAATACTAACCGAGTGATTTTTTTTTCTTGTTTGAAGGGTGTCAGGAGAAGATGAGGTTAGAGATATCCACGTTGTGAATGAGCAGTTGGTGACAGCTGTACCTGAGCCTATAGCTGAGGCAATAGCTGACTCAGACCCAGAGGAGTCTCCTGAAGAGGAAGAGGAGCCCGAGGATGACTTGGAAGAAGCACCTGAGGATACTTTATTGGATGAGTTGATGGATAGGATTACGGAGTTAGACAATAAGGTCCATGAGCTAAAGGAGTTGTATCAGGGGGAGCAGCAAACTGCAGCATTGCTTGAGGCATTGGTGCACCACCTGATAATTAGGAAAGGGGATCTGGCTGACAAGTTGCAGGCATCAAACCAGAAGGCAGATAGACTGGAGGATGAGAAAGAAGCTATTAGGACCCACTTGGGGCATACCATTAATGGGTTAGAGTCGAGGATTCAAAGTCTTCAAACTGACAAACAGATTATTACCACATTCTGGGAGAAGAGAGGAGAGACCGTGTTCGGGCTGAGAAGCTAACTGGCGAGTTAGAAGGAGAGGTGAGAGATAAGAAGGTTAAGATAGACAAGATGAAGTATGCATTTAAGTCAGCACATGGAAGGTTTCAGCATAGGGTAAATCATTTTCCAAGTGAGGAGCACCGGTCTAGACGTGTTATAAGCCGAGGGATGGTACTGGAGATAGCGGATGAGGAGCATGAGGACACCATTACGCGGGGCTTTTAGTTTATTATGATGAACTTTTACTACTGGCGTATAGAACACTTATCTTTGAATAATAAGCTTAGTTTCAGTTTTTACCAAGTATGTTGGTTTAAAGTGATGTAAATGGCTTAATGTTATAAGACAAGGAAATACCTTGGGTGTTATGTTTATAAATAAATATGTTTTTATTTAAGTATGTGATGTGATGATTAAGTCTCTTCTTATGATTGATATATTATGTAGACTAAGTGATAAGATAATAACATTAAGTTCATTTTAAACAGATAGATGGCTAGAGGAAAACGCCATCAAACACCCGAGGGGTCAGGCGCTAATGCTGGGGATCCACCGAATCCTATACAGTAGTTTGTAGACATGTTAGTGGGACCACTTCAGAATCGAACCCGAATGCCAATAACCCTCCAGTGGCCCAGGTGGCACACTTCAAGGACTTTAAGAGCGCAGGACCCCCTGAGTTCAAAGGAACCACAGAACCCATCGAAGCTCAAACTTGGGTCAAGGAAATCGAAAAGGCGTTCGCTATCTCCCAAGTAGGTGATGATCAGAAAACAATCTTCGTCACTTACATGCTGATGGGTGAAGCTAACTTCTGGTGGGAGGCAAACCAGACCAGGACTGGAGAAGGCGTGATACCTTGGGAAGGGTTTAAGAAAATCTTTTTCGAGAACTATTTTCCGGTTAGTATGCAGAGTCGCATGGAGATGCGATTCCTGGAGCTGAAGCAAGAAAACATGACGGTACCTCAATATGCTGCAAAAATCAACGAGCTGAAGAGGTTTGTGCCTCACCAGGTCGACATTGAAGAGAAAAAAATGAGGAGGTTTGAGCAGGGTCTCAAACCATGGCTATATAGATGATTCTCGGTGTTATAGACGAAAAGCTTCGCGACTCTCCTGGAGAAAGCTATAATCGCTGAGGGCGGAAGTGAGGCCCTGATGAAATTTATTAAGGAAAAAAAGAAGAAGAATGAAGGAGGGAATCACGGGGAAGGTAGCAGCAGCAGTGGTGCAAACAGGAGGAAGTGGAACAATAACAACAGTAGCAGCAACAATTTCAAATCGAGAAACTTTGGGGGAAAACCAGGGGAAACAAAGAAGAGAACAGCAGAATGCAAGGAGTGGGGGAGGAATCACTCAGGGGCATGTCTAAAAGGAAAGAATGTCTATTTCAACTGCGGACAGGAGGGGCATATCTCTCCCAATTGCTCTGCACCAAAGAGAAATGGATGCTTCAACTGTGAAGCATTGGATCATCAGGCAAGGAATTGCCCAAAGAAGAACATAGCAGGAGGAAATATAGGAAGGGGACCAAGCGGTGGGAATCTCACGATTAATGGACCACCAACTCAGAATCGACCAACAACAAGGACTTTCAACATGACGATTCAGGATGCGGTCGCATCCAGGGACGTGGTTTCAGGTATCATTCTGATCAATGATATATCTGCTTACATATTATTTGATTCGGGTGCTACTTGTTCCTTCATATCGCATGAATTCTCCCAACGATTAAATTTACCCTAGGAAGAATTAAAATATCCTATAAACATAGAAGTTGCTAATAAGGAAATGATTCCCGTTAGCCATGTCTATAGAAATTATGTTGTAAAAATCAGGGGATATAAGTTACCCGTGGATTTAATTCCAATTCAATTAGGAGAATTTGATGTAATTCTAGGAATGGATTGGTTATTTAACCTTGGAGCGATGATAGATTGCCAAAAGAAGTGTATAAACCTTAGGACTCCAGATCAGTCTAAGGTAACATTCTATGGAAGTAGGTCGCCGATGTAAGACCCCGAATTTTATGAAATAAAAGTATTCAATTTTTCTTATAATTACTATTCAGTAAATGGTTAAATTGATAAAAGTTTAAAGTTAGGGTGATATATGAATTTTTTTCAAAATACACAAGTGGTTATAAAATATTCATTTATTAAAGTTAGCGCAGCCTTTTGTGGGCCCCATAATGGAAAGTAATTGGATGAAGAAAACGACAAATATAAGTTGTTTACAAATAACGGCGTAGTTGTTACCGTTAACACTGTTGGAATACTCGGTGGTTAAAATACAGTAATACGCGTTGTTGCACAGTAGGACACGGTATTGCACCAATTATTAATTCTTACGTAAGAAGACACTACTCAATAATTGTTATAGTAATTACTATTCAGTATTTTATTGATTCAATAATTGTTGCGTTGATATTTTATATTACTATTGTTTTAATAATTGTCACTACACAGTATTTTCCATTATCGAAGCAATAATTCATATTATTTGAATAATATTATTAGATAGCATTATTGGCAATGTCTAGAAAGTTCTGTCTAAGGAGAGGTTTAGTCACCTAATTGCGCGCCAGTAAGGAGAAATTCTTATTGGAAAGCCCCCTCTTTCCTGGGAACTACGTGGTTGTCAATATTGTGATTCTATAATATTATTTGTGAATAATTAATTATTGATTTATATGATAAGGAAAATATTCATTTTATGTGGATATAGATGGAGAAAATTTTTAAAGTGACAGTTGTTGAAAATTGATATTTTATCTTTTCTGATAAAATAATATTTTATTATATTATTATAATATAATAATGATGATATTTTTACAATGAATGTGTGATATATGAGTATATGAGGAGGAGTATTTTTGTGGCATTAAATGATTAACACATGTTTTGTGTGTCGGTGGACCCCATTTCTTGACTGAAATTTGATTATAGCTTGTAAAATCGTCCGTATGTGGATTTCGGTCGATTTCTGTTTGGAATTTGGAAAAACTTTCTTCTGCAAAGTTGTAGAGAATTGAATTTCCTATAAAAAGTAGCGAGATTCGAATTTTCTGATAAAAGGGCTATTTATTATGAATTATTGAAGTTCCGGAATAATTGATTTTTGAAGTTTTAAATAATATTTAAAAGAAAAAAGTTTTTAACAAGTGGGTGGGCCCCACTTGCACATGTTAGATGTTGAATTCAGATTTCTTGGGTGTGCGTAAGAAAATTTTATAATTATATTATTAATTTATTAAATTTTCTGCTTTGGTGTTCTAAGCATTTTCCTATAAATAGGGTGCTTAGGTTAGAATTGAAAATCACACCATAAATTAAAGTTTTCTCTCTATTTCTCTCTCTATATTATCGAGTGTATTCTTGTGAGTATTTTGATATATTGAGTGTTGTTATACGGTGCAAGTTCGTTCAGCGTTATTCCAGTCAGAAGTACTGCTCTTTAAGGTAAGGGATAGTAAGGGATTGTAAGGGATTGTAAGGGATAGTAAGGGATTGTAAGGGATAGTAAGGGATAGTAAGGGATTGTAAGGGATAGTAAGGGATAATAAGGGAGATTATTTTCTTCATAAATGATATTATTTCTTCAATATCATTATGTCGAAATATTGGTTTGAATTTTTTATCAAATTTGGAACTTTTTCATGTCGGGGTTACTATTCATGAGTTACTATTCATGAGTTACTATTTACGAGTTACTATTCACGATTTACTATTCACGAGTTACTATTTATGACGGGTTACTATTCACGAGTTACTATTCACGGGTACAATTCACTACAAAATTGGTTTCTTTTTCTAACCAAATTATAGTTGATTTATGAATATTACTCTGGAGATTAAAACTATATATTGATTATATTGATTTTATTATCATATATAACATTTTTATAACCCTGATGTTGAAATTCTCTTTCACTGGAGTGTAAAGATGGGTAGATAATTGGTATGATCATGACTAGGGTTCTCTTTGGCCAGTAGTGAAAAGTTAAATTGTGACTGGTATGATCATGACCATTGAATTTATAATTGAATATCTTTAGCTTAAGTGCAAAGGTAAATTAATCAACATGGTTATAATTATTGTTTATATAAATTCTGAAATGATTATATATTTCTTTGAGATATGAACATCTTTGGCAAAGATGACTTATTGATGAATTTCTTTGGCCCGTAGTGCAAAGATGAATGATTTCCGGTGAATATCTTTGGCATGTAGTGCAAAGATGGTCTGTTGATGAATATCTTTGGCCCATAGTACAAAGATGAATTTATTAGTATGATTATGAACATGAGCTGTGATTTGGTATAACCATGATCTTTGATGTTTCAGGTGATGAAAATTATCTTTGTCTTGGATGAGAAAAGGAATTTAGAACTACAATTACGATTATGAGTTATACATGTGATTGTGGACAGGAACTATTGATTGATATTATAGAGATAAAACATCGTTGGTACACTTTTAATGTGGAGAAGATAATAGACTTTATAGTCTATTTGACTCTTCTAATGGATTGCTTGTTCCGCTGCAACTATAGTTAAAAAGTTTTATTATCTACCATATATTCTAAATCTCTGATTTATTACTAATGAAGTCTATTAATAATGTAATTATCTTTAGTTATAATATTTTTTACTAAGCTAGTTGTGCTCACCCTTTTGATTCATAATTCCTTTTCAGGTAATAAGAGTGTAGCTGGGTCGAGCGAGGGTAATGGAAAAATAGAACGGTGGTCTCTAGTTGTGGAGGTTCTCCCTAACCGGTATAGAAAGGTGTTGTATACATCATTTAGTAGTTATATTTGGTGAATCAACTAGGGTGAGGCGAACCCAACGTTGGAAGGGTGTTTTGTCACTATCATACAAAATGCCTAATGACATACAACCTCGTGTCATCATAAGACAGGGTTGTGCTCATCCACTTGCTAAGTATATTTACAAGCACTGCCTATATAATCTTGGAGTTTGTTTGGAGTATAATACCCAATTAGAGACAGTGGAGATAATGATATGTTAGGAGAAGACTCACCATTGGGAAGAATATGATTGTAATCTTTTTATTTTTCTTTGGGATCTATTGGGTCAGCCAAGGATAATTTTGTGGGCATATGATATCTATAATAACCTAGACGCGTGGCCTCCTATGTACAAAGGTTTCCTTGAACACTTCCCAAAGGTTTTAATTTCTAAAACAGTTTTTGACTGTACCTTTATGTAAGGTGTCATGGTGACGTGCTATCCAAGTTGGTGTCCAGAGTCACATTTGGTATATTTTAGTATCAAAACTCACAACATATGTGTTGTTGTATTTTGCACGACAATTGCTGTAATAAAGTTGTAGTTGTTTTATATACCATGTATTTGGCGACTCAAAATGGGTTGGATGGAATGGACCTATTTTGGGTTCATCACAGTTGGTATCAGAGCTATAAGTAAAGATCCCCGAGCCTCTTGCTGGTGACTTCCTATTGATGGGGGATCCACCGAAGCCAGACTCTCCATAGGGGACGCCGTTCTGCGGTGGCAAACTGATAGGTACCACTGTGAGGTGTTGTCCACGGTTGGGACATGAGTCACAGTTGGTATCAGAGCTTAGGGATATGATCTCTGGCGGAGATCGGGATTAGAACTAGGAGGGGAGAGACGAGTAAATCCTTCGCTAGTATAACTTACCTAAGCTTATTTGTTGGTTAGTAATAATATCGGGATATTATGTGATATATTAATTTCTTAAATTAACATTTGTTTTTGAAGCTGTATTCTAGAATGATATCTAAAATACAGGAGATGAGAAATGGAGAAATCATGATGATAGGAAAGATGGAATCTGAAATGAAAGCAAGGTATTCTCAACTCTTTGAAATACCAGGTACGTAAATTTCGAGGACGAAATTTCATAAGGAGGGGAGATTGTAAGACCCCGAATTTTATGAAATAAAAGTATTCAATTTTTCTTATAATTACTATTCAGTAAATGGTTAAATTGATAAAAGTTTAAAGTTAAGGGTGATATATGAATTTGTTTCAAAATACACAAGTGGTTATAAAATATTTATTGTTGTCGGGGAATATTTGTTTGGTCGTTAAATATTCTTTCTGTCATGGAATATTCAAACGACAGCGCAACCTTTTGTGGGCCCCATAACGAAAAGCGATTGGATGAAGAAAACGACAAGTATAAGTTATTTACAAATAACGGCGTAGTTGTTACCGTTAACATTGTTGAAATACCTGGTGGTTAAATACAGTAATATGCGTTGTTGCACAGTAGGACACGGTATTGCACCAATTATTGATTCTTACGTAAGAAGGCACTACTCAATAATTGTTACAGTAATTACTGTTCAGTATTTTATTGATTCAATAATTGTTGCGTTGGTATTTTATATTACTGTTATTTTAATAATTGTCACTACACAGTATTTTTAATTATCGAAGTAATAATTCATATTATTTGAATAATATTATTTGATAGCATTATTGGCAATGTCTAGAAAGTTCTGTCTAATGAGAGATTTGGTCACCTAATTGCACGCTAGTAAGGAGAAATTCTTATTGGAAAGCCCCCTCTTTCCTGGGAACTGTGTGGTTGTCAATATTGTGATTCTGTAATATTATTTGTGAATAATTAATTATTGATTTATATGATAAGAAAAATATTCATTTTATGTGGATATAGATGGAGAAAATTTTTAAAGTGACAATTGTTGAAAATTGATATTTTATCTTTTCTGATAATATAATATTTTATTATATTATTATAATATAATAATGATGATATTTTTACAATGAATGTGTGATATATGAATATATGAGGAGGAAGAGTATTTTTGTGGCATTAAATGATTAACACATGTTTTATGTGTTGGTAGACCCCATTTCTTGATTGAAATTTGATTATAGCCTGTAAAATCGTCCGTATGTGGATTTCGGTCAATTTCTGTTTGGAATTTGGAAAAACTTTCTTCTGCAAAGTTGTAGAGAATTGAATTTCCGATAAAAAGTCACGAGATTTGAATTTTCTGATTAAAGGGCTATTTATTATGAATTATTGAAGTTCCGGAATAATTGATTTTTGAAGTTTTAAATAATTTTTAAAAGAAAAACGTTTTTAACAAGTGAGTGGGCCCCACTTGCACATGTTAGATGTTGAATTCAGATTTCTTGGGTGTGAGTAAAATTTTTTTATAATTATATAATTAATTTATTAAATTTTCTACTTTGGTGATCTAAACATTTTTCTGTAAATAGGGTGCTTAGGTTAGAATTGAAAATCACACCAGAAACTGAAGTTTTCTCTCTATTTCTATCTCTATATTATCGAGTGTATTCTTGTGAGTATTTTGATATATTGAGTGTTGCTATACGGTGCAAGTTTGTTCAGCGTTATTTCAGTCAGAAGTACTGCTCTTTGAGGTAAGGGATAGTAAGGGATTGTAAGGGATAGTAAGGGAGATTATTTTCTTCATAAATTATATTATTTTTTCAATATCATTATGCCGAAATATTGGTTTAATTTTTTTATCAAATTTGGAACTTTTTCATGTCGGGGTTACTATTCATGAGTTACTATTCACAAGTTACTATTCATGACGTGTTACTATTCATGAGTTACTATTCACGAGTTACTATTCACGGGTACTATTCACTACAAAATTGGTTTTTTTTCTAACTAAATTATAGTTGATTTATGAATATTACTTTGGAGATTAAAACTATGTATTGATTATATTGATTTTATTATCATATATAACATTTTTAAAACCCTGATGTTGAAATTCTCTTTCACTGGAGTGTAAAGATGGGTAGATAATTGGTATGATCATGACTAAGGTTCTCTTTGGTCAGTAGTGAAAAGTTGAATTATGACTGGTATGATCATGACCATTGAATTTATAATTGAATATCTTTAGCTTAAGTGCAAAGGTGAATTGATCAACATGGTTTTAATTATTGTTTATATAAATTCTGAAATGATTATATATTTCTTTGAGATATGAATATCTTTGGCAAAGATGACTTATTGATGAATATCTTTGGCCCGTAGTGCAAAGATGAATGATTTCTGATGAATATCTTTGGCATGTAGTGCAAAGATGGTCTGTTGATGAATATCTTTGGCCCATAGTGCAAAGATGAATTTATTAGTATGATTATGAACATAAACTGTGATTTGGTATAACTATGATCTTTGATGTTTCAGGTGATGTAAATTATCTTTGTCCGGGATAAGAAAAGGAATTTAGAACTACAATAACGATTATGAGTTATACATGTGATTGTGGACAGGAATTATTGATTGATGTTACAGAGATAAAACATTGTTGGTAGACTTTTAACGTGGAGAGTCAAATAGACTTTATAGTCTATTTGAATCTTCTAATGGATTACTCGTTCCGCTGCAACTATGGTTGAAAAGTTTTATTATCTACCATATGTTATAAATCTCTGATTTATTACTGATGAAGCTTATTGATAATGTAATTATCTTTAGTCATAATATTCTTTACTGAGCTAGTTGTGCTCACCCTTTTGATTCACAATTCCTTTTCAGGTAATAAGAGTGTAGCTGGGTCGACCGAGGGTAACAGGAAAATAGAACGGTGGTCTCTAGCTGTGGAGGTTCTCCCTAAGCAGTATAGAAAGGTGTTGTATACATCATTTAGTAGTTATATTTGGTGAATCAACTAGGGTGAGGCGAACCCAACGTTGGAAGGGTGTTTTGTCACTATCATACAAGATGCCTAATTACATACAACCTCGTGTCATCATAAGACAAGGTTATGCTCATCCACTTGCTAAGTATATTTACAAGCACTGCCTATATAATCTTGGAGTTTGTTTGGAGTATAATACCCAATTAGAGACAGTGGAGATAATGATATGTTAGGAGAAGACTCACAATTGGGAAGAATATGATAGTAATCTTCTCGTTTTTCTTTGGAGTCTATTGGGTTAACCAAGGATAATTTTGTGGGCATATGATATCTATAATAACCTAGACGCATGGCCTCCTATGTACGAAGGTTTCCTTGAGCACTTCCCAAAGGTTTTATTTTCTAAAACAGTTTTTGACTGTACATTTATGTAAGGTGTCATAGTGACGTGTTATCCAAGTTGGTGTCCAGAGTCACAGTTGGTATATTTTAGTATCAAAACTCACAACATATGTGTTGTTGTATTTTTCACGACAATTGTTGTAATAAAGTTGTAGTTGTTTTATATACCATGTATTTGGCGACTCAAAATGGGTTGGATGGAATGGACCTATTTTGGGTTCGTCACAGCCGAGACACTCAAGTTGTTTGACGATGATGCAAGCAAGGAAGTTACTAAGAAAGGGATGTGTAGAATATTTGGCCCATATCGTCGATACGCAGAAAACAGGAATAGAGATGGGACAGATACCAATAGTGAACGAATTTCCAGATGTATTTCCAGAGGAATTGCCAGAACTTTCGCCGGATCGAGAGGTCGAATTTGTTATAGATTTAGTACCGGGGACGGCAACGATTTCAATAACCCCTTACAGAATGGCACCGGCAAAAATGAAGGAGCTGATGGTACAGTTGCAAGAGTTATTGGATAGGAAGTATATTCAACCGAGTGTGTCTCCTTGGGGAGCACCAATTTTATTTGTGAAAAAGAAGGATGGATCGATGAGACTATGTATCGACTATCGAACAAGGTGACGATTAAGAACAAGTATCTGTTACCTAGGATAGATGATCCGTTCGATCAACTGAAGGGAACGAAATGTTTTTCTAAGATCGACTTGGGGAAGGGATATCACCAGTTAAAGGTAAGGAAGGAGGATGTACCTAAGACAGCGTTCAGGACACGTTACGGTCATTACGAGTTCCTGGTGATGTCGTTCGGGTTAACAAATGCGTCAGTAGCATTTATGGACATGATGAATCGGGTATTCAAGCAATACTTAGATAAATTCGTAGTTGTGTTCATAGATGATATCTTGATCTATTCTAAGACTCAGGAAGATCATGCTGAACATTTAAGGTTAGTGTTAGAGGCGTTGAGGAAGGATAACTTATACGCAAAATTCTCGAAGTGTGAATTCTGGTTGGAGGAAATTCAATTTCTGGGTCACGTGATCGACAAGGACGGAATTTCTGTGAATCCAGCAAAGGTGGAAGCGATTCAGAATTGGGAACAACCAAAGTCACCGACTGAAGTAAGAAGTTTCTTAGGACTGGCAGGCTATTACAGACGGTTTATCAAAGACTTTTCAAAGATAGCGGAACGTTGACGAATTTAACGAAGAAGTCGGTAAAATTTGTCTGGATGGAGAAATGTGAAGAGAGTTTTAAAGAACTCAAGAAAAGACTGAGTGAAGAACCAGTGTTGTCTTTACCTGACGATACATGTGACTTCGTGATTTTCAGTGATGCGTGACACAAAGGACTTGGCTGTGTGCTTATACAACACGGTAAAGTTATTGCGTATGCATCGCGTTAATTGAAGGATTAAGAGAAGGGATATCCTACCTATGATCTAGAATTGGCGGCAGTAGTATTTGCCTTAAAGATATGGAGGCACTATTTATATGGTGTAAGGTGTGAAATATACACAGACCATAAAAGTCTGAAGTATATTTTCACGCAGAAGGTGTTGAATATGAGACAAAGAAGATGGTTGAAACTTATAAAGGATTACGATTGCAACATCTTGTATCATCCGGGGAAAATGAACGTGGTAGTAGATTCGCTAAGCAGAAAGGGCAGTGGTAGGTTGGCAATGCTAACAGCTCAAGAGTTAATTAAGGAGATGGATAGATTGGAACTCGAGATAAAAAGTCCAAGAGAGCCAGAGGGGAAATTGTTCGCAAAGGAGGCTCATCCGACTCTATTGGACAAAATCAAGGAAGTACAAGGCAGAGATGAGGAATGTGTGAAGGTGAGGACAAGAATTTTAGATGGAGAAGAGCTTAAATTCAGTATGGGGGGTGATGGACTATTAAGATTTGAGAAGAAAATTTGGGTGCCAGCGGTGTCTGAATTAAAGGAAGAAATCTTGCAGGAAGCTCATAGCTCAAGTTACTCAATTCACCCGGGAAGCACAAAGATGTATCAGGATCTCCGCCAACATTATTGGTGGCCCAATATGAAAAGAGAAGTCGCAGAGTGTGTCAGCAAGTGTTTAACATGCTAGCGAGTTAAGGCGGAACATCAAAAACTGAGCGAGCTACTTCAACCTTTAGAAATTCTAGAATGGAAGTGGGAGTATATCACGATGGACTTCGTGGTAGGACTTCCAACTACGCAGAAGGGTTACGATGTAGTTTGGGTGATCGTTGATTGATTGACCAAGTCAGCGCATTTCTTGCCAATCAAGATCAGATATACCTTGGATCAGTTGGTAAAGCTTTACATCAAAGAGATTGTTTCCAGGCACGGGGTACCTGTATCAATTGTGTTAGATCACGATCCGCGGTTCACAACAAATTTCTGGAGAAGTTTTCAAGAACGCATGGGAACGCAACTGAGGTTGAGCACGGCGTATCATCCTCAAACAGATGGGCAGAGCGAGAGAACTATTCAAATGTTAGAGGACATGATAAGAGCATGCGTTATGGATTTCAAAGGGAGCTGGGATGATCACCTACCGTTGGTATAATTTACGTACAATAATTGTTATCATGAAAGCATCGGTATGCCACCTTATAAAGCTTTATATGGAAGGAAATGCAGAATGCCATTGTCCTGGGATGAAGTGGGAGAACGACAATTGCTAGGGCCAGAATTGGTGCAACAAACTGCAGATGTGATCAAAATAATACGAGCGAGGCTCGTGACGGCTCAGGATCGACAGAAGAAATATGCAGATCAACATCGACAACAACGAGATTTCGAGGTCGGCACTTATGTGTTTTTGAAAGTGTCGCCTTGGAAAGGGAAAATGAGATTTGGGAAGAAGGAAAAACTTAGTCCCAGATTCATAGGACCCTTCGAAGTGTTGAGGCGAGTGGGTGAGGTAGCTTATGAAATAGCCTTACCTCCGGAGTTAGAACATATACACAACGTGTTCAATGTTTCTGTCCTACGACCCTATAAGCAAGATTACAAGCATGTCATAGAGTATGAACCTATTCAGTTTGAAAAGGACTTAACCTATGAAGAGGTCCCATTGCAGATAATCGATAGAAAAGAACAAGTGTTAAGAAATAAGATAATACCTTCTGTTAAGGTATTGTGGAGGAACCACAACGCCGATGAGGCTACGTGGGAACTCGAGGAAAAAATGATGAAAGATTACCCTAATCTTTTTTATTTATATGTAATGATTCCGGGGACGGAATCCTTTTAAGGGAGGGTGAATGTAATATCCAAGATTTTTTTTATGTAATTTAAGAATTATTAATAAATGAATTTATATGAAACTTTTGGGAGATTTCATTTATTAAATGTATATGTGTTGTACATATATGTGTTATTTCAAGATATGTGATGAGATGTATTTAAATAGTTGGTTTAATTTTATTTAACAATTTAAATTAAGTAAGTAGGGAATTATTCTATTTTATTACGTGGGATGGTATTAAATAATGAGCTGGAGTTCGGAGCTGAATTTAGAGACGCGGACTGCGTATTCGAGTTTGGAACGTTGAAATTAGTCAGGATAAACTGTAATCACGAAAAAGTGTCATAGTTGACTTTTTGGTCAAAGTCAACTAGTTGACGTTTTTGAGGAAAAAGTCAACTACGAATTTCAGAGATGAATTTGACTAAACGGATAGTCCAATGACGTCTGGAACATCGACTTTAGTAGGAATCGATATATGGTTCACAAAGTTTGGTTCTGAAGGGTAAAATAGTCAAATAGCTTATTAATTGATTAATTGATTAAAATAATATATGTATTTTTTATAATAGAAATCAGCTGAACTGATGGACCCATGAAATTATTAAATTGGGACAAGGGAAGGAGTATACGTATATTACATAATAGCTAAGGTGGAAGTAATTTATTTTATTCCTTAAAATCAAAATTCTTTTTATTTTTCTAACTCCCGCATTCATTTTCTCTAACTCCCACATTCTTCCTATTAATTAAATATATTATTGTAGTATTAAGTATTATGAGTAACTAATCATTAGAGTTGGGGGTTATGGGAGTTGGGGGTTATGGGAATCAAAAGACTCTAACAAAGCTATACATATATACAAACACACTTTTCTTTTAAGAAAATTCCACCAAGTGAGTAAACATGGAGAGAAATTGAGAGCCTAAGAGAGTTAGAACTAATTTTGGAGGATTACTGAGGATTTGACAAGCAAGGAGAAGGAGAATCATATTAAACCAAGAAGAAATTCATCAAAAGGTAATTCATGAACCCATTTTATTTTTATAACAAAAATGAGAAGAAAATGCATATAAAATCGGTAAATGATTTGTTGTGGCTTTGTGTTGCCATGTTACTGTTGTTTGATGATTATAGATCATTAACAACAAAAGATATGGGTTAATCATGCATCAAATTCATAGAAAATCAAAGAATTAAGCAATGCATGCTCTACCTTTGATAAAATGTCTCTAAGGTGCTAAATTAATCAAAAAGGTGGAAGTTTGTTGAAGTTTGATGTTGTGAAATGTGAAAACATGTGAGAGTAGATGATCTGGACATTAGGAATAATTTAATTGCATGCTAAAAGCAAAATCTCGAATTTTTGTCAAATTGGGTTTAACTAGTAATCTGTGATTTTTGGGGTTTTTCGGAGCCTCGGGATCATAGTGTATATGACTCGATTAACGTATGTAATAATTTTATAAAATAGTATGTAACATGAGGTACAACTTGTCTAAATTTCATAGGAAAGGGAGTTAAATTGAGCAAGTTATAAAAATTGTAAGCATGCATGTTGGTAATAAAATCTGCAGAATTTTGGAAATTCCAGAATTTTTTTTCCAAGTATAAAACTAGTGCTTGCATGCTTTTTTATGCAGTTGGTTTGTGGTCTTAGCATAATAGTTTTATGAATGTTATATTTTTGTAAAATACCTTGATGTATGAAGGTTATTGTGTCCAAGTATCATGGTCATATCATCTTTAGATTAACGGAAATGAAATTGTAGAGTTAACTCTAAAAATTGTAGAGTCAGTGAAAATTGTAGAGTAAACTCTGAAAATCGTAGATTTAGTGAAAATTGTAGAGTAAACTCTAAAAATCGTGGAGTCAATGAAAATCGTAAAGTTAACTCTAAAAATCGTAGAGTTAACTCTGAAAATCGTAGAGTCAATGAAAATCGTAGAGTAAACTCTGAAAACCGTAGAGTCAATGAAAGTCGTAGAGTAAACTCTAAAAATCGTAGAGTGCAGATAGTAGAGTGAAAATCGTAGAGTCAACACTGAAAATCGTAGAGTTAGTGAAAATCATAGAGTGAACTCTGAAAATCGTAGAATACAGATAGTAGAGCGAAAATCATAGAGTGAACTCTAAAAATTATAGAGTAAAGTTTATATTACAACTACTATGTGTTGCTAATAGTTGATGTGCATAATTATACAATTGTGTAGGGCACGTGAAATGCAGATAGCTGTAAGTTGTTAATCTGTTATTGGTAAACAACGATCAAGTCAAGTTTCTTACCCTATTTTTCATTATGAATTTATTCAACTCTTATTCAGTTGATTATAGCGAGGGTAAGTTTGGGCTTGTGATAAAGTAATCATTCGTACAAGCTCCTCTATTGTAAAGTTCTATAACTTCAATTATGATGCGAAACGTTATTGATGATTATTCAGTTTCTATTATAACTGTTATACTTTAAAGTTCGTATACCCTTAATGAACTATATTCAAACATGCTTTCTAGCTTTCATTTCAGCTAGATATTATTGATGCAAACGTAGTATATTGTTTGAACAATTCAAATCCTTTGAAGCTATTGAATGCTTACCAATCCAAATTTATTTGGTGAGGTCCCGCTTGAATACTAAGATGAACAACCTGGATAACGGGGTAACTAATGTTGGGCATATAGTCCCATTTACGCTTATGCGTTTAAACTTTATACTTGTGCACAATGTAGGGTACGATAGGCTGATCACCTGGAGTACTTGAAGAGATCGTTTACAAACTATTTGATTGTTAAACCGTCTGATGGTTTTTGATGAAACAAAGTAATGTTCAGGGTATCTAACACCTCTTAGTATGCTATTGAGAATTCCAAAACTCTTATCTTGATATTCTAGTTTATCTCTTGATATTTATTTCAACTGTTGAGAAAATATTCATACTAATGCTTTTACTTCTGATGTATGTTCTCAAACTACTTTATATACTTGCTGGGCAATTTGTGCTCATTCTTGCTTAAACCTTTCAGTTAAGGATGATAACGCTGAGGGCTAAGGCAAGGACAAAGGAAAGTCTAAGATGAAATGATGAGAGTTATTTATGTAATAATTATATTTCCGCATATGATGTGATGTAGCGATAAACGCTAAGTTTAAGTTTTAGTTTATTAAAGGTTGTAAAGACTTGGGACTTTATTTTGAATAAGTATGTAATAGTTAATATTATTATTATTATTAGAGTTACTTAGATAAATGATGATGTATGTTGTATCGTGAGCACCATGTCTTGTAATCGATGTTACACAGATTTGGGGGCGTTACAGCAGGTATAGCCATCAGGTAGCAGGTTAGTCTGCTATGGCATTTTAAGCATTTTCCTATAAATAGGGTGCTTAGTTAGAATTAAAAATCACACCAGAATCATAAGCTTTCTCTCTATATTATCGAGCGTATTTTGTGAGTATTTAGATACTTTGTGAGTTGTTATTCAGTGCAAGTTTCCTTCAGCCTTATACCTGATATTTCAGCCAGAAGTACTGTTCTTTTGAGGTGATTGATGTTATTTTCTTCATAATGATGTTATTCTTTCAATATCATTATACTGAAATATTGGTATGAATTTTATTGTGGAATTTCTACCTTTTTCATGTAAGGGTTACTATTCATGTATATGGCACTATTCACGAATACGAAACTATTCACAGAAAAAATGAAATTTTCTTTTCTTTGTCCAAGTTGTATATTATGGTTATTATCTTTGATTGTATCCATGTTTTGATCTTCATTCTTGAATTTTGCTCCATAATTGATTATTATAAGGTATTTTTGAACTTGGATAAACTAAAGTACGAATCTCTAATCTTTGATCTTTTATCTCATTGGATTCATTTTCTTTAAGATATTTTTCATCATCCTCAGTCCTAAATGATGATAGTACTAAATATCTTTGGCATGTAGTGCAAAGATGAATGATTAACTGATGAATATCTTTGGCCCGTAGTGCAAAGATGAACAGGTATTGAGATGAACATGACCAACTGGTGATACAAATGAATATCTTTGGCCTTTAGTGCAAAGATGAATATTTGATTCAAGATGTATATTGATTGATGTTACAGGGATAAAATATTGATAATGGACTTTTAAATCGTAGAAGATATTAGAATTCATTCTCTACTTGACTCTTCTAATGGATTGTTGTTTCCGTTGAAGTTGTTGATCTAAAACTTGTTGTCTATTATTTTTTATCAGATTTTTCCCTGTTATTTGTTGTATATTATCTTAATCATAATATTCTTTACTGGGCTAGTTGAGCTCACCCTTTTTCCTTTTTGTTCCATTTTTCTTATCAGGAGGTGAGAACGTAGCAGGAACTAGCCGTGGTATAGAGTGATGGTTCAGGATAGTTGTTTTAGTAGTCTTCACTATTTTGTAAAATAGTGTAATAATAATTGTAATGAGGACTCCTTTTGAGTTTGTATATTGTCTATTAGACAATATTTGTATTTAAACTCACAGTATATTTGTTGTCGTATTTTGCACGACAATTGTATTACTGATATTGTATTTGTTTCTGTACCATATATTTGGCGACTCAGAATGAGTGATGTATACCTATTTTGGGGGCGTCACAAAAATATTGTTGGTTATGTGCAGTAAATAAAGAAAATACCCAAAATATCCCGGCTAATCTAGATTGAAAATAGGGAGTATTAAGGTTGAAAGACTCAAAACCATGCGCTTGTTGAGAGGCAATCCAATCATTATTTTTGTTTCAGTAGTTAGATTCAAGTTTTTCAATAGGTCGTTTAGTAGATAGTTGATGAATAGTTAGTTATTCTGCTCATTCTCTCTCTATAATGCTATCTCTGATCTCCGTTTAATGTTATCATTATAGGTGTTGAAGAGGTGAATCACAAAGAGGAATCATGCTAAAGTTTATTGATCCAAGATAGAACGCGTTGAAGATATCCAATCAAGTAGTAAATTAGTTGAGCAAAGTTAAGAACAGAGGAAATTTTTTTGTGTAGAAACTCCTTTGCCTGCCCCGATAAGCCTCGGTAAGCTTAATAATCCCTCCCCGGTGGTAAAACCTCGGTTGTATGCCCGCCCCAGTGAGCCTGGAATGCGCCCCTGTGCCAAGCCCTCTGTTAGATGCCGCCCCGGCAGGCTTTCACGAACAAAAATGTGTCGCCCCTACGGGTTTTACGAAAGTTAGTTTTTAAAAAAGTAACCCCTTCTAGCCTCGATCGAACATCAGTCCTTTCTATTCTAAACTCACCCCACAAGCCCTAAACACTGGCATTTTCCTCTCGAACGACATTCACCAGTAACTCAAGCCCAATTCTTACCCCTACTCGAACTAATCCAAACCATTAACAAATTTCATCTCCACCTTATTGTGTTTCACAGTTAAATTGGGGAAATTTCCTACAGAGTCAGATTGGATACAGTTGCACGCGGTTTTGATTCAGATTAATGGAAAATAAGGTTCTCAGCAAAGTGGTACTTAATCTCACCTTCTACCCGAATTTTTATACTCCACTGGCAGTCAGATTCGACAATGAGTAAGGTATGATAGTTTGATTAGTTGAATTTGCAATAGGCTAGTGTGTTGCTAAATTGAAGGTACTTTGTGGGACAATTTGGTTGATATTGAAGCAATTGGAATTGTGTGGGTTGATTTTTGTTGTAATATGTTCTAAACATCAATCACATTGTTATTGAAATGAGTAGGAGGTATTTGAAGATTAAACTGAGATAGCATACAAGGTGTTTGACAGAATACTTCAAAGACAAATTGGTTGGAACGGTTCGTTGGCAGTTTGGTATATTGAACTTAGGTGTGCAGTGGGAGCAAACCACGTATTGGACAGTTGGATAGATTGATACTGAAGTCAAGTTTTATGGCACCGAAAGCATCGAAAAGACAAAGGGTGAGGGTTTTTCTCCCCCAACTAGGCAGTTTGACCGTAGAAAGTTCATAAGTGCAACCGCCGCATATCGATTTAACTATTTGGCAAATAAGGCACTTATTCCATAGCGTGGACTTAGGCCAGACGAATTTGATGGTGAGATGGGACATCATATCAATGAATGAAGTTGGGATACGTTTATCGATCAGCCAGAGGTGACTGTAGTGGTAGTGGTAGTGATTAAGGAATTCTACGTGAATGTAGAAAACAAGGCCCCATTCATAGCATTCATTAGGCAGAGGATGGTGACCTTCATTATCGAAGCTATTAATGAGTATTACGACCTACAAGCTCTTGAAGCTTGCCAATACACAACTTATAGAGACAGTGGGCCATATTACAATCAGATTTTGACAGAAAATTATAAGTTAGACACTATGTGGTAAAAGGGAAAGAAGGGCGTACCTTGTTTCTAAGCAAGGATTTGAGTCGTTATGGTAAAATTTAGTATGCCTTCCTATGTGCCAAACGTGTCCCATCCCAGATCATGAGCGAAGTTATAAAAGAAAAGGTCCCTTTGTTGTATGCAATTTTCAAGGACTTCGTTATCATTATCAGGGTAATTATAAATTTTTATATCCGTCGCTACTTGAGAGGTCCTATATAGGGAGGATTGCCACATTCGTCCCTCATTTGCGGGTTGTGCCACCCCGCTGGTGTTAGGTAGGTAGCCGATGAGTCGGTGCAGCAGCCACTTCAACTTCTGGATAATAAGTTGATTACAAGGTATTCAGTTTGAAAATGGGGTGAGTCGCACCCACGGGGACTTGGATTTACATTTCCCTCATCTTCTGAGGATGATGAGGCTGAAGCTGAGGATGAGGATGACAATGACATTGAGGGTGATGATGTTCCAGAATTTTATCTTGCCACTTCATCCAACACATCGCGCACAAAGTCCATGTTTAGCACCCAATTCTGGAGTCTTCAGCAAAACTTATATGCACAAAACAACTTAGAGGATAAAAGATTGAAGAGACTAGCTGAAAGACAGGATCACATGTTTGCCACACAAAATAGCTTCAACGCATCATTGGCCGACATGTTTGCGCGCTTGAATCCTAATGATGAGCCTTTCCACTTTGCTGCTCCTCAGCCACTACCAGCTTACCCTCCCTCTGATTCAGACGTTGAGGTGGTTGAGCTTAACGCTTAGCCAGTTAGGAAATTCCTCTGTACTTGAATTCTTCTATTTCTTTCACAATGAGGACATTCTTTATTGTAAGTTTGAGGGTGTTGCATCACATCTTTAGTTTATGCATAGTAGTTTTTCATTGCATCATATTCGTTGCATAGTAGTTGCATGGTAGTTTTTCTTTTAGTTTGCATATTCGATATTAAAAAAAACCTGGAAATCACAAAAATATTTGTTTTTATTGTTTAGTTGTTTATCATATTTGTTACACATAGTTTATTCATGTTGCATGATTTTATTTTGTTAGTTAATTTGAGGTTAACTTGGCCTATGATGAGATTGGAATTACATAGATATTGCTCATTTTTAATAACTAAGGCATGGATGTAATTTCATATCATGATATAAATTCTTTCATGTTTGAAACTGATGTAACTAGATAGCACAGTATGATGACCATTTTGACCAAATTAGTTAAAATAATCACATAATTGTCTTCTCGAAGGAAACTTGGGTTTTAATAAAGGGAATTCAATGAACTAGTAATAAAGGCTACGATTATACAAAGATCTAAGTTTGGGGGAAGATACAGGATTGAGATTAAAAAAACAAAGATAAGATTCAGAAAAAGAAAAGAAAAATATGAATAAAACACTGTGACTGGTTTAATTATGTAGCCTTTTTTACTCGAGTAAGTAAACACTAGGGGATGTCTTTACACACAACCCTATAAAGCCATCTGGTTTGGGAGTTATTGGTCAAAAGCTTGCTACATCAGTAACACTGAAAAGCCTAAGAGGACTAGACATTGCACAGTCATGTATAGACAGGGGAAATAGCAAAATGCCCTCGTGTTAGAATAAAAGAAGAAATAAATCATGGTTTGACTTTTCACTTGGTAATTGCTTAGTTTTAGCTGGAGCATAACTGGTTTATAGAATTTCTTTAGTTGAAACTGTGGTCTTCCTTCTAAGAAGCATATTATGTGATGTATTTGTCTGCAGTTGGTTTCTATGGTTATTGGACACACACGCACTACATCAGTCATAACAAACGTTGATTTATAAACTGCTATAAGTTATTGAGATGTTTAAGTTTGGTTTATTGTTCATAGCTATTATTGATTTCTCTAAGTCAAAATGGTTGAATTTCATAATGTCTGACAGTTGGGTTCGTAGGCATGTAGTTAGTGTGCATCTGCATTATATTTTACTTGAGGACAAGCAAAGTCTCAAGTTTTGGGGTATTTGATGAGTGGGTTTTATACCTACGACTTGGTTATCTTTAAAAGCTTGATTTGATGTTACTTTGATTATTTTTAGTATCATTTTATATGATTGTGTGTTCATGTGTTGCAGGAATAGGTTAGGATATTGAAGCAGGAAAAGTTACATTAGAAGGCTTAAATTGGAATTTGGCAGTCAGTGAACTAGACACCCGCTGGGGTGGGCCTATCCAAGGCTAAAACACCCTCCGGGGCATTGGCCATCTTTCTTCAAGATGTTGTACACCCGCTGGGGCAGGATTTCTCAGCATTAAATACCCATCGGGGCGGGGGTGCGCGTCTGTTAGCTGAAGTTTCCATGTTCATTAAAGAGTCTGAAGAGCTGGTGCTGATTGATTTGGGACGTGATTTGGAGAGTATAAAATGTTAATTTAAAGGGCATAGATGGGATGATTGATATCATTCATAAAACCCTTATTTTACATCATGCTGGGGAATTGGAGCAAAAAGGCTAGCACGAAGGATTCAAGGCGAAAGTGGAAAAGAACAGCATATTACCTTACAGTTTTAATCCTTTTATTCATCTTTAATCTTGTATTACGAATGCTATTCTATTTGTGAATTTTGGTTTCTTATTCAATAATGTTGAACTAATTTACTATTTAAGTCTACAGTGGATCTTTTTGTGTAACGAAGATTGACATACTTCTGTATTAATTCATTGAGACTATTTCCAGGGTTATTGAGATGTTTAGGTTTGGTTTACTGTTCATAGCTATTATTGATTCCTCTGAGTCAAAATGGTTGAATTACATACTGTCTGACAGCTGGATTCGTAGGCACGTAGTTAGTGTGTATCTGCATTATGTTTTGCTTAAAGACAAGCAAAGTCTCAAGTTTGGGGGTATTTGATGAATGGGTTTTATACCTATTAATTAGTTTTCTTTAAAATCTTAATTTGATGCTACTTTGATTATTTTTAGTATCATTTTATACATTTGTGTGTTAATGTGTTGCAGGAACAAGTTGGGATGGCGAAGCAGGAAAAGTTGCATTAGAAGGCTCAAAATGGAATTTGGCAGTCAGTGAAGTAAACACCCGCTTGGGTGGGCCTATCCAAGGCTAAAACACCCTTCGGGGCTTGGGTAATCTTTCTTCAAGATGTTGTACACCCGCCGGGGTGGGATTTCTCAGCATTAAATACCAACCGGGGCGGGGGTACGCGGTAGTTAGCTGAAGTTTCCATGTTCATTAAAGAGTCTGAAGAGCTGGTGCTGATTGATTTGGGACGCAATTTGGAGAGTATAAAAGGTTAATTTGAAGGGCATAGACGAGATGATCGATATCATTCATAAAACCCTTGTTTTACATCAAGCTAGGAGAATTAAAGCAAAAAGGCTAGCACGAAGGATTCAAGGCGAAAGTGGAGAAGAGCAGCATATTACCTTACAGTTTTAATCTTTTTCTTCATCTTTAATCTTGTATTTAGAATGTTATTTTATTTGTGAATTTTGGTTTTTTATTCAATAATGTTGAACTAGTTTACTATTTAAGTCTATAATAGATCTTTTTGTGTAACGAAGATTGACATACTTCTGTATTAATTCATTGAGACTATTTCCAGGGTTGTCTATTATGATTTGTACTTACTTAGTTAATTGCTTGATCAACAATTACTTGATAATCTATATGAAATTGAGAAATGCAATATAGGTTTAGATCTAATCATAGTAGCGTGTGATTGTGATTTCTGCGTGTCATTGTGATTCTTAATTTGTGCTTAGGATATAGATATATCTACGCATAACATGTAATCTAATAAGAACTTGTGTTTAACCCTTCTTTAATTGTAATTCACATAGAGATATAGTGGATTAGTTATTTAGGGTGTTTATCTTAACTCTATCAATTGTGGATTTAAGTTGATATGGATATAATGCATTGAGATATGGTTATATGTATTTTTGTGTTCTTGATTAACAATCAGAAAAAGTTAATTTCAGTTAACAGAAAGTGTGTCGATCTAAGTGAAACATTAAGTGAAGTAATAGGCCTAGATCTCAAATTCTTGATTAAATCTTGTGGTAGTTAGTTAGTTTTAATTAGTTAGTAGTTTTCATAAATTTCACAAACTTGATTATTTGTTTAATAAAATTGAGATAATATAAAATTGTTAGTTGTTAGAATAAATTTCAGTTATTTTCTCTATGGGAACGATACTTAACTTATCACTTTATTACTTGTTGACCATGTATACTTGCGTATTGTGCGTAACTAAATTATACCCAACAGTGGGTACCATGAATTGTAATTGAGTAGCGAACGCACAAGGCAGGTTTTTCTAACCTTTGCTTCTTTATTATTCAATCGAAGTTTCTTAAAATGTCCAATGCTTATGTTCTTGATTAAGCTTTCTATTCTTTCGAAAGCATTATGTGAGACCCTAAATTTTATGAAATGAAAATATTCAATTTTCTTAAAATTATTATTCTATTTAGTAAATGGTTAAATTGATAAAAGGTTAGAGTTAATGGTGATATATGAAAATTTTTCAAAGTAAGCAAGTTGTCATAAAATAATCGATGATAAAAGTACAATAATACGGGTGGTTGAATAGTAGCACACGGTATTGTACAGTATCTTAGATTATTGATGCTTACGTGAGAAGTCACTCGGTTTGATTCAATTATTGTCATAATATCATCTGCATAATACTTATTATTATTGAATCAATAATTGAGACGATAACGTTATTCATATTATTATTTGCAATATTGAAAATGTCTAGAAAGTTCTGTCGAGAAGAGGTTTGGTCACCTAATTGCGCGCCAATAGGGAGAAATCCTTATCGAAAAGCTCCCTCTTTCATGTGAATGATCTGATTGTTAAATATTATGAGTTATAATATTAACGATGAATAAGTTCGTGTTGATTAAAGATGAAATTGATATTTCCATTGTGTGAGATTATTAGTGTTAGTGGAAATTGACATTTATTTTGATAATAATTGATTTCTGGTGGTTATATTGACCAATCGGGTAATTAATCGGATAAATGAGAAATTAATTGCTATTAGTTCACATGTTTATAACTATTTGTTCACATGTATGTACTATTGATTAACATGCATGTACTATTAGGGGAGGTGGTGCAAGATTGATAATACTTGAATTACTAAATTAAAAATGGAGGTATAGGTGAAGGTACTATAATGTAACTATTTTTTTCACATGTATGGAACCATTGATTCACATGCATATACTATTAATTCACATGCATATACTATTAGGGGATGTGGTGCAAGTTTGATAATACTTGTAGGACTAAATTAAAAATGAAGGAAAAGATGAATGTATTATACTGTAATAATTCGAGCCCCAAAAAGTGCAATTATCGAAACTATATTTTCCTATAAATAGAAGCACATTCTTCTTTCATTCTCACCAATTTACTAAGACTCACAAAAGCAATTATAGAGAGAGAAGCTATAAAAAGGAAAAAAAGAGTATTCTGCTACTTCACTATTCAAGTATCCAGTCTTCTTCTAAGGTAAGGGGTATTATTTATTTCATATTCTGAAGAGATGTTATTTTTCGTATTCGTATGAATATTATTTTCGTTCAATATTCTTAAGGAATATCATTTTCGTTTAATATTCGTAAGGAATATTATTTTCATTCAATATTCGTAAGGGATGTTATTTATTTCTTATTTGTAAGGGTTATTATTTCTTGGCTTAAATATGAATTAGTACCTTAAACTATAGGCCATATTCCACTTCGGTGATCCACCTTTCAATTTTGTCAATTAGGTTATTAAACTATCAATTTTTTTCAATTACACAAATTGAACACGCCACGTCAGCTCTGAGTAGGACCTGGTTGCGCTGATGTGTAAAATATAAAATGATTTTTATTTCTTTTTATAAAAAAAATCCAGTTTTTTATTTTTTTAATAAAAAATGCAGTTTTTTTTATAAAAATAAAATAGAAAATATTTTTTTAATTTTTGTTTATTAAAAAAAATGCAGTTTTTTTTATTTTTTTAATAAAAATAAAATAAAAAATGCAGCTTTTTATTTCTTATTATTAAAAAAATTCAGTTTTTTTTTATTTTTTTAATAAAAATAAAATAAAAAATGTTTTTTATTTTTTTAATAAAAATAATGCAGTTTTTTATTTTTTTAATAAAAATAAAATAAAAAATTCAGCTTTTTTATTTCTTTTTATTAAAAAAAATGCAGTTTTTTTTAATAAAAATGAAATAAAAACGTTTTTTTATAAAAAAAATGCAGTTTTTATTTTTTTAATAAAAATAAAATAAAAAACATTTTTTATTTATTTTTATTAAAAGAAAAATGCTTTATATTTTATAAAAAGAAATAAAAAACGCTTTAAATTTTATTTTTATTAAAAAAATAAAAAAAATTGCATTTTTTTAATAAAAAGAAAAAAACTGCATTTATTTTATTTTTATAGAAAAAAACTGCATTTTTTATTTTATTTTTATTAATAAAATAAAAAACTGCATTTTTTATTAAAAAATTTAAAAAAAATTATTTTATTTTTATTAAAAAAATAAAAAAAACTGCATTTTTTAATAAAAAGAAATAAAAAAGCTGCATTTTTTATTAAAAAAATAAAAAACATATTTTATTTTATTTTTATTAAAAAAAATAAAAAAACTGCATTTTTTTAATAAACAAAAATAATTTTTTTTTTATTTTTATAAAAAAAATTGCATTTTTTATTAAAAAAATAAAAAACTGCATTTTTTTATAAAAAAAATAAAAAAAACATTTTATATTTTACACATCAGCTCAACCAGGTCCTACTTAGATAGCCACGTCAGCAATTGCTGACGTGGCGTGTTCAATTTGTGTAATTAGAAAAAATTGATAGTTTAATAACCTAATTGACAAAATTGAAAGGTGGATCACCGAAGTGGAATATGGCCTATAGTTTAGGGTACTAATTCATATTTAAGCCTTATTTCTTCCTATTCACTCGGGTACTATTCACTTAAGGTATTATTTACGGGGTACTATTCACTCGAGATATTATTTATGGGGTACTATTCACTCGGGGTATTATTTACGGGGTACTATTCACTCGGAGTATTATTTACGGGGTACTATTAACTCGGGTATTATTCACTCAGGGGTACTATTCATGAAGTACTCTTCACAGGTACTATTCACGAAGTAATATTCACGGGATACTATTCACAACAAAAAATTAATTCTTTTCTGTTCAAATCATTTTTGATACATGAATATTATTCTTGAATTTTACTCCACAATTGATGATCATGTTGACAATTTAGATATTTTTAAACTCTGGATAAATTGAATTATAAATCTTTAATATTTATCCTTGGTTTCGCTTGATTGAATTCTTATATCATTGTCATCATCCTCATGCTTATATTGCGTTGAAAGTCATCTTTGGCCCGTAGTGCATAGATGGACTGTTGGTTATTGGTTTTATAGTTGCATGTCTTTGGCCCGTAGTGCAAAGAAGAACTGTTGATTGATATGTTTGGTCGTAGTGCAAAGATGAACTGTTGATTGATAGCTTTTGCCCGTAGTGCAAAGATAAACTGTTGATTGATAGCTTTTGCCCGTAGTGCAAAGATGGATAGGTGTATGACATGATCATGACCACTGGTGATACTAACAAATATCATTTGTCGTAGTGCATGAATAATTCGATTATGTGATTGGTAGGATCATGACCATTAGTTAACAGTTGAATGTCTTTGATCGTAGTGCACTAATAGACAATTGATTGGTATGATCATGATTATTGGTTTTATAGTTGAATATCTTTAGTCGTGGTGCAAAGATAGATAACTGATTTGTATGATCATTGTTATTACACTTGAATGCCTTTAACCTTTGGGGTAAGGATATTGAGTTAACGTTCTATTAAGCATTTGTGGCAAGGAGAAACTGTTGATTTACATTATTATAAGCATAAATTATGAATTTAACTATAATCTTTAGTGGTTCAGGTGAAGATAGGTGATGAAAGTTCTCTTTGTCTTGGGTGTAACAAAGAACTGTTAATGGGCATTTCAGCGATAAAATTGATGATAAACTTTTAAATCATAGAAGATAGTAGATATCATGCTCTACTTGAGTCTTCTAATGGATTGCTTGTTCCGCTGTAGTTGTTGATCTAAAACTTATTGTCTATTGTATTCTATCTTATGTTATACTGTTGAAGGCAAAGGATAATTTATTCTACATTATCTTAGTCATAATATTTCTTACTGGACTAGTTGAGCTAATCCTTTCTTTCACTATTCTCTTCAGGAAATGAGAATATAGTTGGGACTTGTCGGGGAGTGGAGTGACGGTCCAGATGGTTGCTTTAGTAGTCCTCACTATTCTGTGAAATAGTGTGATAATGATTTTAATAAGATAGAATTTGAGTGTGGATATTGTCTAGGAGACAATATCCGTGTTAAAACTCTCAGCTATGTTTTGTCGTATTCTACACGACGGTTGTATAATTAATTTGTAGTTGTATTATGTACCATGTATCTGGCGACCCAAGATGGGTGATGTATACATATTTTGGGGGCGTCACAGTTGGTATCAAAGCTTAGGGATATGATTCTTGGCTGAGATGTGAGACTAGAACTAGGATGGGAGAGACGGGTAATTCCTTCGCTAGTATGACCTACCTAAGTTTATTTGTTATTTAATCGGTCGGTCAGAATATAGGGATAATATGTGGCATGTCAATTAACCCTTATTTTGAAACTATATTCTAGAATGATATCTGAAATACAGGAGATGAGCAATGGAAAAATTATGATACATAGGAAATAACCAGGAAAGTACAATCCAAAAAGAAAGTAATGTATTCTCATCTCTTCGAACTATCACGTACGTAAATTTCGAGGGTGAAATTTCATAAGGAGATGAGATTGTGAGACCCTAAATTTTATGAAATAAAAGTATTCAATTTTCTTAAAATTATTATTCTATTTAGTAAATGGTTAAATTGATAAAAGGTTAGAGTTAAGGGCGATATGTGAAAAAATTTCAAAGTAAGCAAGTTGTCATAAAATAATCGGTGATAAAAGTACAGTAAAACGCATGGTTGCATAGTAGCACACGGTATTTTACAGTATCTTTGATTATTGATGCTTACATGAGAAGTCACTCAGTTTGATTCAATTATTGTCACAGTATCATCTGCAAATATTTATTATTATTAAATCAATAATTAAGACGACAAAGTTATTCATATTATTATTTGCAATATTGACAATGTCATGAAAGTTCTGTCGATGAGAGGTTTGGTCACTTATTTACGCGCCAATAGGGAGAAATTCTTATCGGAAAGCCCCCTCTTTCCTGGGAATGATCTAGTTGTTAAATATTGTGAGTTATAATATTAATGATGAATAAATTCGTTTTGATTAAAGATAAAATTGATATTTCCATTGTGTGGGATTATTAGTGTTAGTGGAAATTGACGTTTATTTTGATAATAATTGATTTCTGGTGGTTATATTGTTTAATCGGGTAATTAATAGGATAAATGAGTAATTAATTGCTATTAGTTCATATGCTTATGACTATTTATTCATATGTATGTACTATTGATTCAAATGCATGTACTATTAGGGGAGGTGGTGCAAGATTGATAATACTTGCATTGTAAGACCCCAACTTTTTATAATAAAAGAATTAATTTCTCTAATTTATTATTTTAAAATAGTAAGGGATTGATTTGATTAATGTGGTTAATTATGGGTAAAATGCGCAAATATTTTAAATAATCAAGAGGTTATAAAATATTCATTGTTGTCGGAGAATATTCGGTCGGTCGTGAAATATTCTTGCTGTCGGGGAATATTCGTACGACGGCGCAGCTTTTTGTGGGCCCTATAACAGAAAGCGATTGGATGAAGAAAACGGCAAGTATACATTTTTTATAAATAACGGCGTAATTGTTACCGTTAACACTGCTGGAATACCTGGTGGTTAAAATACAGTAATACGCGGTGTTGCATAGTAGCACACAGTATTGCACCAATTATTGATTCTTACGTAAGAAGTCTCTACTCAATAATTATTACAGTAATTACTATTCAATATTTTATTAATTCAATAATTGTTACGTTGATATTTTATATTATTGTTGTTTCAATAATTGTCACTGCATAGTATTTCCCATTATCATATCAATAATTCATATTATTTGAATAATATTATTAGATAACATTATTGACAATGTTTAAGGAAGTTCTGTCTAAGAAAGGGGTTTGGTCACCTAATTGCGCGCTAGTAAGGAAAAATCCTTATCGAAAAGCCCTCTTTTTCTTGAGAACGACATGGTTGTCATTATTATGATTCTGTAATATTATTTGTGAATAATTAATAATTGGTTTATATGATAAGAAAAATATTTATTTTATGTGAATATAAATGGAGGAATTTTTAGAAAAGTGAAAATTGTTGAAAATTGATCTTTTCTAATAAAATAATTTATTTAAATATATTATTATATTACATTATAAATGTATAATGTGATAATATAATAATATAATAATGGTGATATTTTTACAATGAATGTGTGATATATGAATAAATGAGGAAAAATAGTATTTTTATTACAATAAATGCTAAAAATATGTTAAACATGTTGGTGGAACCTATTTTTGACTGAAATTTGATTATAGCCTACAAAATCATTCGTATGTGGATTTCGGTCAATTTCTGTTTAGAATTTGGAAAAACTTAAAGCTACAAAATTGTAGAGAAATAAATTTTCTATGGAATGGATATAAGATTCAAATTTTTCTGATAAAAGGGCTATTTATTATGAATTATTGAAGTTCCGAAATAATTGATTTTTAGAGTTTTAAATATTTTTTAAAGAAAAACATTTTTGTTATGATTGGTGAGCCCCACATGTGTTGTAAATGTGCTAAATTTTGATTTTCAAAGTATGCGTATGATTTTTAATAAATAATATTATTTTATTAAATTTTTTGTTTCGGTGTTCTAAGCATTTTTCTATAAATAGGATGTTTAGGTTAGAATTAAAAATCACACCAGAATCTGAAGTTTTCTCTCTATATTATCGAGCGTATTTGTATGAGTATTTTCATACTTTGAGTGTTATTATACGATGCAAGTTTCCTTCAGCATTATATCCGATATTCCAATCAAAAGTACTGTTCTTTTGAGGTAAGAGATGTTATTTTTTTTGTAAATGATATTATTTCTTTCATTGTCATTATACCGGAATATTGGTATAAATTTTATTATGAAATTTTTACCTTTTATGTGGGAGTTACTATTTATAAGTTACTATTCACGAGTTATTCATGGGTTATTATTCATGAGTTACTATTCATAGGTTACTATTCACATATACGGTACTATTCACAGAAAAATTAAAATTTTCTTTTCTTGTCCAAGTTGTTTATTATGGTTACTAGCTTTGATTGTATCCATATTTTGATCTTCATTCTTGAATTTTTGCTCCACAATTGATTATTATGGAGTATTTTTGAACTTGGATAAACTAAAGTACGAATCCCTAATCTTTGTCCTTTTATCTCACTGGATTCATTTTCTTTAAGATATTTTTCATCATCATCAGTCCTAAATGATGATATAACTAAATATCTTTGGCATGTAGTGCAAAGATGAATGATTAACTGATGAATATCTTTGGCCCGTAGTGCAAAGATGAACATGTGTTGAGATGAACATGACCAACTGGTGATACAAATAAATATCTTTGGCCTGTAGTGCAAAGATGAATATTTGATTCAAGATGTATATTGATTGATGTTACATGGATAAAATATTGATGATTGACTTTTAAATCTTAGAAGATAGAAGAATTCATTCTCTACTTGACTCTTCTAATGGATTGTTGTTTTCACTGCAATTGTTGATCTAAAACTTGTTGTCTATTATATTCTATCAAATTTTTCTTGTTGAAGACTAATGATAATTTGTTATATATTATCGTAGTCATAAGATTCTTTACTGGGCTAGTTGAGTTCACCACTTTTTTTGTTCCATTTTTCTTCTCAAGAGGCGAGAATATAGTGGGAACTAATCGGGGTGTGGAGTGATGGTTGAAGATATGTTTTTTTAGTAGTCCTCACTATTTTGTAAGATAGTGTATCAATAATTGTAATGAGGACTCCATTTGAGTTTGAATACCGTCTAGATGACAATATTTGTATTTAAACTTACAGTATATGTGTTGTCATATTTTGCACGACAATTGTAATAATAAAGTTGTAGTTTTTTTATGTACCATGTATTTGGCAACTCAGACAGGGTTGGGTGAAATGGACCTATTTTGGGGACGTCACATGCATGACTAAATTAAAAATTGAGATATAGGTGAAGGTACTATACTGTAACTATTTTTTTCACATGTATGGAACTATTGATTCAGATGCATATACTATTGATTCACATGCATGTACTAGTAGGGGAGGTGATTCAAGTTTGATAATACTTGTAGGACTAAATTAAAAATGAAGAAAAAGATGAAGGTATTATACTGTAATAATTCGAGCCCCAAAACGTGCATGCCTTTAGCCCCAAAACTTGAATGCCTTTAGCCTTTGGGGTAATGATATTGAGTGAACGTTCTATTAAGCATTTGTGGCAAGGAGAAACTGTTGATTCACATTATTATAAACATAAATTATGAATTTAACTATAATCTTTGGTGGTTCAGGTGAAGACAGATGATGAAAGTTCTCTTTGTCTTTGGTATAACAAAGAACTGTTAATGGGTATTTCATCAATAAAATTGATGATAAACTTTTAAATCATAGAAGATAGTATATATCATGCTCTACTTGAGTCTTCTAATGGATTGCTTGTTCCGCTGCAGTTGTTGATCTAAAATTTGTTGTCTATTGTATTCTATCAGTTATTATACTGTTGAAGGCTAAGGATAATTTTTTCTACATTATCTTAGTTATAATATTTCTTACTTGGTTAGTTGAGCTCATCCTTTTCTTTCATTGTTCTCTTCAAGAAATGAGAATATAGCTAGGACTAGTCGGAGAGTGGAGTGACGGTCCAGATGGTTGCTTTAGTAGTCCTCACTATTCTGTGAAATAGTATAATAATGATGGTAATGATATTGAATTTGAGTGTGGATATTGTCTGGGAGACAATATCCGTGTTAAAACTCTCAGCTATGTTTTGTCGTATAAGTAAGTTGTAGTTGTATTATGTACCATGTATCTGGCGACCCAAGATTGGTGATGTATACCTATTTTGGGGGCGTCACACATTATTTCAGTATATGGTGTTTAATTGATTTTAAATCCTATTATTCTATCACTGTTAAGGGTTAAATGCTTTCTAAGTCACTTTACTTTATGTCAACTTACAAATGGGTCACTGAACTTTTTTTTACAGTCAACTCACTGTACTCGACTGTTCTAACACAAAGTTAAAAAACCGTTAAATACTTTGACTTTAACGGAAAAAGACAGTTAAGCTGCTGAGTTATGCAAAAAAAGCTGATGTGACGTCCTTGTGTGACGTGACAGTGATTATGTAGATTTGGAGGAAAATTTTTATGAAGAAAATGAAAAAAAACATTTTAAAGTATAATATAAATTTAAAAAGTGTGCCAAACAATAAGAAAAAAAATAAAAATATATATATTTAATTATTTTATTAATTAATATCAAATAAAATTTTATTTATAATTAAGCCATTTATAAAATAAAAAATCCAAAAATATGTTAATTAAAATTAAGGAGAATGTGAAATATATTTAGTGAAAAATAAAAGAAAATTATAATAAAATCAGAAAATTTAACAAAAAATACTTGGTAGAAATTAAAAAATAAAAAGAGTTATTTAGTTATTTTTGTAATTAATAAAAAATGTTTTTTATATAATTAATAACAAATATAATTGAGGAAATTATAAAAATTAAAAAAAAATCAAATTCGGACATTAAAATTATAATTGATTCAATTTGGTGATAATTGTTTTTTCTTTTCTAACTAGGATAAATAAATTTGTACTTTTACATGCAAATAATTTTTAATTTTATCAAATAATTTTTATTTTAATTTTATCAAATAATTTTTATTGTAATTTTAATTTTATCAAATAATTTTAATTTTAAAATTATACAAATTTAAATTTTATAATTTAATTTAATTAAATTTAACAAATAATTATTTTTATTAAAAAGAGGAGGAAAATAACCAAATTCCTCTCTCTCTCTCTCTCCTTCTCCACTCCAGACATCGGATTCAGAGAAAAATGAGTTGAGAAGCCAATTGGATTCACTGAGAAAGGAGTTAGCTAATAAAGAATCACGACATCCAACTCAAGCAGCAGTCAAGCAAGATCTCAAAATGTCAAACTACCATGGGAGCAAGTTACTTCATTTGGATATAGATTTGAAAATCATTGGTTGGGACGCCATGATCCGATTACAATCCACTAAGAAAAACCACCCTGCAGCAAGATTGATGGTGGCTTTGAAAGAGCTGGACCTAGATGTTCATCACGCAAGCGTATCTGTTGTCAATGATTTGATGATTCAATAAGCTACGGTGAAGATGGTCAAACAGCGAGGGAAAAGAGGGAAGGGGAACATAGGAGAAGGAGAGAGAGAGGTTTGGTTTTTTATTTAATAAAAATGATTATTTCTTAAATTTGATTAAATAAAATTTTAAATTTTAAATTATATATAATTTTAAAATAAAAATTATTTGATAAAATTAAAATTAAAATTATTTGATAAAATTAAAAATTATTTGCATGTAAATGTACAAATTTAAAAAAAATTATCACCAAATTGACTCAATTATAATTTTAATGTCCGAATTTGAAAAGATTTTTAATTTAATTTTATAATTTCCTCAATTATATTTGTTATTAATTAAATAAAAAAAATTCTATTAATTACAAAAATAACTAAATTACTCTTTTTATTTTTTAATTTCTACCATGTATTTTTTGCTAACTTTTCTGATTTTATTATAATTTTCTTTCATTTCCCCCTAAATATATTTCTCATTCCCCTTAATTTTAATTAGCATATTTTTGGATTTTTTATTTTATAAATGGCTTAATTATAAATAAAATTTTATTTGATATTAATTACAAAAAAAATTAAATATATTTTTTCTTTATTTTCTTGTTTTTTGGCACACTTTTTAAATATATATTATACTTTAAAATGTTTTTTTCATTTTTTTTCATAAAAAAATTTCTCCAAAGCCACATAATCACTGTCACGTAACACAAGGACGTCACGTAAGCTTTTTTTTTTTTGGACAACTCAGCAGTTTAGCTATCTTTTTCCGTTAAAGTCAAAGTATTTAACGATTTTTTTAACTTTGTGTTAGAAAAATCGAGTGCAGCGGGTTGACTGAAAGAAAAAAAAGTTCAGTGACCCATTTGTAAGTTGACATAAAGTACAGTGACTTAGAAAGCATTTAACCCTCGTTGTTAAAGTACTTCTTCAGGAGACTATATTGTTATTGTTGTTGTTGTTGTTGTTATCAAGCTATTAAATGTCTAGTGAACCTTTTTTATTCGAGTAGTCCAAAGTTGATGAGCATTCTAAAGTTCTAAAATCCTTTGAAGCTATTCCAAACCAAACTTCCTTTGTTACGGATTCTAATGTCCAAGCTGAGATGAACAACCCTAAAGTAAGGTATGCTACATAATAACGTTAAAATGTTTGTGCACAATACATTGTACAAAGGGCTGCTCACCTGGAGTACGAGATGGATAGTCCATAGTCTGTTAAAGGTTACAGTAGAAATATTTGTTAACCTATGACATAGTTCGTGGTCTTGTGACCCTCAGTTTACATCTTTGATCTTGATGTCTATTGTTGAATAAAGGTTGATTATTTCCCTTGAACTCTCAATTCTTGATTAAACGTTGGTAAATATTATATTATTGAGTTGGAGCTTAATCATTGCTCATTCATATACTGTGACAACCCGATATTTTTTATATAAATAAATCATAAATTTTGTGTATAAATTTATTTTTTTTATTTATTAAAATAAATATGAATGATATGTGCCAAGGTAATGTGTAAATATATTTATATGTGTGATAAATAAAATTTATTTATTACTTTAAGTATTGCAAATAAATTTGTTTTAGAATTATTGATTATTATCAATTATATTTTTATACTAATTAATTCCTTATTGGAAATGTTTTATTAATTATTTTCAAGGAAAATATAATCTTATATTATTTAAATAATATAGAAAATAATTTTAGAATAATTATTTATTTTAAAGGTAAGAATTCGTGAAAGGTATTATGTATGTATTTCTGTGATGAATATAAAATATATTTATTACATGAATGGTTATGAATAATTTTATTTTAGAACTATTGCTCATTATAAATTATATTCTAATAATAATTGGTTTTATAGTAAAAATGTATTTAATGTTTATTTTCAATGAAAATGTGATAATTATATTAATTGAATAATATATAATATGAATATAGAATTTTTATAATACTTCTTTTATTATATGAATTTTATTCAAGATATTAAGTAAATTATTTCTACTTAATAATAAGGTTAATTATGGCAGATAAAATCAGTTATGGAATCCAAACCCTAATTCTGGGTTTTGATCAAGGAATGAAAATAATAATATTATATTATTATTTACCAGTGTTATAGATATGCATGATTATATGTGTAATGTTAATGTGTGAAACAGTTTTAATATACTACGATCAAACCCTAATAATATTTTGATAAACCCTAATTTTGATTCCAGGATAAGGAATAATGATAATAATATAATATTAATTAGATTTTGATTTTTCAGTGCTATAAATAAGTACTATATATGTGTGGACTGATAATGTTGGTCAAATTATGTGTACAATATCAAAACCCTAGTTTAAGCTATTAAACCCTAATTTAAAAGTCAAATGTCAGTTTAATACTGTTATGCAATCATGTTAAGGTGAATTATGTTGTGTATTGAGGAAATTTAAAGTTAATTAGGAAAAACCCTAATTATACTTGGAAAACTGAATTAATTAGAAACCCTAATTAATTGGGAACCCTAATTACTAAATTCGGTAATCTAATTCTGAATTTAGAAATCTTGAATTGTAATTATAAACCCTAATTTTCAAAGTTAGAAACCCTAGTTATTAATTTTAAAAACCTTATTAATTTTTCCTAAATTAAAACCCTAATTTGCTTTTAGTTAATACTAATTGCTAAATTTAGAAAGGTAATGTTAACTAGTGTTTCCTAAACCTAATTAGCAAGGTGTTAAGTAGATTCAAAACCTTTATTAAGAAACCTAATTATTTTATAAACCTTAATTTTATATTTTAGAAACTAAAATTTAATTATTTTATTATTTTTCAAACCCTAGATTGGAATTTCTTGAAATTATTTTTAAACCCTAAAATGGTCCAAACACTAAGCTCTAAATCAAACCCTAAATCCTAAGGACTTGCCAAGATTACAATTTTGCCATTTAAATGATTTACTAAATGACATTTTTGCCCCTAATTGAATTATTTTGGCTAGAATAGGTTTTGACATTTAGGGGAAGTTGGTGACCAAACCCAACAACCCCATGTGATGATAATTGACAGCAACAAGCCACTAGATCAGCAATACATGCATCTTGATTGACTATAAATAGATTGGAAGAGAGAGAAATTGCATTTGTTAGATTATTTGGTACAAAACACTCAACCATTCTCTCTCATCCCCAAACCTCCGAAATTTCCTTTATATATCAGTCATATAACAAGCCCCACGATCACCAATAAGAAATCAGTAACAACAAATCAAAAATTTGTTCATCAAAGGTATAAACCCTAACCATAAATTTTTTTATGATCTGTTGTTAGATCTTGTAATTCGTTGTTAAAAGATGTTGTTTATAGTCTAATTTAATGATCTGGGTTGGTATATTACAAGTCCATAACATCTAAATGCTCAAATCAATGATTTTAAAAAAATCTAGAAATTTTGGTTCTTGAGGTCTGACAACGAATGTCAGGCCCTATAAATCCATGCTCGATTATGTTTTTGTTGTTTTCGAGTTGTTATTGGTAGCCTGCAATGTGGTATTTAATCTTCAAGTGGAATCTGTGGCATTTGATCTCTATATTTGTAAATATTAATGGTCAAAAGCCGTTGACCGGCATTGACCGGCTGTTTCTGGGCAGCCTAGAATTGCCCAGAATGTCTGACAGTGTTTTTGCAGGCGCATGATCTTACTGTTAATAAGTGGTTTCATTATGTTATTGTTATTCGGTTGTATGATGTCATGAATACAACCTTATAAAGCTTTTATATCAACTAGATCCATCACCAAATCAAACTTATTGATGGTCAAACTAAGGTAGTCGAAACTGCTCAAGAACATTTCTGGAAAACCCAGAAATGTTCAAGAACAGTTTCGACATGGTACTTTGTGGATTTTATCTTGACATCCTGTTGATGTTATATGTCTTATATATATTAGATCTCTTACGTTACATGTTATCTACATACCTAAAGTGTTAGATCACATATATCAGTTTTGAAGTGCATGTTATAAAGCATCAAAGTGGGACCCTTGAGTTTCTGGGCAAACCCAGAACCTCAAGAACACGTCTGACAATTGCTTCTGCAACTTAGATCTTGAATTGTATTGATGTTATGGCCTAGATAAAAGTTGTATCATGTAGTATTACATCAATACTACATGATGAATGTCTAAAATGATCCAGAAGCTTTATGATCTGTTTGTTATTCTTGGTCAAACTAGTGCACTCGAAGCTGAGCTGTCAGTGTTCTTGAGGCTCAAGAACACCTACAGCGACGCTTTTTGTCGCTAAAGACCTACAGCGACGGTTTATTATTATTATTTTCGAAAATTAATTAATAAATAGAAAAAAATAGTTTTTAATTATTAAAAATACAAAATAAATTATTAAAAATTATTTTATATTCTGAAATTTAGTTTTTAATTATTTTAAATATATTTCATAAATATTTAATATTTTTGGAATATTAAAAGTATTTAATTTATTTAATTATAATATTAAATAAATTAGTTAAAAATGATTTTAATATTTGAAAAATCATTTAAAATTATATTATGGTATAAGAAAATAATTTAAGTTATTTTTGATAACTTTTAATATTTTGTGATAATTTTCATTAATAAATTAATATTAATGATAATTAAGTTATTTACTAAATGAATTAAAAATGATTTTATTATATTATAAATCATTTTAAATAAGAATAGGGTATTTACAAATATTTTAAGTTATAAAATATAACTTTTAATATTTAAAGGTAAAATTAATTAATTAATTATTAAGGATATTAAAGTTATTTAATAATTATATTAAATAATTTAGTTTAAAAATGATTTTAATATTATAATAATCATTTTAAATGAAAATAAAGTGTTTAAAGATATTTTAAGTTATAAAACATAACTTTTAATATTTAAAAAATAATTTCATTAATAATTTAATATTAATGATATTTATTTAATGATTAATGATATTAAGTTTATTTAATAATTATATTAAATAAATAGTTTTAAAATGGTTTTACTTATTTAAAAATTATTTAAAAGGGATATAAATGAATTTACAAAAATATTTTAAGTTATAATTAATGACTTGTAATATTTGGATAAATAGTTCATTAATATTTAAATATTAATGGTAATTGTTTAAGAATGATTTTAAATGTTTTAAAAATCAATTAAGGGTAATATTAAAACGTTAAGAATATGTTGAGTTATTATACATAACCTTAATATTTTGACAATGGTTTGATTAATAATTTTATATTAATTAATTATTGATGAGAATAGAATTATTTGATATTTAAATCATTTAATAATGATTCTAATATTTCAAAAATTATGATACATGGTAATAATTATTTTATAATTATTATAAGGTCATGAAAAATGGTATGACTGTTACTTAATTAGTCTAAATGGATATTGAACTTCGATATAGAGTTTTAGACTCAATAATTACCTGATAAAGCCGTCGGTACGCCGACAGTTTCAGAAATTTATCTGGACTTATGTAATGTGTTTGTATATGTGTTTGTTTGTGATGCAATGACTGTGAAACGTGTGTGATAATGTGATTAGGTTATGTGCTGACTGCAATAAGCAGTACTATGTGTTATGTTATATTATTCTAATCAATAGAATGATCTTAATAATGATAGGTTTCGGTATAACAGATAGATCTAAGTTGCGTAATTGTAAGCAGCGCATCAGGCAAGTATCCTACCTTTGCATTTTCTTTATGCATTGGACAAGTGTAAGAATGTTTCAAAGTTATATTATTACTATACAGATTGTTAAGCCTATATTATATACGCCCATTGATTATCAACATGTTAGTATATGATAATTCAGTTATATATATTATGTTCGTTAATTTCTATAAATGATTATACAAGTGTCCCCACTTGGATAATCATTGTATTTAATCACATGTTGATACACCTTTGATATACATATATGTTGAATTATATAAGACCTTTGTTATAAAAACCCGACAGGTATGAACATCCCGATAATGGGAAAAATTTATGCGCTACGGCGAACAAAGGATGAACGATAATATCGTTCTAGCAATGTAGTATTGATCAATACAGGGCTCATGGACTGTACACCCTCAGGCCCGTAAGTAATGGCCGGTTTACAGGTGAATTTCTGTTTAAACCCTTTCGAAAATGAAAAACAATGTTCATAATGTGTCACAGAAACCCCATGTATAGACAATACATAGTTTTAAAAATTTGAAAGAGGGTTGTTATGTTATTGTTATTGGTACAGAATACTTCACAACTATTGACCGGTTGTAGAAGAATATTATAAAGAAAACATTTAAATTCTTTCAACTTATATATATATAATACTTGCTGGGCACTCAAATGCTCATCCTTGCTTAATTTAAATGTTTTCAGCTAAGTGTGAACAGCTATAAGGCTCGGCCAGGATCAAGTGAAAAGAAAAACAAACAGAACATGTTATTGGTTTCTTTTGTAATAGATAGACTATATTAAGTTAATGATATGTATTATATATCATGTAAAGAATGTAGTAAAGGTTGCATACTTGGGATTAGACTCTGATAAATGTAAGATAAGTTTAAAATTTATATTATTGTTATTATTATTAGTAATATTTTTGCTCATAGAAATGGTATCGTGAAGTACCGAGTTCGGGTTTCAAGTATCCGGGTTCGGGGACTTTACAGGTTGGTATCAGAGCTATATGGTTAGAAACCTTAGGTGGGTTAGACCTTAGGCTATAACCTTAGAACAGAGGGAAACGTTGAAAATATAAATAACTCATATAGAGTTTAAAGATAGATGAATTGAATAAATTCGTCGTCAAACAAAATAAAAGATAACTTATAAAACTATTATGTGTTGTGTGTATTTATTAATTGTTAGTCAAGATAATTTTTGTGTATAGGTGTTAGAAAGGAACAGAATTAGGATACCCTTAAGTCGTAAAAAAAATAAGTCAACCTCCATGACTGAGCCAATATCAAAGCTAATAGCTTCAATAAAGGCTCACATTGAAAGCTACCTCAAAGAGGTGGTTATTTTGGAAAGTATAGTACTGGATCAAGAAATGCTAAGTATAACTGATAGGTAAAGTATAGTTAAATGATTATAAGTGGTCAATGTCGAGTTCTTAAACTCGTATATTTATGGTGAGTTCTTAAACTCGTATGATTGTGATGAGTTCTTAAACTCATAATGTGTTATAAGTTGTGACAAATTAGGTATAGTTGTGTGTGAATGGATATTGAGGATAATGAAAATCGATAGGTTATTAAGCAATTGATCATTAGTGAATGTGTAAGGAATAGGTAGTATTAGTATTAGTTAAATAGATATGATTTTAGGTGGTATATATGATAGGTATATTGGTGCAATGTAATGTTTTGTACAAGTTATGGCAGCAATTCCCGACTTACGAGTCACAAAGGGATAGCGGATGTTTAAAGCAGTGTGTGCTAAGGCATGTCAAGTGGTATAAATATGAGTTTATGTTGGATTAATGGGATAAATTGGTATAAAGATAGTAGATATTTATTTGGTCACTGGTTATTAGAGTGGACCGAATTTTCAAAAGATAATATTTTGAGTACCTGATTATTTGAATAGAAAGTTTTGCGTTATATGTTAAGCGTTTACGATAAGGCTTAGAATGTAAGAATAATTTATGATAATGCCGTCAAAACGAAAAACGAAACCTAAGGATAGAAGGACCTGTGAACAAAGCTGGAGGACAACCAGACCCGACACAGAATTTTGCAAATGCGGACGATCAAGCTATGCAGAACGGAATACAATTTGCGGGAAATCAGCCAGACAATCGATAGACAAACTTCAAAGACTTCAAGACAACCGGACCGCCAGGATGTAGAAGATCAACCTACCCTGTTAAAGCATATGTGATAGTTAGGATAACGGTGGGGGCAAAAGACAACTTTTGTCACCTATATGATAAAAGAAGATAATCTTGATAATACCGAAAATAAGACAGGAATGTGATTAAAAAAAAAGTTTGTGTGTGAAAAGTAAGGACAAAAGGGATATATATCTTTCCAATATGTCCCAATCCAAGAATGTATAGTGAATGTGTTGTGTGCGAATCAATGAAGCATAAGGTGAAAGACTGTGCAAGAAAGGAAATGGAAACAGGGAATGCGAATACGGAACAAGGCAGCAGGACATTGGCGACAACGGGATCAACTTCAACAAACAAACCAATGAAATCAACCGCAAGCGTCTTCAGCGGGATTTTTTGAGATTCGGTAGCAGCCGGGGATGCAACTCCAGGTATTACTCGAACCAATTTTATTTTTTTTCTTATTATTTTTATAAATTATTTTGAAGGAGGAATTTGAGTTCTCTTAGAAATCAAATTTCTGTTTAAGGGGATAGATAAGCTTTTTGCTGAATAGTTAAAGATCGGATCGTTCAATTATGATCGAAATCTACTTGGAATGATTGTGTATGTTATGTACCCTGGTATGTATAGGTTTTAAAATGGTGATTCCGGGGACGGAATCTTTATAAGGGAGGGTGAATTTGACAACCCGATATTTTTTATATAAATAAATCATAAATTTTGTGTATAAATTTTATTTATTTATTTATTAAAATAAATATGAATGATATGTGCCAAGGTAATGTGTAAATATATTTATATGTGTGATAAATAAAATTTATTTATTACTTTAAGTATTGCAAATAAATTTGTTTTAGAATTATTGATTATTATCAATTATATTTTTATACTAATTAATTCCTTATTAGAAATGTTTTATTAATTATTTTTCAAGGAAAATATAATCTTATATTATTTAAATAATATAGGAAATAATTTTAGAATAATTATTTATTTTAAAGGTAAGAATTCGTGAAAGGTATTATGTATGTATTTCTGTGATGAATATAAAATATATTTATTACATGAATGGTTATGAATAATTTTATTTTAGAACTATTGCTCATTATAAATTATATTCTAATAATAATTGGTTTTATAGTAAAAATGTATTTAATGTTTATTTTCAATGAAAATGTGATAATTATATTAATTGAATAATATATGATATGAATATAGAATTTTTATAATACTTCTTTTATTATATGAATTTTGTTCAAGATATTAAGTAAATTATTTCTACTTAATAATAAGGTTAATTATGGCAGATAAAATCAGTTATGGAATCCAAACCCTAATTCTGGGTTTTGATCAAGGAATGAAAATAATAATATTATATTATTATTTACCAGTGTTATAGATATGTATGATTATATGTGTAATGTTAATGTGTGGAACAGTTTTAATATACTACGATCAAACCCTAATAATATTTTGATAAACCCTAATTTTAATTTCGGGATAAGGAATAATGATAATAATATAATATTAATTAGATTTTGATTTTTCAGTGCTATAAATAAGTACTATATATGTGTGGACTGATAATGTTGGTCAAATTATGTGTACAATATCAAAACCCTAGTTTAAGCTGTTAAACCCTAATTTAAAAGTCAAATGTCAGTTTAATACTGTTATGCAATCATGTTAAGGTGAATTATGTTGTGTATTAGGGAAATTTAAAGTTAATTAGGAAAAACCCTAATTATACTTGGAAAACTGAATTAATTAGAAACCCTAATTAATTGGGAACCCTAATTACTAAATTCGGTAATCTAATTCTGAATTTAGAAATCTTGAATTGTAATTATAAACCCTAATTTTCAAAGTTAGAAACCCTAGTTATTAATTTTAAAAACCTTATTAATTTTTACTAAATTAAAACCCTAATTTGCTTTTAGTTAATACTAATTGCTAAATTTAGAAAGGTAATGTTAACTAGTGTTTCCTAAACCTAATTAGCAAGGTGTTAAGTAGATTCAAAACCTTTATTAAGAAACCTAATTATTTTATAAACCTTAATTTTATATTTTAGAAACTAAAATTTAATTATTTTATTATTTTTCAAACCCTAGATTGGAATTTCTTGAAATTATTTTTAAACCCTAAAATGGTCCAAACACTAAGCTCTAAATCAAACCCTAAATCCTAAGGACTTGCCAAGATTACAATTTTGCCATTTAAATGATTTACTAAATGACATTTTTGCCCCTAATTGAATTATTTTGGCTAGAATAGGTTTTGACATTTAGGGGAAGTTGGTGACCAAACCCAACAACCCCATGTGATGATAATTGACAGCAACAAGCCACTAGATCAGCAATACATGCATCTTGATTGACTATAAATAGATTGGAAGAGAGAGAAATTGCATTTGTTAGATTATTTGGTACAAAACACTCAACCATTCTCTCTCATCCCCAAACCTCCGAAATTTCCTTTATATATCAGTCATATAACAAGCCCCACGATCACCAATAAGAAATCAGTAACAACAAATCAAAAATTTGTTCATCAAAGGTATAAACCCTAACCATAAATTTTTTTATGATCTGTTGTTAGATCTTGTAATTCGTTGTTAAAAGATGTTGTTTATAGTCTAATTTAATGATCTGGGTTGGTATATTACAAGTCCATAACATCTAAATGCTCAAATCAATGATTTTAAAAAAATCTGGAAATTTTGTTTCTTGAGGTCTGACAACGAATGTCAGGCCCTATAAATCCATGCTCGATTATGTTTTTGTTGTTTTCGAGTTGTTATTGGTAGCCTGCAATGTGGTATTTAATCTTCAAGTGGAATCTGTGGCATTTGATCTCTATATTTGTAAATATTAATGGTCAAAAGCCGTTGATCGGCATTGACCGACTGTTTCTGGGCAGCCTAGAATTGCCCAGAATGTCTGACAGTGTTTTTGCAGGCGCTTGATCTTACTGTTAATAAGTGTTTTCATTATGTTATTGTTATTCGGTTGTATGCTGTCATGAATACTACCTTATAAAGCTTTTATATCAACTAGATTCATCACCAAATCAAACTTATTGATGGTCAAACTAAGGTAGTCGAAACTGCTCAAGAACATTTCTGGAAAAATTTCGACATGGTACTTTGACTGGATTTTATCTTGACATCCTGTTGATGTTATATGTCTTATATATATTAGATCTCTTACGTTACATGTTATCTACATACCTAAAGTGTTAGATCACATATATCAGTTTTGAAGTGCATGTTATAAAGCATCAAAGTGGGACCCTTGAGTTTCTGGGCAAACCCAGAACCTCAAGAACACGTCTGACAATTGCTTCTGCAACTTAGATCTTGCATTGTATTGATGTTATGGCCTAGATAAAAGTTGTATCATGTAGTATTACATCAATACTACATGATGAATGTCTAAAATGATCTAGAAGCTTTATGATCTGTTTGTTATTCTTGGTCAAACTAGTGCACTCGAAGCTGAGCTGTTAGTGTTCTTGAGGCTCAAGAACACCTACAGCGACGCTTTTTGTCGCTAAAGACCTACAGCGACGGTTTATTATTATTATTTCTGAAAATTAATTAATAAATAGAAAAAAAATAGTTTTTAATTATTAAAAATACAAAATAAATTATTAAAAGTTATTTTAAATTCTGAAAATTAGTTTTTAATTATTTTAAATATATTTCATAAATATTTAATATTTTTGGAATATTAAAAGTATTTAATTTATTTAATTATAATATTAAATAAATTAGTTAAAAATGATTTTAATATTTGAAATATCATTTAAAATTATATTATGGTATAAGAAAATAATTTAAGTTATTTTTGATAACTTTTAATATTTTGTGATAATTTTCATTAATAAATTAATATTAATGATAATTAAGTTATTTACTAAATGAATTAAAAATGATTTTATTATATTATAAATCATTTTAAATAAGAATATGGTATTTAAAAATATTTTAAGTTATAAAATATAACTTTTAATATTTAAAGGTAAAATTAATTAATTAATTAATTATTAAGGATATTAAAGTTATTTAATAATTATATTAAATAATTTAGTTTAAAAATGATTTAATATTATAATAATCATTTTAAATGAAAATAAAGTGTTTAAAGATATTTTAAGTTATAAAACATAACTTTTAATATTTAAACAATAATTTCATTAATAATTTAATATTAATGATATTTATTTAATGATTAATGATATTAAGTTTATTTAATAATTATATTAAATAAATAGTTTTAAAATGGTTTTACTTATTTAAAAATTATTTAAAAGGGATATAAATGAATTTACAAAAATATTTTAAGTTATAATTAATGACTTGTAATTTTGGATAAATAGTTCATTAACATCTTAATATTACCCTTAATTGATTTTTAAAACATTTAAAATCATTCTTAAACAATTACCATTAATATTTAAATATTAATGGTAATTGTTTAAGAATGATTTTAAATGTTTTAAAAATCAATTAAGGGTAACATTAAGACGTTAAGAATATGTTGAGTTATTATACATAACCTTAATATTTTGACAATGGTTTGATTAATAATTTTATATTAATTAATTATTGATGAGAATAGAATTATTTGATATTTAAATCATTTAATAATGATTCTGATATTTCAAAAATTATGATACATGGTAATAATTATTTTATAATTATTATAAGGTCATGAAAAATGGTATGATTGTTACTTAATTAGTCTAAATGGATATTGAACTTCGATATAGAGTTTTAGACTCGATAATTACCTGATAAAGCCGTCGGTACGCCGACAGTTTCAGAAATTTATCTGGACTTATGTAATGTGTTTGTATATGTGTTTGTTTGTGATGCAATGACTGTGAAACGTGTGTGATAATGTGATTAGGTTATGTGCTGACTGCAATAAGCAGTACTATGTGTTATGTTATATTATTCTAATCAATAGAATGATCTTATTAATGATAGGTTTCGGTATAACAGATAGATCTAAGTTGCGTAATTGTAAGCAGCGCATCAGGCAAGTATCCTACCTTTGCATTTTCTTTATGCATTGGACAAGTGTAAGAATGTTTCAAAGTTATATTATTACTGTACAGATTGTTAAGCCTATATTATATACGCCCATTGATTATCAACATGTTAGTATATGATAATTCAGTTATATATATTATGTTCGTTAATTTCTATAAATGATTATACAAGTGTTCCCACTTGGATAATCATTGTATTTATTCACATGTTGATACACCTTTGATATACATATATGTTGAATTATATAAGACCTTTGTTATAAAAACCCGACAGGTATGAACATCCCGATAATGGGAAAATTTTTATGCGCTACGGCGGACAAAGGATGAACGATAATATCGTTCTAGCAATGTAGTATTGATCAATACAGGGCTCATGGACTGTACACCCTCAGGCCCGTAAGCAATGGCCGGTTTACAGATGAATTTCTGTTTAAACCCTTTCGAAAATGAAAAACAATGTTCATAATGTGTCACAGAAACCCCATGTATAGACAATACATAGTTTTAAAATTTTGAAAGAGGGTTGTTATGTTATTGTTATTGGTACAGAATACTTCACAACTATTGACCGGTTGTAGAAGAATATTATAAAGAAAATATTTAAATTCTTTCAACTTATATATATATATATATATATAATACTTGTTGGGCACTCAAATGCTCATCCTTGCTTAATTTAAATGTTTTCAGCTAAGTGTGAACAGCTAGAAGGCTCGACAAGGATCAAGTGAAAAGAAAAGCAAACAGAACATGTTATTGGTTTCATTTGTAATAGATAGACTGTATTAAGTTAATGATATGTATTATATATCATGTAAAGAATGTAGTAAAGGTTGTGTACTTGGGATTAGACTCTGATAAATGTAAGATAAGTTTAAAATTTATATTATTGTTATTATTATTAGTAATATTTTCGCTCATAGAAATGGTATCGTGAAGTACCGAGTTCGGGTTTCAAGTATCCGGGTTCGGGGACTTTACATATACTATTATTGTATATTGTTCTGCTAGTGGGCAATTGTTTTGCTCACTTTTGCATAAACATTACAACTAAGATCAAGAAGACATGAGGATCCTTCTACAAGTAAGGGCAAGGGAAAGATGAATAAATGAATGATGTTTAGATTATATATTAATTTAAAGGTTTATGTAATGGATTTAAGGATGTTAAATTTTATCTCCGCTGTCATGATGTAATAGTTAAAGGTTAGATGACTTGGGATTTTGTTTTAATATGTAACCCTTTAATGTGATTATTGTTATGGAGTTTATTATTCTTATGTATGAGATTATTGTTATGGAGTTTATTATTCTTATGTATGGGTAGTTTGATGATGAATGTGATGGATCGTGAACACCAAATCTGTAGGATTGAAGTATCCAGATTTGGGGGTGTCACAATATATATGTGTACTGATTCATAGTAAACGTTTGCTATGGGCACTATTTTAGTAAAACGCATTTCTCACCGTTCCTTGTAAGATCTAATGGGAGAGATTGAATAAAGTTTGGGTCCGACTGCTAATAATATCTGCGGTCAGTACAACTCCCATTAATAACCAAACTAATTTTGGCTTTTCAAACTGATTACTAATAGAAGATGTCATTAAAATTGACATACTAGTTATTCATAATTGAAATAATGATAAATTTGCTACCTTGTACGAATTTACCTGATTATGGTCTACCTCTTGGATCATGTATCTAATGAATAATTATTTAAAAGATGTGGAATCAAATAGACTCTTCAAGTAGGAAATATAGATCTTATAGCTTTGGCCACTTATTGTTGCCTCCTTTTTAGTTCTATCAAAAGGACTCTAACTCATGCAAGCAAACATGGGTCAACAAGTAGTACAGAGTAAGTTAAGTATCGATCCATGGAGAAAGATTTCAAAATTAAATTATTATGCATCAACTATATCACTATTTCTATATGCTTAAACGAACGCTATAATTTTTGAATTAATCTAACTCAAGTAATGACTACAAGAAAAATAATCGAATAATAAATCAAATTTGGAAATAATGGGATTCTAACTTCAATTCATATTTCATCTAAATAATACCCTCATGCAAGATCATTCATGTATCATGGAAAATTAGCAAAGGGCACAAAACTAGACATAACCATTTTTCAATGCATTATAACCTACTTACATAACATCCACGTGCAATAGAAATCATGTAATCATCAATAAAACCAAAATCACTATATTTCTATGTGACATTGCAGCAATATTAAATTGAAGCGTTGTGACAACCTGAGAAATTAGACAATTTATGAAAATCTTAAATGATTGATTTAAGGTTAAATAATAGACCTAGACAGAAAATGAGTGTATGCGTTTGATGTTATTGGGATTGAATTTTGATGATTTTAAAATTCGATGAAGGATATAGATGAATTATTCAGGATTAAGGATTTATGTAAATATGCTCTGTGTATATGGTTAATGATGTGTTCAGAATGTGGTTAAGGGTCATGGGTTGATTAGATAAATTATATCTGTGACAAACCCTAAGTTTATATTAAGAACGATAACGTTCAGTTAGAAAACTCTAACGTCTGATGAGAAACCCTAGAATCGGTTCTGGAAACCCTAGTTTCAGTTCCGGGAATCCGAAACACTAAAATCATGATATGAATATGATGATTAAGTTAGAAAAAAAATCTAACGAACTATTAGAAACCCTAACGATAAGCTCAGAAACTTTAATTTCAGTTTCGAGAATTTAAACCCTAATTTGGGAATCCTAAATGCAAAGTATTAAACCCTAAGGGTTAAAAAGTTGTGTGTAAGGAATATGAACATTAGGTGATGGTTTATATTTTTTTTTATTATATAAACAAACCAAAAGAAACTAGTGTAACCCTAATTATATATATTAGGAATGAAGGATTTAATTACTTAAGGGTTATGGAAAAAGAGAATTTGTGGTATTTAGAATACTTACTAATTCTAGGAGATTTATTCTATATATCTCAAATGATTAATTTTATAACCTAATTATAGCAAGTCTAATTGGGTTAAGGAAATGAATGGGCTTGTGAGTAAGGATTTATGTTATAATTGAGAAAATCGAAACCCTAAGTAAATGATTTGGGTTGGATGAGAATTTAAGGTATTGGACTATGTATATTTTATAGCTCAAGTGTTGGCAAAGAAATTAGTTAGAAGTCAAGCAATACATTAAAGGAATGACTCAACTTTTAGCCCAAGTGGGAGAGGAATTTTTGGACGTTTGTTAAATCAAATAAGCATTTAGTAAATAAAGCAAGACTTGGAGCATTCTAAGGCCAAATGGTCGGTTGCTAGAGAAGGAAATAAGAGGGGATGAATGTATTAATGATTTACTTTAGTTGGTGTCCAATTTTGATTAAGCCAACACATTTGGCAAAGCTTGCAAGGCAATCCTTGGCAATTGTGTGAGAGAAAGAGGGAATTAATAAGGCACATGGCCAGATATTGCTAGAGAAAAGAAGAGTGGGTTGGACATTTAATATACACCACACTTAATATCTATCTCATCTTTCTTTCATCTCTTTTATTCTTCCAAGTAACTAAGAACTAGAGATGAGAGAGTGAGAAGAGAGGCCATTCGGCAACCATGGAGGAGAGAAAGGGGAGTTCTAGGTGAAACATCCAAGTTCCATGATCAAACTAAGAAGAAGGAGAAGAAGAAAAGCTAAGGTATAGCAAATAAATTTCTACTTATGTAGTATATTTCTTTTGTGGTTTGATTTGATTTTTGATAACTTAAAGTTGGGATCTTGAGGTTTAAAACCTTAGATCTATGTGTATATAAGTGTTTAATATGTAGATCCAACTCTTTTTGAAGATCAAAAGTTAGACCTAAAGTATGAAATAGAGGTTAGGTTTTTCAAAAGATAGAAAACCTAAATTTTCTTAGCTTTGATTTTGTTTGAAGCTTGTTTGATGAAATAAGAAACTTTGTTTCTAAACTCAAAAATTATGTATATACATGTTAATAAGTGTTTATTGTTTGGATCTACCCATAATGGGTGTTGATTTTGGTTGGAATCAAAAGAAGAGAAAATAGAATTTTTCCGGAAAAGTTTGAACTTTTAAACTGAGAGCTAGGTTTTGATTTTTCTTGAAATCTATGATGGATATTTATGATTTATGTTCTTGGGATACTAGATATATGTGTTAAGGGTAAAATCCCTTTGGAATTACTCAAATAGGTTGAATATTGAACAAGTTATGGGATTTCTCCCAAACTACACAAAGATAAGAAAACTGTTAAAAGGACAGTTTTGTAACAGCCACTTCCGGGCTAATTTCCGGGAGCTTAACATGTCCAAATATGTATTGTGATAGATGAAAACTATATTTCGGAAAGATACGAATCCAAAAAAATTGACGGATCATTAATCGTAGGTATAGATTTCATTTTATTTAAGTTTTGGTGAAGGACTCCAAAACTGCCAAATGACAAAAAGTTGCTGCCCAAAATTTTCCGGGGGATGTTTCGGACATTTATTTAATGAGAAAAATTCTAGACTTTTGGGAAATGAAAATATATGGTATTATGTATCTCGTGTCCAAAAATGAGCTAATTCTAAGTTAAAACGACCAAGTTATGACCATTACAATTTTGTGATTTTCCAACGGAAATCGCTATAAACGGAGTTCTATAACTCCGATTGCCACGAAATTTAAAATGGAGCATCACGTTAACATATATAAGGTTATGCCAAGAGATGGGAATGTTTGGAGTTAAGCACGAGGTAGCTAATTTCTTAAGCTACGCACTAGAAATGATTTTTGAAAAAAAATACTAAAGGAAGTTAGAAAATTATGAAAAAATACTTTTTGTGTATGAAATACATGTATATATGTTTGACCAAAGGATAGGAGAATAATACACTGATTTGGTATTTTCATGATACGGATATAGAAAACAGTTTGCTGAATTAAGAAATTTGTTAAATCCAGTTTGCTGGATTGCAGTTTAGATTGCTGGATTTGGAATCCAGGTTGCTGAGTTGGTAATTTAGTTGCTAGATTTGGAATCCAGATTGCTGGATTAGTATTTAACTTACTAGGTGTTAACGAATAACTTATAAAATGAAAAAGCGAGTGTTAAATCATATAAATGTGACTCTATGGCATGATTAAGCGCTTAGGAAGAGTTTAATTGAACTTAAACTCGATATTTGTCCGACTAGACCGTCGGGATGATAAAATTGTGTCGGTATCAACTCAAACTTAATAGTCTAATTTGATGCTATGTCTTATGTGATAGGGTTATGTGCTATGTGCTTAGGTTATTTTGTATGTATAAATATAACAGTATTATACTGTGATGATATTATTCTAATATTGGAGATCTATATTACTAATATTAGGTCTTCTGGTAAAGCGTTAAAAATTGTGTTGCGGTAATCAACGGTTCAGGCAAGTTTTACTTAACTCTACTAAGAGTGTTTTATTCAAGCTTATGGTTAATCATTGCTGATTGCCACGAAAATTTGTACTCTGTACATTTTGCATGTATAAGTCAGGTATGAAAGGCTGATCACCTTCATTACCAGTTGGTTCAGAAATGTTTGTTCATGTTTAAAACTTGTTCAGTCAAAAATTTGTTCGTGCTAGTTCTCAATTATATTGATGAATTATAGCAAGCCCTTTATTCATACTCTTCAATCAGGATATATCGTTATATTATTGTATATAAATTTGCTGGGTAACTTTCATGCTCACCCTTGCTATATCATGATAAAACATTGTAGATAAAGCGAATGCGTTCGGATACAGAAAAATGATAATGCCAAGTTCAGCTTGGGGCAAAATATGCGGCTATCTTGTAATAGAATAGTTTGAAAATAATGTTATGTGTTAGATAACTTATGAATTGTGTAATAAGTTAAGGTTACTCGATTTTGGGGAAATGTGTGTAAAGTGTAATGTATAAACAATTTATGTTTATATCTTCCGCAAATAGTTATAGAAATAGCGTACCGGATCCGAGACGATTCGGGGCCCGGATTCGGGGTTGCCACAAGCGTGAGCTCTTATATAACCACACACAGTGAAACAGTATATTTCTATCTGATTCACGAAATATAAAGCTAAACAATTTAGTCTCATAAACACATGCTATCATGATTACACCCATACCCACATGTCATTTTTCAACTCCATATAAGTACATAAAATGAATGGTGATCAAACATTCATGCACTCAATTCAATCATAATAGAATTTCCATGATAACTACACAATCAAGCATTCAGGCCATTAATATTAGACTACATATCAATATCCGTTAGAATCCCATAATGAAGTTTAGTTCATCGCTGAACCGCAAGCCATTATGGGATTAAAGCAACACATGAAAAATAAATAGAACATTGAGAGAGAAGATAGAATCGATCAAACCCAATTGCAGATTATATTCCAAAACGTTGTTCCAATCTCCAATGATTTCCAGCAAAATAAAAGTAGTTCGTAGTCAATGATTGAATTCTAAAGAAGAGGTATAAAATATTAAGTCTATGCTTGGATCCTCATTGGAATTCGTTCAAAGCGTAGAACCCTAGTTCTCTAATATGAAAAACTGATAAAAACTAAAGAAGATCGCGTCTGGTACCAACCAGAGTAGTTTATATCCACCCAAACACTTCAAATTTCAAAATTAAAATAAAGTTAAACAACAGTAGTCGATGACGCGCGATCCCCATACAAAATAGGCGCAGGCTTGCAGGTTTGGAAATTTAGCTTCTGCCGGTTCCAGGCGCGCGAGTACTTGCTTGTGTAGCCGCGCGGCTTCTGCATTTTGCATCCTTGAGTTCTGCTACTGCTGCTTCATTGTCATGCTGCTATTGTTCCTTTGTCCATCAATGTTCAGTTCCTTTTCTCCACTCGCCCCTCGTGTCATGCCTTCACTAATCTCATGCCACCTACTAACGCCGAGCTATACCATTTCCTACATTTTCACAGCAAAGGAGTTCTCAGTACATGCAATGCAAAATAACACGAAATGCAACTAAAAACATACTAAAATATACTTGAGATGGGCATATGTGAATTGATATCCAATAAGTAGGTATAAAACCTACTTATCAAATACCTCCAAACTTGAACTATTGTTTGCCCTCAAGCAATGCATATGACATAAACCACTGAAGATGCAACTACATGCTATGCAACTAGATTACGATGCAAATGAGTCTCACATTCTTCCAGCTAACATAGAATTTTAGTCCAAAAATGCCTTAGTGAATTATCCAGATTCAAGAATGAAACTTCAAACTAAGCCATAGACATAATATCATACACTCAAGTAATCCATACATGCTATAAAAATGTTATGTGTGTGTGTGTTGTGTTCACCAAAACTTAACTAAAGCACATAATACACATGCTAACTTGCTCAAAATAGGAAATTGCAGTCTAAATCAAGATTTATGTATACTAATGCAACAAAGACTACTCTTACATATCAAAACCAACTAAGGTTCAACAATGGGTTTAGACTGCTTTCTTTTTACTCACGAGGGCAATTTTTGCACTTTTTCGCGATGTTTATTGCTTTTTTTTTATACAGTGAGTGCATTTTACGCTCCATCTCGCCCCTTCTAAAGAGTCAATAATTCAGTTCAAGAAGGTTTCAAGATAGATTTTTCTTTTTCTGCTTTTTTGTATATATAGCATACCCATGTGTCCCCAAAGTTTGATTATCAATGATTTTCATAGTCCAAATCCATTTTCCACATAATTCTTTTTTTAAAACCACATTTCCTATCAAGCAATGCAACACATAATTCTTATACCTACAAGCAATTGTGAACACGACAGTGCAAACCGAAAGCATCTAAATAGCAACCATGGACTACATCATGTAAAACTTTATATCTAAGCTAAAGATATCCATTAGACTCAACAATCCTTCAAGATTTAAATTCATCATTGGCTGGACATAACTTCCATAAAGCTAGACTTGTGAGACATGCACTAAACATAGAATGCAACTTAAAATATACTCACACAAGTAATAATGACTAAAAACAAAAAAAATTTGCAATTATTATCTAACACATAAACATGCAAAATTTAAACTAATCATGCAAACACTATATGCAACTACCCTACTACCTAATACCCCCAAACTTAAAATATTCATTGTCTCAATGAATGAAGGTATAGGGTTAGAGAAACTCCCCTATTGATCATCTGCACCACCCTCTTCGGGTGGTGAATCCGGTGGTGGAAATGGGACGGCAGTCCCAAACTGTGGCCACTCAAGCATAGTTCCCTGTTGCTCAAACGCCTCCTCTAACGACCTCGTCAAACCCGTAGCAAATGCTGCAAAATTATCGTACATAGCGTCGACCTTACGCTCCAACCTTTGAAGTTGTCGATCCCCAGTAGCAACAGTTGCTTAGGTTGACGTGTCTGCTTCATTTGACTTGGAAGGCTGCCATGAAGGTGTAGACGATGCAGGACGTAGAATAAAACCCTTTCCTCTTGGATGTGGCATACCCCCTTGCCAATCTTCAAACCTTGCAATTGTGGCATACATAATATCTTGGCTCGAGAACTGCAACTGCTCATTTGTCCACCTAATTCCTGCCTTGGCACACAAATGGGTAACTATTGAGGCATGTGGAATACTCCCTGTAGTACTTCCCCGCATATATCTGAGCATATTTTGATTCATCAAGTGACCCACGTTGATATATTTTCCAACAATGATTCCCAATAATATTATTGCTCGCTCCACTGTAATTTCATGCTGGTGAGAAGATGGCATAAGTTTGGCACACACAAAGAGATTCTAGGCTTTTGCATAATGATTGAGAGTGGAAGATGGAAATGTCTTGGGGTGATTCGTGCCAGGAGTGCATGTCCACTGGGTCCCTAGAATACACAGATCAGTGATAACAACGTCAAAATCTGTTTCCAAACGTTCTGCCTCCACCCAATTTATTTGTCCAGCCGGAGGGTCGGGTAAATTGAACACTTGGCAAATGGCTCTCGGTCTGTAGTCCACTTCAATCCCACGAACAAAAGAAAACCCATTCATTGTTTCCCTCGCATTTGCATAAACTCCCGCATAACAGCCATAGGTGAATCCATTGGCATAGAACACATACCATGCCAACACCTTTCTTGAATCATTTGCACTAACTGTCCATCCTGCGCATCTGTCTTGAACCCTCGTTTACGAACAAATGACTTTCCCGCAATTTTGTAATATTCTATTTGAGCATCCAAGTTGATAAACTTTGACAAATCAACATTATCCCCACTTTGACTACTTGAAGATGATGATTTAGGGGTACGAGATCTCACACGCTTAGGACCCATTTGAGACTGATAAGGAAGAAGAAGAAGACTTGCCTGATATTGAGTGATAGTCGATGACTAAATACCCCCAAACTGATTTCGCACAACCCACTCTGAAACCCTAGTTTTTATCAGTGTCGCTATTGATCGTGGGTATAAGATTTGATACGAGAATCACGTAGTGGAGAAAAGACGTTATAACTTCAATTGGTAGCTGATTAGAGAGGAGGAGGCGTGCATGTAATGTAGAGCAAAGGTAATGTTCCAGGAGACCTAGCGCGGGCGCGCTAGTGGATTTTTTCTTTTTTTCTTGGATAAACATACAACGCGGGTGCGCGGTTTTTCAAGGAATACATCGCGCGGGCGCGCCTGGTTGCATTTTGCACTGCCACTTTTCCTTTCCAATACTTCAAGACATTAATGAATTCAATCCAATACACCTATAATAACACCAATAAACACTGTCAAAGCATGAATTACTAAATACGCATGAGTGTCTATCTTAACATCATAATTTCTATGCTATGCACCAACAAAATCATATAAACATTTAGTTTCTAAGATAATTATGCAAAGCTAGCAAACTATCACAACTAAATTTGAAAATGAACTAACAAAAATAATCTAACAGAATAAATAAATAGTAGAGATAGAAACAATGGGTTGCCTCCCATCAAGTGCTAAGTTATGGTCAATTAGCTTGAATGTCTCTGATTTAATCACGTCGAAGAAAGAATTGAGGTGACTTTCTGTCGGTCAACCTCACCACCAAAGTAATGCTTCAGCCGCTGTCCATCCACTTTAAACGGCTTGTCCAGGAACTTATCGAATACTTCGACCACACCATGTGGGAAAACTGTCTTCACTGCGAATGGCCCGGACCACCTTGATTTGAGCTTTCCAGGAAAAAGTTTAAGTCTGGAATTGAAAAGCAACACTATTTTTCCTGGCTCAAATGTTCTCTCTATGATCTTGCGATCATGTCATTTCTTCACCTTCTCCTTGTACAGCTTTGAGTTTTTATACACCTGTAATTGAAATTCATCCAACTCATTGAGTTGGAGTAGGCGTTTCTCTCATGCGGCTTTCAAATCAAAATTTAGCTTCTGAATCGCCCAATATGCCTTATGCTCTAGCTCTATCGGAAGATGACATGCTCTGTCATAAACTAGTTAAAAAGGTGACATGCCCAATGGAGTTTTGTATGCAGTTCTATATGCCCACACAACATCATCAAGCTTTAAGGACCAATCCTTTCTAGTGGGGTTCACAACTTTTTCAAGAATTCTTTTAACTTCCCGATTTGGCACTTCTGCTTGGCCATTCATTTATGGATGATACGATGTAGCAATGCGATGATTCACCCCATACTTAGCCAACAAAGATGTGAACTGCCTATTGCAAAAATGACTGCCTTCATCACTAATGATGGCCCTTGGAGTCCCAAACCTCGTGAAGATGATTCTTTGTAAAAACTTGAGGACTACTTTGGCATCATTTGTCAGAAGAGCTGCCACTTCTACCCATTTCGATGCATAATCCACTGCTAGCAAGATATATAGATTCCCATATGAAGAAACGAAAGGGCCCATCAAATCAATCCCCCACACATCAAAGATTTCCACTTCAAGGATCGTATTCAATGGCATTTCATTTCGTTTCGAAATGTTCCCAACTCTCTGACATCTGTCACATCTCTGGACAAAATTGTACGCATCCTTAAAAATTATCGGCAGGTAGAATCCTGCTTGTAGCACTCTAGCCGTTGTTCGCTCTCCACCATAGTGACCCCCATACACGGAAGCATGACAATCCTGTAGAATCCCCTCGATCTCACTATATGGGATACACCTTCTTATCATCTGATCAGCACATTGTTTGAACAAATATGGCTCATTCCATATAAACCATTTAACATCATGCAGGAATTTCTTCTTTTGATGACCCACTAAGTCATAAGGTACCATCTTACTCACCAAGTAGTTCGCGTAGTCTGCAAACCATGGCACTTCCTCTTTCACCACAAATAACTGTTCATCTAGAAAGGATTCATTAATTACAACTTTGTCATCTGCCTCCCTTTTTGGATTCTCTAGTCGAGATAAGTGGTCCGCCACTTGGTTCTCAGTTCCCTTTTTGTCCTTGATCTCTAGGTCAAACTCCTATAACAGTAATATCCATCTGATCAAACGGGGCTTTGCATCCTTCTTCTCTACTAAATGTCGAATTGCCGCATGATCCGTGTACACTATCACTCTAGTATCAATCAAATATGCTCTGAATTTATCAAAAACATACACAACTGCCAGTAATTCTTTCTTTATGGTGGTGTAGTTCAACTGCACATCTGTAAGGATTTGTCTATGTGGTACTTGGCAATGAACCCTGGGGCATGTTCTTAAGCATGCTCGCCATTTGACCCATTTGAGTTTCTAGATTTTTTATAGCCATTGCTTGGCTTTTAATTATCACTTTTGTGTTTGTTATGTACTTCATCATCATTTCCTCCATTTTTGATTTTTTTTCTTTCTGAGGTGCAGATGGAGTATGATTTTGTTGTTGAGAAAATTCAGGTGGATAAAGTGGTCTTGGTGTAAACTGTTGCTGAGTTGACTAAAATTGATTATTCGATTGAAACTAATTCTGTTGATTTCCTTGATTATTTGACCAACTGAAGTTTAGATGGTTGTGGTTGTTGGAGTTGTATGTGTTCTGAAATTGCCTTTGATCCTTCCTATAATTGCTCACATACTGTACAGACTCCGAGCTGATAGCACATTGATCCGTTGAATTGACCCCGTATAAATCTCACACACAAAGGCAACTGTCTTCGCCTTGGTCTCTGTCAACGAATCAATTTTCTTCGCCATTAATGCCATCTTTGCTGACAATTGTGTGATAGCATCCACTTCTAACATACCTGCAACTTTGGGCTGTGGCATCCTGATTGTAGGGTTTTGGAAATCATTTGCTGCCATTGTCTCGATAAGGTTATAGGCCTCTTCATAACTTTTGGCCCATAAAGCTCCTCCTACAACTACATCTACAATAGGCCTGGACTGCCATCCCAATCCATTATAAATTGTGTTGATCACCATCCAATCCGGTATGCCATGGTGTGGACACTTCCTTAGCATCTCTTTGTATCTCTCCCAGGCTTTATATAAAGATTCACCATGTTGTTGCTCAAACTAGGAAATTGTTGTCCTCATCTTCCCAGTCTTAGCCATTGGGAAAAACATGGCTAAGAATTTCTGTGCTAGGTTTTCCCATGTGGTTATAGATCCCGAAGGCAAAGAGTGAAGCCAACTTCTTGCTTTATCCCTCAATGAAAATGGAAACAGTCTAAGTTTGATCGCATCCTCCGTCACCCTGTTATATCTGAAAGTATCACATATTTTGATGAAACTCAGCAGGTGTTCATTAGGATCATCTGTAGCAGCGCCCCCAAACTGCACCGAATTCTGCACCATTTGAATTGTGTCTGGCTTTATCTCAAAGGTATTAGCTGCTATCGATGGTCTGACTATACTTGATTGTAGTCCATTAACATTCGGCATAGAGTAGTCTCTCAAAGCCCTGTGCTCTGATAAGTGATATTTTTACTCACTTATTGTATATTAATCCATGTGAAGTGTGCCCACCTTGAGTACATTTTATTGTGTTTTAGTCGCATTTCACGTTATTTTGCATTTCATATACTGAAAACTCCTTTTAGTGAATAAGTGCAGGAATCGGCGTTATTTTGGTGGAAATTGAGGAATCGGTGAGCGTATGTGTGTAGGCTAGTGGAAAGGCGAGGATGTGCACGGAATGGGAGCATAATGAGGCATGGAAATCAAGCAAGCAAGAGGTTAAGGCATGAGCAAACAAGTAGCAGCAGCAGCAAAACATAAACCAGACTCAGGATTTGCAGGACACAGGCCGCGCAGCCGCACGACAATACAAAGGCAGGCTCGAGTGCCCGCGCGAGTGCAGGACTGGACATAAGGAGCATTCTGCAAGTCAAGCGCCCGTGAGGCAAGGACCGCGCGCCCGTGAGAGACCCAGCGCGCGCCCGCGAGGTAGGAGCGCGCGACCGCGCGTTAAGATGTCTGGAAGCACTGAGCATATTGTAAGTCTCGCGGCCGCGAGACAAATATACTAGAGCCTCGTGCGGCCGCGCGCGATGCTGATGCTGTAATTTGTTTTATTTTTAATTAAGCAATTTGATGATGTGTAATTGGTATAAAATGATTCTGACGTGTGTCAGAGAGGGACTGGACATTATTTTACGTATTTTCATATTAGAATTAGGGTTAGCACAGTGGGGGGGACATCCAAATGGAGAACGAAGCCGCAACGTTTTATTCTCTTCTTCTTCTTGGAGTAATTCACCATTGTGGATTTTGATTATTGTTAATGGAATTCTTTGGGGTTTTTAATAGTTACTCATTGATTACTATTCAGCGATTGGGTTTGATTGTTCTTTCTCTCTTACTCTTATTCGTCTATTTATTGATCATGTTTAACCTTGATCTGATAATGGTTTTTGGTTCAGTCATGAACTAAACTCCATTATGGGATTCTAACGGATTTCAATATGTAGTTTGGTTGTACATCTAGTTGTTAGATTTGTTTTGCATATCATATGGATTATCTATCATGGTTGGTTTGTATGTATGAATGACTGATAATCTTCATGTTACTATTTGTATGGAATTAGAAATGAACATATGAATATGGATGAAATCATGATAGCATGCGAATATGGGAATTGCATATTTTGTGAAACAGATAGGAATATACTATTTTGCCGTATGAGCTAGAATAAGGGTTGTGTTTAAAGTCAATAGGATTGCAATTACGCATAGGAATATGGTAAGTGTGATGGTATTGGTGATCACATAGATTCTAACATCTATAGATGATATGTGAGTTGGTTATAGTGCATTGGAAAATGGTTATAACTCGCTTTTAACCCCTTAGCTATTATCCTGTGATATGTAAATGCTTCTTGCATGACATATGGCGATTGAATGAAATATTGAATGAAGTTAGGATCCCATTGTTTCCACATCATAATTAATTCGTTTATATTCTTATTTTTAGTTGGTAATTATAATTTATTCAAATCAACAATTTAGTCTAAAGTCTCAGCATATAAATATAGTGAGTGATTAATGCATAGTAGTCTAATTTAACAACTTTCTCTGTGGGATCGATACTTTACTTACTCTGTATTACTTGTTGACCCGTGTATACTTTCATGCGTTAGAGCTCTTTTATAAGAACTATAAAAGAGGCAATAAGTTTTTAGCGCCGTTGCCGGGGACAAATTGAAAAACTTTCGGAGAGGTTGGATGTTCTTGCAGAGCAACCTACTCGAGAGATAGCAGTTACATGTGAATACTGTGCTGGCGAGCATCCGAGTTATCAGTGCAACATCAAGGTTGGACAAGTGCAGTTTGGGGGTGATTTTTTCAACAACGATGGTTATCCTAATTATCAACAAGGTTGGGGGTATCACCCAGATTATGAATGGAGTTATAACTATCAAGATCAATACTGCATCTCAAATCCAACATATCCACCAGATTTCTCATATCCACCTCCAGTGCAACAATAAGAAAATTCAGAGTTGAAGGAATTCATGTCAAAAAGCATAGCCGACCATGAGGAGATGATGATGAGTCAGGAGTTATCAAGCCAAAATCTTAACAAAAAGGTGGAACAACTCATTAGTTCATCAATGGATGGTCCTCAATACATGGATTTCAAAAGTGAACAAGATGATTCATGATTGGAGGATTTGAGGTTCAAATTTATAGAATCAACTGAGGAGAAGATGATTAAGCAAGAGAGGTCAATTCGAAAGCTTCATAATCATAAGGATCAAATGTTCGAAGCCTTGAACAATCGCCCTCCAAACAATTGGTGCTATGACATGGATGATGAAATCGATAGAAAGCCGGAAGTGCACATGCCACTGGATGAACTTAAAGGAGTGGACATTGAGGAGACAACTGGGGGTATGGAAAATGAAGAGCATGAGCCAACTTGTATTATACCCCAAGTGCCTTCTCAGTTAGAGTTAAAAAATTCAGTAAAATTTGCACACCTATGTCCCCTAGGTAGTCACATCCAAAGCAATAATTTCTGCGATTATGAGGCATCTTATAAATAATGGTGGGCTGAGGAAGAGATAATAGAAGAAGGAAATCCCATTGTATCCTTCATACCTCAATGCGAAAATCTATTCACAGATACAACGGGAGAAGCACCTGGCATTACAATGGAACTAGGGACATCATGTATAGAAAATATGCTAGGTGGCTTAAATTCCCAGACTATCATGGTGGGGAACCTGCCAAAGCAAATAGCGGTTCTAATGGATGGAGGGTTCTTATCTTATCGTAGTGGAATTGGATAGCGGTGTCAAGAAGAGACAGTCAAGCTAATTGACTATAACTTAGCGCTAGATGGGAGGCAACCCATCAATTCTTCACCCAAGAATTCAATTATTGTCGTTATTTCCTTTTGATTATTTTAGTTAGTAGTTCAAATTCAGTGATAACAAGTTATGGGATAAGCGAGCGTATACGCATGATATTAATTTTTCATAACGCCACCACTATTATATGTCTTATTCATGTGAATTAATATCTGTGCAGGTACAATGATTAGAGAGCATCACTGATGAAAGAGTGAGATCAAAGCATAATGGCAGTAATTGGAGTCTCGCGACCGCGTGGCCCAAGCAGTATCAACTCGTGTGCCCATGCGTTCAGCCAGTTAATCCACGAACCTTTCTGCAAGTCTCTTGCCCGCGCGCCTAATGCTGTAAATCATCGCGCGGCCGCGCGCGACACCGAATCCAGCTAGATAAAAATATTTTAAAATAGAAGTTGGAATCATTCGGACTCTTATTTGCGATATCAACAAAAGCGAGAATCTCTCACTCTCCATAACTCACGTCTCTATCTCTCTATCAGTTACAGATTAAGGCGTATTTCTCTCCATCAAATCCCCACGAGTCCCTTCACGATTCATCCACATCTCTGTCATTATATAAAGCTAGGGCTCTACATTGGGTTAACAAATACATTCTCCCCTTCAGTAAGTTCATTTGCTATCTCTATCTCCAATGGGTCCAAAGAGAGTTCGGGCAGCTTCCTCCTCTTCATCTTCCTCCGGCGGTCATGAAGAGGATATTGTCGACCATAGCAAATTCTATGTTTGGAGGCCTAGTAGGAGTACTATCGCATTTTCGCGAAGACATTCATCAAGGAGAGAGGATTTAGGCCAGAAGGTCAGGATGAGGAACTATGTGCCATGATCCACGAATGAGGATGGGGTGGACTGACTGCTGCACCCACGCCGATTCCAATGAGCATAGTTCGAGAGTTATATACTAATGCCAAAGCCACCATGAACGATACCTCTATGGTTCTTTGTACAGAGGTAGACTACCAACCCTCTGCCATTAGAAACATGTTGAGGCTCCCTGCTAGACCACCAGCAGGGGCGGCCAATTGAATCACGGGAGCTCATCAGGAAACAGACTTGGAGCAGGTCATCGCAGAATTGTGCATTCCCGGATCCCGATGGACTTACAAAGTCGGTACGACCCAACCTCACATTTTTCCAGCAGCCGCATTGAATCGGTACGCCAAGGCATGGAATCTGTTCATTTGCGCTAAATTATTACCATCATCGCATCAACACGAAATCACAGCAGAGAGAGCCATACTTCTGTGGGGCATCATCACTGGCAAATATATTGACGTAGGGTATTTGATCCATCAAAACATTGTCAAGTATCTGAAGGGAACTACCACTGGCAGCATCCCACACGTTTCAGTGATAGCCATGTTATGTGCGCAGCAAGGGGTTCGTTGGGGTAATGAGTAAATGGAGTATCCCAACCAAGATATCACGCACTCCACAATTGCCAAATTTGAGGAGTGGGCATGTGGCGAGCCACATCCTCAAGGAAGAGGATTCATTCTCTGACCCACTTTTTTTGAGCCAACCCAGCAGCCCCCACAGCCTGATGAAGCAGGTCCATCCACCCGTGAGCAGCCTGTCTCTAGCGATCGACACCTCCAAAAGTTGGAGCGCAAAGTCGACGCATTGTATGACAATCTTGGGACATTCGCTACGGGACTTTCTAGGGCTTTGGCCGAAGCATTCGCTCAGCAAGGAACCATGCTTGAATGGCCCCAGTTTGGGACCGCCGTGCTATATCCACCACCAGATTCACCACCCGAGGAGGGTGGTTATGCCGATCAGTAGGAGAGTTTTCTAGTACCCTTTACCTTCATTCAATGAGTACATTGAACATTTTAAGTTTGGGGGTATTGGTGTACTTGCATAGTAGTTTAGTTTCATTTTATTTTAGCATGTTTAGTTTAATTTTGCATGAATATGTGTTTGTTAAAATTTTGCATGAATATGTGTTAGTTAAATTTTAGCATAATTTTTTTTATTCATTGATAGTATGTTTAGTTTAATGTCTCACATAAATTCTTGCGTATAAATAGAAATTTTTGCCTAAGCCAATGATGATAGTGAATTGTGAACGATTTTAGAATATGTTGCATAACACAACGTGGATATAATGTTTTACACAATGCGATTCATGTGGCTGTTTATATGCTTTCAATTTGCATAATTGTGTTCATATTCACTTGTAAGTCTAAGATGTGTGTCTTGCAATGCTCAATAGAACATGTAGATTTAAAATGAGAAACATGAGGAAAGTGTTGTAGATTGTAAAGTCATTGAGGTGCAAATTTTTGGGGAACATGGGTATACTGTGTGTGTGTATATATATATATATATATATATATATATATATATATATATGAAATAACGTGACTAGTCTTAATTCGGGGCCCTGGCTACTTGAGTAAGTACGCCTGAGGGGATTGTCTCTACACCTAGCGCCCTAAGGTCTTTCATGGTTTGGAGTCGTTGGTTGAAAGCTCGCTAAATGGTAGCAGTGTGCCTAATGGATTGAGGCATTTCACGGTGATGTGAAAAAAGACAAAAAAGGAAAAGAGCAAAAGAAAAGAATCAATAGCAATAAACACCACGGGAAAGTGCAAATTCGCCCTCGTGAGTAGCAATAAAGCAATAAACCCATTGTTGAACCTTAGTTTGTGGTGAGATGTTGAAACAGTCTATGTGTATGAGTATACATGAATCTTGATTTAGATTATAATTTTCTATGAGAAGCAATGTAGGATACATAATCTTTGTTTGGGTCAAGTTTTTGTGAACAACACACACACACAGCATCTCTATTGCATTCATGAATTATCTGCGTGTATGATGTTATATCTATGGTTTGGTTTGAAATTATGTTCTGGAATCCGGATAGTTCGCTGAGGTAATTTGGGCTGAAATTCTTTTACGGTCAAGATTATGTGAGACTAGTTTGCATCATAAAGTAGTTGAATAGTTTTTTTTAGTTACATTTTCAGTGTTCATGCATATGCATTGCTTGAGGGAAAGCAATAGTTCAAGTTTGGGGGTATTTCTCCTCTCTTTTCTCTTCTCTTTGTCCTTCAGCTTCCATATTAGATGTTGTCCCCTCTAACTCTGCTTGTATATTTCTACATGCTCTTGATTTCCAACCTCTTCCATTTATATTGTCCTTAGCAGGTGTTAATTCAGAATTGGATGACCGTGTGCGCATAAAAATTTATACAAGTACCTGAAAAAAAAAGAAAAATAGAAATGAGACAAGATTAGATTTGTCTAAGTCATACAATATAGCTTTAAACTGATGATAATAGTAATAAATTTAAACGATTTTCCCCGGCAACGGCGCCAAAAATTTGGTGCCTCCTTTTTAGTTCTAACAAAAGGACTCTAACTCATGCAAGCACACATGGGTCAACAAGTAGTATAGAGTAAGTTAAGTATCGATCCACGGAGAAAGGTTTCAAAATTAAATTATTATGCATCAACTATATCACTATTTCTATATGCTTAAACGAACGCTATAATTTTTGAATTAATCTAACTCAAGTAATGACTACAATAAAAATAATCGAATAATAAATCAAATTTGGAAATAATGGGATTCTAACTTCAATTCATATTTCATCTAAATAATACCCTCATGTAAGATCATTCATGTACCATGGAAAATTAGCCAAGATCACAAAACTAGACATAACCATTTTTCAATGCATTATGACCTACTTACATAACATCCACGTGCAATAAAAATCATGTAATCATCAATAAAACCAAAATCACTATATTTCTATGTGACATTGCAGCAATATTGAATTGAAGCGTGAGCTCTTATATAACTACACACAATGAAATAGTATATTTCTATCTGATTCACGAAATATAAAGCTAAATAATTCAGCCTCATAAACACATGTTATCATGATTACAACCATACTCACATGTCATTTTTTAATTCCATATAAGTACATAAAATGAATGGTGATCAGACATTCATGCACTCAATTCAATCATAATAGAATTTCCATGATAACTACATAATCAAGCATTCAGGCCATTAATATTAGACTACATATCAATATCTGTTAGAATCCCATAATGGAGTTTAGTTCATCGCTGAACCGTAAGCCATTATGGGATTAAAGCAACACATGAAAAATAAATAGAACAATTGAGAGAGAAGATAGAATTGATCAAACCCAATTGCAGATTATATTCCAAAACGTTGTTCCAATCTCCAATGATTTCCAGCAAAATAAAAGTAGTTCGTAGTCAATGATTGAATTCTAAAGAAGAGGTATAAAATATTAAGTCTATGCTTGGATCCTCGTTGGAATTCGTTCAAAGCGTAGAACCCTAGTTCTCTAATATGAAAAACTGATAAAAACTAAAGATGATCGCATCTGGTACCAACCAAAGTAGTTTATATCCACCCAAACACTTCAAACTTCAAAATTAAAATAAAATTAAACAACAGTAGTCGATGACGCGCGCGGCCGCGCGTGATCCCCATAAAAAACAGGCGCGGACGCGCGGGTTTGGAAATTTAGCTTCTGCCGGTTCCAGGCGTGCGAGTTCTAGCTTGTGTAGACGCGCGGCCGCGCGGCTTCTGCATTTTACATCCCTGAGTTCTGCTGTTGCTGCTTCCTTGTCATGCGACTATTGTTCCTTTGTCCATCAATGTTCAGTTCCTTTTCTCCACTCGCCCCTCGTGTCATGCCTTCATTGATCTCATGCCACCTACCAACATCGAGCTATAACATTTCCTGCATTTTCACACCAGAGGAGTTCTCAGTACATGCAATGCAAAATAACACGAAATGCAACTAAAAGCATACTAAAATGTACTTGAGATGGGCATAGTTCGCGTGAATTGATATCCTATAAGTAGGTATAAAACCTACTTATCACTTATGATGTTGTCTAACAACTTTCTTATGCAGTAGCAAGCGAACCAACTAATTAAATATGTAAAGCTAAATTGGATGTAGACTAAACATGCAAAGCAAAAGTGTCATCAAATTTATATTTTTTTTTATTTTTTTTACCAAACAACTTTCATGATACAATTACAATCGACATTGGATTGAATTATAACATATCTATTTCTCTTTTACAACCTACATAATTTATATACTTTCTAAGTTTGATATTTTTATATTGGTGTACATTAAATATATTACTCATTTGTTCCGTTATCAACGTAATAGTCAGTATTTTGGTTGATTCTCCCCAACTTTGTCTCATCAGATATTTGTAACAATTGTATTGATTGAATTTCATCGGTCGGGATTTGTTTTCAAAATACAATAATGATGAACAATTCATTATAAAATCCCACGAGGTAGGAATCATAAGTGGAATCATAAATTTCACGACCACAATCAGTTAACTTCGTACGGGGTAAAAAATTGATCACCTACTTCACTATTCTTGTAATTATGATTATGTCGATTTGTATTACATGTTCATAATTAGTAATTCTGGTCGCAGGTTCGATCAAGCCCATCTCCTTTTTATCTCTAGAGGTCAGTTAAAAAATTAGGGTATAATAGTCATTAGTCAGACCGATAGTGGGAGTTGTATTGGGCGCAAGTTCTACTAGCGGTTGGGCTACTCAATCTCTCTCGTTAGATCTTATAATGAATGATTGAAATAATGCTTATAGCAAGTACTTGCTATAGATCTCTACCTTATATAATAGAGAAGTTTTCGTATGTTAGGGGATATCATTATTATCAAACTCAATGTCTACATTTATTCTATTTTAAGTTGATTTCATTTATCCTTTTTTTATTGTAAATTATCTTTTATTGTAATTCTTATTAGGGGGTGAGCATGGTGCGGTTTGAAAAATTCAAAACCGCACATGAAACTGTTTGTAATTGGTGCGGTGCGGTTTTGAATCGTGCGGTTTGATTTCATTTGGTGCGGTTTTGGTTCCAAAACCAATTGAAATAACAAACCAGTACAATAGTTTGCAAAATCATCCACGCAAACGTATTAAGCAGTGAACACAATCATGGAGCGAATTTAGCAAAATAGTTCCAGACATCAACAATTATATGGTTGATTAATATTATGTTATCACATTTGATTTAAGAAATACCAAGCCACTCTTGATTTGCAAATAGAATTGATACTATTTATTTTTCATTCAACCCTACAATATGTCTTATAAAATAAAATGAGAAGAATATTTTATAGTAGAGAAATTATATATACTTGTAGCAAATTTGAGAAAACATGATAATTATTTGATGTGGTTTTGATTTTATGCGTGCGATTTTGATTATTAACCAAACCGAAATCGTAAATCTGGTTTTTTAACCCACCTAAAACTGCCACATACACTTGAACCGTTGTTGCGATTTTAATTGTTGCGACTTGTACTACTTTTGATACAATTTTGATTCCAATTTGATTTTTTGCTCAATCTTAATTCTTATAGTGAAGTCATCGCTCTAAGACTGTGTATCTTGATTATTAATACTAATAACAACGTTTTCATAACATTAAGAAGTTGAAGAGGACGATTTTTTTTTCTCTTGTATAGTTCAAATGGTCATTTTTAATAATTATATTTGCAATTAAATTTATATGTCAAAATAACTTGAAACGTTTTATGTACATAATATTTCTATTTTGTGAGTTGTACCGTGCAATTTAAAAATTAATTTTTTTAAAAACTAAATTTTGTTAGAATTAACAAGTTGAGTCAGGAACCACTAGATCTGGCAATATAGTTGGTTAATTGTCGGGTCAACCCATATTAACTGGATCAAATAGGTTGGTTAACTATTTTTATTTATTTGGGTTGGATAAAGTTTGGAACCATATTTTTAAAAAGAAACATAGTTCCAACCCGGTTAACCATTTATCGACCTATATTTTATTCTAAATCCAAATCAAAAGTTTTTTTCACCCATTACATATTCAAGACTCAACCACCCACCCCACCCCAACCCACCCCACTAAAAAAAATAATATTATGTGATCATGTATGTGACACCCCCAAATCCGGGTACTTCAATTCAACGGGATTTGGTGTTCACTGTACAAATATCATCTATCTATCTACCCATAATAAATGCAAACCATGCAATAGATAGAAATAAAATCTTCCCTTTATAGGGTTACAACATCTGAATCATAAACATAATCACAGGTTAAACTAACCTTAAACATCTGTGCGGAAATATAAACAATAAGTCTTAAACAACATCATTAACTCAAGTCTAACATAAATACATCATCAAATAAAAATAACAAGTCTTCATCACTTGCTAACTTTTCCCTTGCCTTTACTAGTGGAAGGTTCATCGGTTCTTTCGTTCTTAACTGCAATGTTATTATTAAGCAAGAGTGAGCACTATTTCCCACAAGTATAACAATAAAATAACAGTATAATAACATGCGAGTAAATCAAAGACATCTGAATAAAAGCTCAACTTTTGAATCAAGAATGAATAACAAGAATCAAAAGAATTCTGAGGGTCATAAGACCTTGAACTATGTCCTAGGTTATCAAGGGTTATACTTGAAACCTTTAACAATCATAAGATTATGGACCTTTCTACTCGTACTTAGGGGGATCAGCCCATAGTACCAAACTGTGCACAATATCTTAACGCTAACGCATAAGTAAATCCCTTTGCAGGGTTGTTCATCTCAGTTTGACATTCGAGTCCGCACCAAAGTAAGTTTGGTTTGGATAATTCATCAAGGGTTCTGAAATTTAGAACGCTCATCAACTATGGACTAGTCGAATCAATAAGGGTTCGCTAGTCTAATAAGGTTCAATAATAATGATATTCAAATTGAATAATAATCTCAGGAAGTATACAATAGGACAATTATTGTATAACTAAATCATGCTTTGAAATATAATCAATCTTTAATATAACATTTGAACTTGAATAATAGTAATAATAATTTACTCGAGGTAAAGAATAAACTTGAACAATAATGACAAGTAGGATTAGGAAATTTGCCTCGTGCGTAGATTACACTCTAACTAAGCAAGTTCTTTGAATATAATCCTACATACCATTCACATTCACAATACCAGTTAATTATAACTTAACTAATCATCATACACTCATTCTCTTTGTCTACTTTGATTATTAACTATACTTAGTTAATTTACTACTTTTTCACATAATTTACACATCATGAATAACAAGCTAATTATGTATTCAATAATTTAATCCACATATAATTATGTTATTTACATGTTAAACATCTATTTTACATCTCATTATACTTATAACATATTTTTATGTTCATTACAATAGTTGTTATCACATTGTTAGACTTAAACACTTTAAAATAATTTATTTCTGAACATTCTGGAGAGTGGCGCTGTGGCGCCACTTTTGTACTGGTACTCGGCGCTGCAGTGCGATGGCGCTGCGACCGGACTATTGGCGCTGTGGCGGGGGACATAAGGCATGAGACTGGAGCCGCGCCGCGGCGAACCAAAAACTGTTCTACAAATCGCAAAAATTGTAGAACACAGCCAAAAACTCCAATTTAAATTACTACTACACGAATTTAATCATACCCACATGTTATAATTCATATATAATCAATACCCAATACTTATAGAGTGATTTTAACTCATTAAAACACATAATCACAGAATTAAAATCTATAATTTCACTGACTTTGATGTTCTTGAAGGTTTTGAAAATAAAACATGAAAATTGACACTACGGATTCGTTATAACACTGAATCCGTTCATTTAAACTTTGGTCTCTTCGTATCAACATGCATAATAATATACGGGTGTAAAATTTAGGGATAATATACGATCAATACATAAAATATCACGTATAAGGCCATAAGGCCAAAACCCATACTCTATAATTTTGTAGAAATCATATACGATGTATTATTATGAAACTGATGATATGGAATCATGCAATATATATATATAAAATACGATTTGATACATCTTAACCCATAAATAACTCATAAATATTACTCCTTTCTCAATCACAGAGGCTTTACAGAAAATTATGAAAGCCATTTTTTTATCAAAACTTGAATATGTGAAATATAGAATTTGGGAGGGAGAGATTACCCAGAGTATAGATTTAGAAGAGATAAAACCCTTTTTCAAAAGCTTCTTCAACACAGAGATTCTCACAAATCCTCTGAATTCTCTCTCAAAATTTTCTAATTCTCTCTAACTAGTTTTTATCAGACTTAAGAAAAAATGAAATAAAGAAGACGTCGCATCAATAAACTGACGCATTACGGAGGTCAGTTACCCATCATGGGTTAACTGCCCTCAACCTCTATTAGTGTCATGTTTGGCTAGCCTTAAAGGCTTAAACTCAATTAATTTAATAAACTCTTTTATCATATAGTTTAAATAATGGCACACCCTTTATAAAATAACTCAATTAATTTATTTAATTTAATATAAATAAAATATAATAATTTCTCATAAATTCACATAGTCATATAATTAATTTCTCATTGATAGATAATGTCAACTTATTAAATCTCTAATTAATAATTAAATTAATTAAAATACAAATATGCTTATTAAATATTTTTTTTAATACAATAAGCTTACATAATCACATAATTTGATAATAAAAATTCTCTACATTAATTTAATAAATGTAACACATATAATTAAATTAATCTACCACAATTGCATCAATTAATTATTTAATCTAATAATTAACTCATCAAAAAATATTTATTTAATTCAATAAATATTAAAATAAATTACAAAATTCTCGTTCATCACATCTTTCCCCCCTTAAAAGGATTTTGTCCCCAGAATCATGACTCAATAAATTCGACCCGTTACATTCTCCCCCCTTACAAAGATTCTGTCCCTAGAATCGCTTACACATAATTAAGTAAATAAATGAGGGTAATTCTTCATCATATTCTCTTCGAGTTCCCACGTAGCTTCTTCAGCATTGTGGTTCTTCCAAATTACCTTAACAGAAGGTATAACTTTATTTTTGAGAACTTTTTCTTTTCAGTTGACAATTTGGACAGGAATTTCTTCGTAAGATAATTCTTTCTCAAAATGTAGGGGTTCGTATTCAATTACATGTTTATAATCGGCTTTGTATGGTCGTAATATAGAAACGTGGAAAACATTGTGGACATTCTCGAGTGCTGGAGATAAGGCTACCTCGTACGCGACTTCTCCGATTCTACGCAATACTTTAAAGGGTCCAATGAATCTTGGGCTCAATTTCCCTTTCTTTCCGAATCTGATCTTTCCCTAACAGGGAGAGACCTTCAAGAAAACATAACTACCTGATTCAAACTCGATATTTTTACGATGTGGATCAGCGTATTTCTTCTATCGATCTTGAGCCGCTACCAGTCGTGCTCGGATCACTTTAACTATTTCTGCAGTCTGCTGTACCAATTTTGGGCCTAGAAATTGTCTTTCACCAACTTCATCCCAGTAAAGCGGAGTTCTGCACTTTCTTCCGTATAACGCTTCGTAAGGCGACATATCAATACTAGCGTGGTAACTGTTGTTTTAGCTAAACTCTACTAACGGTAGGTGATCATCCCAATTTCCTTTAAAGTCCATCACACAGGCTCTTAGCATATCCTCTAATGTTTGAATCGTTCTCTCGTTTTGCCCGTATATTTGAGGGTGGTAAGCTGTACTCATTCACAATTGCGTACCCATGCATTCATGTAGACGTTTCTAGAAGTTCGATGTAAAACGAGGATCTCTATTAGAAACAATTGACATCGGCACTCCGTGTCTCGAAATAATTTCTTTTACGTATAGTCTTACCAACTGATTCAAGTTAAATCTGATTTTGATCGGAGGGAAGTGTGCAGATTTCGTCAGTCGGTCAACGATAACCCATACTGCGTCGTAGCCTTTCTGAGTCATCGGAAGGCCAACCACGAAGTCCATTGTAATATGTTCCCATTTCCATTCCGGGATTTCCAACGGTTGAAGCAATCCACTTGGTCTCTGATGTTCTGCTTTTACTTTATGACAGGTCAGACACTTGACAACACATTCTGCAACATCCCGTTTTAAATTTGGCTACCAGAAATGTTGTCAAAGATCTTGATACATCTTTGTACTTCCAGGATGAATCGAATATTGCGAACTATGAGCTTCGCTTAAAATTTCTTCCTTAATCTCTTGTATTGGCGGAACCCAAATTCTACTTTCAAATCTTATTATTCCTTCCTTATCCATCTTAAATCTCAGTTCAATTCCTTCAGATATCTTCTTTGTTACCTTTTTGCATTCATCATCCTGAAACTGAGCCTCCTTTACTTTATCTAGTAGAGTTGTACCAAATTGCATATGAAATAGCTTCTCATCGATCTCCATTGGATACTTCACTTCCAAATCTAATTTCTCCATTTCTACAATTAACTCCTTCTGAGCAGTCAACATCATCAATTTCTCACGACCCTTTCTACTTAGGCATCGGCAACCACATTCGCCTTACCCGAATGGTATAAAATTTCACAGTCACAATCCTTAATTAATTCCAACCATCTTCTTTGACGCATATTTAAGTCCTTCTGTGTAAAAATATATTTCAGACTCTTGTGGTCTGTATATATTTCACACTTCTCCCCGTAGAGATAATGCCTCCAAATTTTCAAAGCAAACACAACTGCAGCCAACTCTAAGTCATGGGTCAAGTATCCCTTCTCGTAATCCTTCAACTGTCGTGATGCATACGCAATGACTTTACCGTTTTGCATCAGTACATAACCATGTCCTTTATGCGACCCATCACTAAAAACAACAAAATTTCCTGTATCATCCGGAAGAGATACCACAGGTGTCGTACTCAACCTCTTCTTAAATTCTTGAAAGCTCTCCTCACACTTATCCGTCCAAACAAATTTCATAGCTTTTTGAGTTAAATTTGTTAACGGAGTTGCGATCTTGGAAAAATCTTGAATGAATCTTCTATAATATCCTGCTAATCCAAGAAAACTTCTTACTTCTGACGGCGTTCTCGGCTGATCCCAGTTAATCATGGCTTCTACTTTGGATGGATCTACCGAAATTCCGTTTTTATTGATCACGTGACCAAGAAATTGTACTCGCTCGATCCAGAATTCGCATTTTGAAAATTTAGCGTACAACTTCTCCCTTCTCAATACTTCCAACGTTAATCTCAAATGTTCTTCATGTTCTTCTTTGGTTTTGGAATATACCAAAATATTGTTTATAAATACCACCACGAATTTGTCCAAAAACAGCTTGAACACACCATTCATTAGTCCCATAAATGCTGCAGGAGCATTCGTTAGACCAAACGACATTACTAAAAATTCGTAGTGCATGTATCGTGTTCTGAACGCTGTCTTCGGTACATCCTCTGGCCTCACTTTCAATTGTTGATAACCACTCCTTAAGTCTATCTTAGGAAAGTATCTTGCTCCCTTCAATTGATCAAACAGATCATCGATCCTTGGTAATGGATATCTATTCTTAATCGTGACCTTGTTCAGTTCTCTGTAGTCAATGCAGAGCCGCATCGATCCGTCCTTCTTTTTCACAAATAACACTGGCGCTCCCCATGGCGATACGCTCGGTTGAATGTACTTCTTGTCCACCAATTCTTGTAATTGTACCATTAATTCTTTCATCTCTACTGGTGCCATACGGTATGGTGCATTCGATATTGGAGCAGTTTCAGGCGCCAAATTGATCACGAAATCTACTTTTCTATCTGGTGGAAGTCCTGGAAAATCGTCTGGAAATACGTCGACGAAATCCCTCACAATTGGTATCTCTTGTACCTTCGGATTCGCTTTTCGACTGTCGACTATGTAAGCTAAGTATCCTATATAGTCTTGTCTTAATAACTTCCTGGCCTGCATCATCGTCAGACAACTCGATTGTCTAGGCGAATTGCTACCATAAAATACAACCTTTGACGGAGTCATAAGGTTAATATGCTTCTTTTGGCAATCAATTACAGCACCGTAATTGAATAACCAGTCCATTCCCAATATAACATCAAATTCCCCAAGTCGAATAGGGATAAGATCTACGTTCATGATATTACCCTTAATATCCACTCTACAATTCTTATGTACGTACTTAACAGGGATTATTTCTTTATTCGCAATTTCTATGTTCATGTGGTAATCCAATTCATTCTTAGGCAAATCTAAATTCTTGGAAAAATCATCGGATATAAAGGAATAAGTAGCACCCAAATCAAATAATACATAAGCAGTAACTTTATTGATCGTAATGATACCTGACACCACATCACGGGATTGAACAGCATCTAGCACCGTCATGTTGAAAGTCCGAGCGGTCGGTCGGTTTGTTACGGTAGGTCCGGTGATGGTTAAGGCATTTCCACTGTTATTTCCCCGGTTTCCTCCTGATCCTGACCCTCCCGATCCCTTCTTGGGACAATCTCTTGCCAGATGGTCCTTCAAACCACAAGTAAAACAAGCACCCTTCTTTGGGTTTGGACAGTTTGGTGCTATGTGGCCTTCCTGACCACAATTGTAGCACACTCTTTTTCCTTTCATATAAACTCCCAGATGGGCTTTCCCGCAAGTCGGGCATGCTTCAATTCTTTTCTTCTGATTACCTTGTTGATTCCCCGATGATGAGCTGTCGTTCCACCTTTTCTTCTGATTGAAATTTCCACCTCATGTGCCATTTCCACTGGCCTTGTTATTAATTTCACCTTCACTCTTCTTCTTCTTCTGATCTTGATTGTACTTGGTCACCGCATCGCTTCCACCTTCAGTGAGGATGGCCTTTTCCAATACTCCGGCAAATGTGTTTAGCTGAAACATTGATACCTTGTTGTACACCCAAGGTTTTAGTCCTTGGTCGAATCTTCTGGCTTTTCTCTCGTCAGTGTGTACTTGGTACGGGGCGAACCTTGCCAACTCGTTGAACTTAGCCGCGTAGTCAGGTACACTCATGTTTCCCTGCTTCAGTTCCAGAAATTGAACCTCCATCTGGTTCTGCGAGCTAGTTGGGAAGTACATCTCGAAAAATATTTCTTTAAATCTCTCCCAAGCAATTACACCTTCACCTCCTCGCACTTTGTTTGCTTGCCACCAGTCGTTGCAAAAGCGGTCTTCTGATCTTCTCTAACCCTAGCAACGTCAAAAACCTTCTCTATTTCCATAACCCACGTTTGAGCTTCGATTGGGTTCATGGAACCTTTGAACTCTGGCAGTCCCACCGCCTTGAAGTCCTTAAACGTTATGTTTGGTGGAGCTTGAGGTTGGTTATTCATGGCTCCAGTCAGTAAGTTTACCAACTGCTGCACGGGATTAGCGTTGGCGTTATTGTTATTATTAGTTGACTCTTCCTGAGCCGGTTGACGTGGTTGTTTTCTTCTTGGCCGCATAATTCTGTTAAATAAACGTTTATTAGAACTTTATTTATTTCTCTAAATAGTTAAGGCATTACTTAACAATTTAACATACTCATTTAACACATCATCTCAAACAACTTGATATATTTTCATTCAAATCAAAAGTTTTAACATTAAACGATAGCATAACTACTATTTACATCAACTAACCTGGAATAAAGAATCCACAGGATTTAAAACATTCAAATATTCTTTCGTTCATAAACACGTCAGAATTTACATCTAAAAACTAATTAAGTTCTTCACATAATTAAATAAATCATATCACTGTCGGTCAAGGTACAGATTAGCCTTGCTACGCTCTTCTTCTAAAATGTGATGCATCGTCCTGCGATCCATCATGTACAATGGTAGTCCTTCGAACTGGATTGGGTACATCAAAACTCGATCTTGGGTCTCATTCATTATCTTGTTAAGTGTAGAGTACGTTTTCCCAATCTTCGCTTTCTTTGCACGACTATCATCCTCTGCACGATCAGCTCGACGCGATTCTCTTACCCAGCCTTCCTCTGTTATGTTCAGCCTTTCAGAGGTTTCCTTCAGTTCCTTCTTCAGTTTCTCTATCTCCTCGGTTTTATCTTCAGTTTGACCCTTTTCATGGATCAAATCCCATTCTACATTTGCCAGTCGAGAGTGAAGAGTCGAAATCTCCCTCTCCTTCTGCTCTAGAGTAATATACTGAATAACCGCTCGCTCAGTCAAATCCTGGACCTTGTCTCGTAACTCCACGTTACGGTCGTATAACGTGTCATACATCTTAGCATCAACGGTGTACCGTGGTAACTCCTCTTCTTCTTCTTCCTCTTCCTCAACAAAATCCTCCTCAGGATCCTCCTCAGGATCAGTCTCGGGCTCATGCTCCTGACCAACAACGGTGATCAATGGAGATTACTCCCTCTGTACCAGCTGCTCCCTAACGACATGAATGTCCTGGGGCTCCTCCTTTGTCGGTACTATAGGTACACGGGGTTCCTCCTCAGTAGGTACTATAAGTACTCACGGTTCTTCCTCCCCAGCTTGACTAGCTTCTCCAACATTCGACATCCTGACAACAAAATTTAAAGTTTTAGTTACTAAGTCGTATCATCTAACGCATACTTTAACACATAAAGACATAAGGTCTTTTATTATCTTCAATGAATTACAGAAATTCATTTCTTATAACTCGATAAGAGTTTTGCATCACTACAGTCTTTCTATAAGGCTACTACCTAAGGTTGTTCCCCCACCTAAGCTTCATAACCTACAGCTTTGATACCAACTTGTGACACCCCCAAATCCGGGTACTTCAATTCTACGGGATTTGGTGTTCACTGTACAAATATCATCTATCTATCTACCCATAATAAATGCAAACCATGCAATAGATAGAAATAAAATCTTCCCTTTATAGGGTTACAACATCTTAATCATTAACATAATCTCAGGTTAAACTAACCTTAAACATTTGTGCATAAATATAAACAATAAGTCTTAAACAACATTATTAACTCAAATCTAACATAAATACATCATCAAATAAAAATAAAAAGTCTTCATCACTTGCTAACTTTGCCCTTGCCTTTACTAGTGGAAGGTTCATCGGTTCTTTCGTTCTTAACTGCAATGTTATTATTAAGCAAGAGTGAGCACTATTGCCCACAAGTATAACAATGAAATAACAGTATAATAACATGCGAGTAAATCAAAGACATCTGAATAAAAGCTCAACTTTTGAATCAAGAATGAATAACAAGAATCAAAAGAATTCTGAGGGTCATAAGACCTTGAACAATGTCCTAGGTTATCAAGGGTTATACTTGAAACATTTAACACTCATAAGACTATGGACCTTTCTACTCGTACTTAGGGGGATCAGCCCTTAGTACCATACTGTGCACAATATCTTAACGCTAACGCATAAGTAAATCCCTTTGCAGGGTTGTTCATCTCAGTTTGCCATTCGAGTTCGCACCAAAGGAGGTTTGGTTTGGATAATTCATCAAGGGTTCTGAAATTTAGAACGCTCATCAACTATGGACTAGTCGAATCAATAAGGGTTCGCTAGTCTAATAAGGTTCAATAATAATGATATTCAAATTGAATAATAATCTCAGGAAGTATACAATAGGACAATTATTGTATAACTAAATCATATTTTGAAAGATAATCAATCTTTAATATAACATTTGAACTTGAATAATAGTAATAATAATTTACTCGAGGTAAAGAATAAACTTGAACAATAATGACAAGTAGGGTTAGGAAACTTGCCTCGTGCGTAGATTACACTTTAACTAAGCACGTTCTTTGAATTTAATCCTACATACCATTCACATTCACAATACAAGTTAATTATAACTTAACTAATCATCATAAACTCATTCTCTTTATCTACTTTGATTATTAACTATACTTAGTTAATTTATTACTTTTTCACATAATTTACACATCATGAATAACAAGCTAATTATGTATTCAATAATTTAATCCACATATAATTATGTTATTTACATGTTAAACATCTATTTTACATCTCATTATACATATAACATATTTTTATGTTCATTACATTAGTTGCTATCACATTGTTAGACTTAAACACTTTAAAATAATTTATTTTTGAACATTCTGGAGAGTGGCGATGCGGCGCCACTTTTGTACTGGTACTCGGCGCTGCGGCCAGACTATTGGCGTCGTGGCACCGTGGCGCTGTGACGCGGGACATAAGGCATGAGACTGGCGCCACAGCGCGGCGAACCAGAAATTATTCTGCAATTCGCGAAAATTGCAAAACACAGCCAAAAACTCCAATTTAAATTACTACTACACGAATTTAATCATACCCACATGTTATAATTCATATATAATCAATACCCAATACTTATAGAGTGATTTTAACTCATTAAAACACATAATCACAGAATTAAAATCTATAATTTCACTGACTTTGATGTTCTTGAAGGTTTTGAAAATAAAACATGAAAATTGACACTACGGATTCATTATAACACCGAATCCGTTCATTTAAACTTTGGTCTCTTCGTATCAACATGCATAATAATATACGAGTGTAAAATATAGGGATAATATACTATCAATACATAAAATATCACGTATAAGGCCATAAGGCCAAAACCCATACTCTGTAATTTTGTAGAAATCATATACGATGTATTATTATGAAACTGATGATATGAAATCATGCAATATATATATAAAATACGATTTGATACATCTTAACCCATAAATAACTCATAAATATTACTCCTTTCTCAATCACAGAGGCTTTACAGAAAACTGTAAAAGCCATTTTTTTATCAAAACTTGAATACGTGAAATATAGAATTTGAGAGGGAGAGATTACCCAGAGTATAGATTTAGAAGAGATAAAACCCTTTTTTCAAAAGCTTCTTCAACACAGAGATTCTCACAAATCCTCTGAATTCTCTCTCAAAATTTTCTAATTCTCTCTAACTAGTTTTTATCAGACTTAAGAAAAAATAAAATAAATAAGACATCGTATTAATAAACTGACGCATTGTGGAGGTCAGTTACCCATCATGGGTTAACTGCCCTCAACCTCTATTAGTGTCATGTTTGGCTAGCCTTAAAGGCTTAAACTCAATTAATTTAATAAACTCTTTTATCATATAGTTTAAATAATGTCACACCCTTTATAAAATAATTCAATTAATTTATTTAAATTAATATAAATAAAATATAATAATTTTTCATAAATTCACATAGTCATATAATTAATTTCTCATTAATAGATAATGTCAACTTATTAAATCTCTAATTAATAATTAAATTAATTAAAATGCCAATATGCTTATTAAATATTTCTTTTAATACAATAAGCTCACATAATCACATACTTTGATAATAAAAATTCTCTACATTAATTTAATAAATGTAACACATATAATTAAATTAATCTGCCACAATTGTATCAATTAATTATTTAATCTAATAATTAACTTATCGAAAAATATTTATTTAATTTAATAAATATTAAAATAAATTACAAAATTCTCGTTCGTCACAATGTATACACCTCTTACCACCCACCACCACCCCCACCCCAACCAAAAAAAATAATATTATGTGATTATGTATACACCACTTACCCCCCACCCCACACCCTACCCTACCCCACCCCACCCCACTCCACTCATTCGCCACCATTCCATTCCATTCCATTCCAAAAAAAATAATATTAAGCGATTATGTATACATCACACCCCCTCTACCCCTACCCCCCACCCCACCTACTCACCCAACCAACACTCCCTTCAAAAAAAAATATTAAGCGATTATATATACACCACTCACCCAACCCAACCCCACCCCACCCCATCCCACCCCACCAACACTTCCTCCAAAAAAATTATTAAGCGATTGTGTATACACCACCCACCCAACTCCCATCCCACGGTTCCCACCCACCCCACCCCACCCCACCCCACCCCACCCCACCCCACCCCACCCCAACCAAAATAATATTTAGTGATTATGTATAAATAATATATCTAATAATAATTTATTTAATTGGATCATAATAATAGTATGATCCGTGTGCCTTTAAACGACAATTTTTTAGAAACGAAGAGAGTACAACCCAAAAGACGATATATCCCAAAAATACGACCTTAAAAAACGATATATCACAAAAATTTAGGGGTATAATTCCGTGAGGAAAAACTGAGTTACCAACTAGGACAATGTCCATTTGAAAATCTTGTTACAAATCATGGCCTACAGGAAAAGAAATCCCTAGACATATTTCTAATTAATCTGCAGTAAAGGAGCATGCAAAAGAATAGAGGTTTTATGCTCCCTCAAATTCATCGTCTAATTTCTCCTTGCAGCTCCAGGTAACAAGTTCGCAATAGAAGGAACCCCTTGGTTCCTCATCTCTTCTTGTGCTCGTTTCATTTCTTCGGGATCTGTGCACAGTGAAAAATACTTAAGACACTCGATTTTAAGCAAAATGTATCCAAATCAAATTAATAAAAAAATTTACAACATGAACCAACCACGGGCCCAGACTTCTACTTGACAATGTAAAGTAAACTTAAGCAGCTATGAATGGAAGTGGTTAGCATGAAGTTTATTTTTAGGTAAGTTGGTCAATTGGCCAATAGAGTGCTGGACTTTATGTGTGTCAGTATTCTATTGATCAATTGACCAACTTACTCAAAAATGAACTTCATCCTAGCCCGATCCGCTATGAATGTTTCGACGGACCAAAATATATATTGTCAAGTAGACTTGCCCAACAGATTTTTAGAGAACTTTTCAACAAAAACTTATGTTAACAAACTAATGTTTTTGGGATGGATTAGCAAAGAGTTCTATTGGGCTTAGAGAATGGAATTAAGCTTATTCCTTAAATAGAGTAGGTGTGCCATTTTTGTTTTGCTTTTATTTTTTATTTATTTTTAAAAAGATGGGAAGTATCGTTGTGCCATTAGCCAGATAAAATTACCCACCTAGGAATTAAGAATCATATATCCCTAGTAAACTTAAACTAAAAGAGCATTCTGCTGACGCACATCTACCATGCTTACTGTCATAACTATGGTTCACATATACACCTTAGCCCGAAGAGAATCCTGTAACAAACTAATGTTTTCCTTTCCTCTCTCTGAGGATGGATAACCAATTGCGCTCAGAGAGAAGAACTGAGGATATCCCTTCAAGAGAAAAGCTGTACACTTGTAACATTTGTAATGGAAATACCCTACATAGATATAGTATCAATTGTTGATCACTAGTAAACTTCAAACCCAAAGAGTATGATATAAGGTCGAAACTCTATATGGGGTACTGTATATAACTATAGTTCTGATTATGCACTTTGTCTTCACATAAATTTCTGCAACAAAGTGTACTTCTGGCCTATGTGGGGATGGACGGATTGCCAAAGAGTTTAACTGGATCCAAGACAAATAGAGTTTATCCCTTCAATAGAGTAGTTTTGCCATCCAAGAGTGTGGGTGACATGACAGCAGGGGCATTGATCGAGTAACCTCAAGGTGCTGGTTCCATTCCCAACACTTGGGACACAGAGATATTCCAAAAGTGATTAGTTTTAACACGTCCAATGAAATTCGATATTTAGGAAATCAGAATCAGGTGTCTTTGAGTGTAACTTCCTAGTAAGCTTAAACCAACTTGTTGCGGCTAATCTCAAGGATCATGATGGAAACATCATCTGTCTTATTCTACACTAGCTGGAAATAAATGAGATTTTAGATGTTTGATTCTTTGAAGATTTACACTAGGGTTTAGGTATCTTAAAGTTCTGCATGCATAGCAAAAGTCCATGCTACTCGTCTCTTTCTGATTCCATATTAATGAACGGAAGCAAATGAATAATTCCCTCAATCATATGTATTCTATAAGAACACAGAGATCATGAATGTAGTTGCAGACCTTGCTCTTTTACGCAAGTTATAAAGAAGCATCAGAGAGCAGTAAATATAATAACTGATGTACGTCACTTGCTCTTTTACGCAAGTTATAAAGAACCATCAGAGAGCAGTAAATATAATAACTGATGTACGTCAGTAAGGATTCAGACTTGGATGTATTTAATTTCCATTTTGTTCACTTTTAAAGTTTCTCTCTTTCCTATAATAAATTTTGTGCATCCAAAAGCCACAGTTTTTTTATCATTATCCATAAATCTAAAATGTAATCTTAGCATAAGTGGTTATGTAAAGCTCTAATGAGAGATTGACTTCCATATCAATATATCATGGCAAGCAGGCCTCACTTCTCAGTATATCCACAGGTAATCATAAGATTGAGGTTGTATGAGAAAGTGATGACCAAAAGTAGAGTACTTACCCATGTTTTCCACTAGCTTGGGCATTAAGAACATTACAATTAGCATAAATCCGACCATGAGGCCCATTGGGCTTTTCACGAGAGACATTACGTTGAAGGGTTCCCTTATCTGCAAGAATTTAAGTATATAAGATATATAAGGGTAACATTCAATGTACTGAAAAAAAATAAAAAAAAGCAATAATAATAACATCAGGTACGAAACTCAAAATATTCAACTCCACAACGCTTATTGTTCCAAATTAGTTGGGGGTAGGCGACTCAAGAATATTCAACTCATCAATGCCTAAAGTAGAAAATAAAGGAGACTCAAGAATATGACTTATAATTAAGGTATAAACCTACCTCATAATACTGTTCGTCTCTCAGAGGCTCCAGCACCAGCTCACTAAGGCCCCTCTTATTCTCTGTCAGTGCTGCTTGAACCTTACCAGGGTTTCTGGCACTAACATCAACACGGACCTGTAAATATGAAAGAGAAGCACAATCATGAAAATGTTGATTTACAGAAAATCTACAGCCAAGTATTAACGAATGCAAGTATGAAGAATCTGACCGGAGAAAATAAATAACCGATGGCAGCCACTTCAATTAGATGAGTCCCCGCTGGAACATTATGGCTTTGAGCATGGAATTAAGGAACTTCAGCAAAGATGCAGAATGTTTACAAGCACTGATTCCATAAAAGTACATACATACATATTGATAATTTTCCTGTATAATATATTCTACTAAGATCCAGGTCCTGTTTATAAGCTTTAGCAAGATTATGCAATTCGAATTTTGCCAATCAGTATGAACGAGATGGAACAAATGGTAATTAGATACCTTATAATCTAGGTGATTGTCATATACAAGGAAAATGAGGCGGGCTGGCATTGGGGTTGAAGATGTTTGTATAGTTACAATACACCATCAGACCTACATTCAGATTCCTTTTCCAGTTGAGTACAAAATACGGTGGATAAAATAGTTTGTGGTTTCTTTTGCTGTTCAGAGTAGAACTCGGTGATGTACAGAACTTATGGTGCTTCACAATTGCGTCATTCTACAGCAATGGGTTTCTTTTGTTGATTTGATCATGCAGTGATTTTACATGGTCACTGCATCATTCTACAACAACAATGTAAAATCAAAACATGAGGAATTTAGGCAAAGTAGTACAACAACAAATGCTTGTGAGTGCATGTTCAACCAGACATGCCAAAAGACACCATATTAATACTCATGGGTTGTGCATAAGACAAAATTAGTCCATGATTTTGGAAGAGCCAGATGACACAAGAAAACCAGAAATACCAGTTGAAAGAATGCAGTATTGTATGATTACAAGTTGCAATACTAGAGACAAAATTACACAAAGTAAACAAGATATTGAGACATTTCATTGACAAATGCTAGGAAATATAAAAAAGGTAGGATACAATGAAAAATATCCATCTGGCTTGAGAAAAGTAACTCGTTGGCCACCATTTAATATGACTTTGGCATTTGTTACTTTCACTGGTAGACCAAATCCTTTCGCTGCAACTCCTGTTAAACATATAATCCAACATCCAGAAGAGTCAAAAGTTAATTCAAAACTAAATTAAAACTAAAGATAATGTTATGATTATGCTAATAGAATGAACGTGTAAATTAACATGAACACTAATTATCAGCCTCCTGGACAAAGTTAGTCCTAAATATCCATAGATTGTGGCAAAGACCAAAAGTTGAATGAGGACCAAATCTAAAATAAATAAATCAATGAAATAAGGAGCCATGCATAAGTACATGACAGCATAATACTCGCGCGGAATAGACATAATAGGAAAAGAAGCTCCTCTCCTCCTCCCATTCTGCCTTTTTTATCCCTTATCCCCAAAAGAGCAGGAAAAGAAAACAATTACCCCTGTGGTAGACTTAAATATAATAGATATCTTGAATTTAAAGTATTTCCTAATACAGTGATGAGTAGTTCTTTTGACTTTCTGGGCTTCACTCTAATAATATGAGAAGCTACAGGGAACAAAAGTCCCAAAATTCTGATCTGGGCATCAACCCCCAAGTGAACAAAAAGGCATTTGCTTTGTTCGATTCAAATTCCCCACTGATAGGTATAAATTTTATGTTATATATTTTGATGATAACAATTATGTTTTAATTAAATATGTTATTATTTAATTATTTTTCCTTATTATTTTATTTTAACTATTTTCTGTTTTTACTTGAATTAATTTTTATTGACCTTGATAAATCATATGTCAAGTGTTAAATAAATTAATTCATATAAAATTCATTGGCAAGGAGATCCTATTTCTTTTTCAAAAAGTTGGGCAAAATGTTTTCGTTGCATACATACATATTCCATAAATATATATTAAAAATTACCGAATATATATATATATAAACCGAAAAGACAAAAAAATATATACATATATGTCAGTGTGTGCATATATATATATATATATATATATATATATATATATATATATATACTTTTATACCTACTTATCCGGTATCTATTACTGGAATTAGTTGCTTAAACCTATGTTTCGTAGTTACTTTACATGCATTGTGTGTGCATTTCATACATCTTATGTTATTTTGTAGGTTATGGCACAACATTGGCATGAAGAAGCAAGGAAAAGCAATTCAAACATCTTTTGAACTAAAATATGCAAGCAAGTGCAAGAAGGGAAGATTGCAAGGCTTTTAAAACCAAGTTGGATGCATGTTCTTGGCTTGGAACTTGGATTTTATTGTAGATCTACTTCTTAGCTTTCCGGAACATCTTGAACCGTCTCAATCGGAGCTTGGATGCGAGAGTTATGGCCTTTTTCTCAACAAAGATCAAAGTTCAAAGTTGCCATGCTTGCAATTTACAAAGCATCTACTTCAAGCTCGATTTCCTCCTTGATTCGGAAGGAATTTGTCAATCCTCAAAGAATGAAAGTTATAGATCTCGTCGATATCTTCGATTTGATAGGTGGCAGGCCCTGTAACTCTTAGTGGATCAAAAGTTATGCATGTTTTACCAAAAGACGTCGCAGAAGAAAACAGTGTAACGCGGGCCGAACTATAAACGGCGCGGGGCGCGCTGGGCCACCAGAATATCTGCCACAATAGTGCGGGGCGAGCCCAAAATGGCCTAGAAACAGCGCGGGGCGGGGCGCGCCGGTCGGCGGGAGGAGAGTTAAATTGGGTTATTTGATGTCCAAATTGAGCTAGAATAGGATTCTTAGTTGCCTAGCTTGCTAGGGTATCCATTAGAACTATAAATACTTGAGTTTAACTTGGATTAGGAGGCTAGTTTTGGAGGATTCCATTAGAGTATATTAGGAGCAAAACCCTAGTTCTTGTGAGAGTTGGAGATTGAAACAACTTGGAGACCATTGAAGATCAGGAACAGGAGCTTGAGGAAGATGGAAATTTGCTGACAACAGATTTATTCTTCACTCTAATCTTATTCTTATCTTTTAATGTGTATTCACGTGTGGATTCTTAGTTTTAATTCAATGAATTAATTCTTTGTTTGAGATTACAATGGATCTTATTGTGTAGTTTATTTTAATATGCGTCGCTATCAATTATTATGTTCTATCGTGAGGATTGTATATTGTGATTTGGACTTAATTGCTTAATTGTCTAGCTAACAATTACCGTGATTATCTATATGAACTCGAGAGATGAAGTATAGGTTTAGATCTGATCATGATAGCATGTGTTTGTGATTTTTGCATAGATGGAATTCATGATTCGTGTTTAGGATAGAGATATGCCTTTACGCCATATGTAATTTTATAGAGAACTTGTGCTTTAAATCATTTTTAATTGTAATTCATATAGAGATATAGTTGATTAGTTAATTAGAGTGTCTTGCTTAATTCTATCATCTGTGGATTTAAGTGAGTATGAGTATTATGCATCGAGAGGAGGTTTTATCTACTTTAGTGTTTTTGATTAACAATTCAGGATAGAGAATAATTGATGAGAAGTGTGTTAACTTAAATGAAACAATAAGTGAAATTGTGATCTTAAATCTTTGTAATATTAATTTAACTAGTGGTAATTAGAATTAGTTTACTTATAAATTGAAATTCATTCGTTTAAGTAAGATTGAGTCGATTACGGGTTAGTACTTGGTGATTTTTATTAAACAATTCCTCGTGAAAACGATACTCTACTTTCACTTTATTACTTGTTAAGCACGTATACTTGCGTGCTGTGCGTAATTAGATTTTACCCAACAAGTTTTTGGCACCGTTGCCGGGGAATTAGTTTAATAATTTTTGCCAATATTAGCTTCAATCAAACTAGTCTTACTTTAAACAACTTTTCTTTCTTATTATTTGTTATTTAATTCTCTTTTTTTTTCTTTCTTTTCAGATACCATGACGGAATTTAATTATCAATGGCCATATACGAAAATAACTCAGTCAAGAGGAGCGGAGATTGATGGACTCGCGGCACTTTCTGCATTATCAGCACAGATTGAGACATTTTCGAGGAGATTGGACGCTTTTGCAGCACGTCGTCAAAGTGTGGCGGTTACTTGTGATTATTGTGCTGACAATCATCCGAGTCATCAATGCATCGTCAGATTTGGACCAGTACAATATGGGGGTGACTACCTCAACGATTATGCATATGCTAATTATCACCAAGATTGGGGGTATCACCTGGATTCGTCACGGAGCTACAATTATGAAGACCAATACTACGCTCCAAATCCATCATACACACCGGAATTTTAATGTCCACCTCCATTGCCATAAGATGAAAAGCCAAATTCGAGGGATGTAATATTGAAGGGCATAGCAAACCTGGAGGAGATGATGATTAGCCAAGAGCTGTCAACCCAAAATTTTAATAATCGGATGGAACAACTCGTCACTACCTCAACCAATGCTCCTCAATACATGGCTTTCGAGACTGAGACAGATAATTCAGGGTTGGAGGAATTGTTGTCCAAGTTCGTAGCATCAAATGAGGAGAGAAGGATTAATCAGGAGATGGTAATTCAAAATCAAGAGGTATCAATTCAAAATCTGCAGAACTAGATGGATCAAATGTTCGAAGACTTGAACAATCGCCCTCCAAACAATTGATTCTATGACATGGATGATGAAACTGATGGAGAGCCAGAAGTGTACATGCCACTGGATGAACTAAAAGAAGTGGACATTGAAGAGACAACTGGGGATATGGAAAAAGAAGAACATGAGATCTTTATTATACCCCAAGTGACTTCTCAGCCAGAGTTGAAAAATCCAGTGAATTTTGCACACTCATGTCCCCTTGGTAGTCACATCCAAGGCAAAGATCTCTATGATAATGAGGCCTCTTATACACCATGGTGGGCTGAGGAAGAGAAAATAGTAAAAGAAGAGCCTGATGTGCTTTCCAAGCCTCAAAGCCCCAATCGAATCATAGGCTCAACGGACGACAAAGGACCTAGTTATTTAACATTCTCAATTGGGCACATATTTAAACAAAGCATGCTAGATGACTTTAATTCGATAGTCATCACAAATGGGAACCTACCAAAAGCTACATTATTTCTGATGAATGGAGGGTTCCTCAACTTTCGAAGAGGAATTGAATAGCATTGACCAGACAAAGTCTGGCTGAGACTATAAAAACAAACACTTATTGGGAGGCAACCCAAGTTTAATTTTTATTTTTAGTTTTTATTAGGTTTTATATTATTAGTTAATAAAGTTGCATTTATTAGGATTTAATAAACTTGCTTCTATTGTGTTTACAGGTTAATCAAGTCCAACTCAAGTGTGGTGCCCGATTTATTCCAATGTGTCTGGCCTATTCTTCAGACTTAGCAGACAAGGAGGAAAATGTTGTATTTTCAGGGAAGTCCTCTCTTTTAATTTTTCCTATTTCAGCCATTGAGGACAATGTCTAGTTTAAGTTTGGTGGGCATTTTAGTGTCGTATTGCATATAGTTAGTTATTTACATTGTAGTTCATATAGTTATATTTAGTTTTTGCATTCAGTTTCTTGAAAAAAAATTTGAAAAATTAAAAAATTAGTAGTTAGTTTACTATGTTTATATAGCATTTAGTACATCTTTCATGAGTCCAGCTGTTTGATATTTACAGTTTGTTTTGGCCAATGATGAGATGAGATTGGAATTGGGTAGACAAGTATAATACTGATTATTAGTGCGTTGATGTGATTTCTTGTTATGAATTGAGTCTTTTTCTGTTTGAAACTAGTATAATAAGGACAGCACAGTAAAAACTTGTTGAATGATTGAGTTTAAATTGATACATAATCGGACTCTAAAGGATAATGTTAGTATGAATTAAAGAATGACAAGAATAAGTAGTGATGGCTAAAGTTAGACAAGAATCTAAGTTTGGGGGAATATTTGGGGTATATAGGCTTAAAAAAAAGAAAAAAAAAGAAAAGAAAAAGAAAGTATGAATAAACACTGTGGCGTGTTTGTCTAGTTTTGTGGCCTTTGTTACTTGAGTAAGTAAGCCCGAGGAGATTGTCTTTACACCTAGCGCCCTAAGATCTTAATGGTCTGGGAGTCGTTGGTCGCAAGCTCGTTAAGGTAGCATTGAAAAGCCTAAGGGAATAAGACATTGCATAGCTATGTGTATATATAAAAAAATATGAATAAAACGGAAAATAAGAGCAAAAAGCCCCCGTAGATGAAAAATGAAGCAAAAGTATCCCATGTTGACCCTCAATATTGGTAATTGTTTAATTTTAATTGGATTTAGCTTGTTTTTGGATTTCTTGAGTTTACATTGTATGATGCCTTCGAAGAAACTTATTATGTGTTAAATTTTATTTTATATCAGTTAACATTGTTGTGGAGCACACACGCACAATATTAGTGATAACAGTCTAAGATTTGATGATTGATTGGAAAGTTAATGATTTGTTTTGATATGATTTATTATCATGTTTACTTGATTTCTCTAAGGCCGGTTGAATAGACTTGTTTTTGTCATTACTGTTGAATTCGTAGGCATGTAGATTAGTTGCATTGCATAGCATTGTTGTTTTTTGTTTTTTCTTGAGGACAAACAACTGTTTAAGTTTGAGGGTATTTGATAAGTAGGTTTTATACCTACTTATTCGATATCTATTACTTGAATTAGTTGCTTAAACCTATGTTTCGTAGTTACTTTACATGCATTGTGTGTGCATTTCATACATGTTATGTTATTTTGTAGGCTATGGCGCAACATTGGCATGAAGAAACAAGGAAAAGCAATTCAAACATCTGTTGGACTAAAATATGCAAATAAGTGCAAAAAGGGAAGATTGCAGGGCTTTTAACACCAAGTTGGATGCATGTTCTTGGCTTGGAACTTGGATTTTATTGTAGATCTACTTCTTAGCTTTACGGAACATCTTGAATCGTCTCAATCGGAGCTTGGATGCGAGAGTTATGACCTTTTTTCTCAACAAAAATCAAAGCTCAAAGTTGTCATGCTTGCAATTTACATAGCATCTACTTCAAGCTCGATTTCCGCCTTGATCCGGACAGAATATGTCACTCCTCAAAGAATGAAAGTTATAGATATCATCGATATATTCGATTTGATAGGTGGCAGGCCCCGTAACTCTTAGCGGATCAAAAGTAATGCATGTTTTACCAAAGGACGTCGTAGCAGAAAACAGTGTAGCGCGGGCCACGCTATAAACAGCGCGGGGCGCGCTGGGCCACCAGAATCTCTGCCACTGTAGCGCGGGGCGCGCCCAAAATGGCCTAGGAACTGCGCGGGGCGCGCCGGTCGGCGGGAGGAGAGTTAAATTGGTTATTTGATGTCCAAATTGAGCTAGAATGAGATTCTTAGTTGCCTAACTTGCTAGGATGTCCATTAGAACTATAAATACTTGAGTTTAACTTGGATTGGGAGGCTAGTTTTGGAGGATTCCATTAGATTAGATTAGAGTATATTAGGAGCAAAACCCTAGTTCTTGTGAGTTGGAGATTGAAACAACTTGGAGACCATTGAAGATCAGGAACAGGAGCTTGAGGAAGATGGAGATTTGCTGACAACAGATTTATTCTTCACTCTAATCTTATTCTTATCTTTTAATGTGTATTCAAGTGTGGATTCTTAGTTTTAATTCAATGAACTAATTCTTTATTTGAGATTACAATGGATCTTATTGTGTAGTTTATTTTAATATGCGTCGCTATCAATTATTATGTTCTATCGTAAGGATTGCCTATTGTGATTTGGACTTAATTGCTTAATTGCCTAGCTAACAATTACCGTGATAATCTATATGAACTCGATAGATGAAGTATAGGTTTAGATCTGATCATAATAACGTTTGTTTGTGATTTCTGCATAGATGGAATTCATGATTCGTGTTTAGGATAGATATATGCATTTACGCCATATGTAATTTTATAGAGAACTTGTTCTTTAAATCATTTTTAATTGTAATTCACATAGAGATATAGTGGATTAGTTAATTAGGGTGTCTTTCTTAATTCTATCATCTGTGGATTTAAGTATGTGTATTATGCATCGAGAGATTTTATCTGTTTTAGTGTTCTTGATTAACAATTCAGGATAGATAATAATTGATAAGTGTGTTAACTTAAATGAAGCAATAAGTGAAGTTGTGATATTAAATCTTCGTAATATTAATTTAACTAGTGGTAATTAGAATTAGTTTACTTATAAATTGAAATTCATTTGTTTAAATAAGATTGAGTTGGTTACAAGTTAGTATTTGGTGATTTTTATTAAACAATTCTTCGTGAGAACGATACTCTACTTTCACTTTATTACTTGTTGATCACGTATACTTGCGTGATGTGCGTAATTAGATTTTACCCAACAGATACTGCTCCAAAAAGAGTAGTCATCCGAACTGGATTTGAGAATCGTAGTGATCTATTGAAAATATTTATATAAATATCAATTGTGAAAATTATAAATTTTGTCATACTTAGACGCTGCAAGGCTACAGAGATACACATCTACCAAGAGGAATTCGATTCCTTATAGTACTGAGTGACATTATCTATAAAAGTTCACATAATAAATAAAATATTCTTATATATTATTTGAGTTAAACAGTAATATTTGTTATATCAATTTGTGCTTAACTGATTTAAATATTATACTTGATTTGATTTATTCTTTTATATAAGTATTGATTCATAAAAATAATTCATTTAATACTTGGTAAAGACTATCTAAGAAACAATTCTATAATATCCATACAAAAACACTCTTTATTTTATAGATTGTTAATTCTTTATAAAATGCCTTAAAATCATATATTTTCTTAATCTGAAGCATCAGTGGATCTAAACAAAAGTTTTATCTGCTTTAAAGAAGCTTATTATTGAATATAAAAGTCCTTGAACTTTTATACTGATATATTTTTTCCTAATTTTCTATCTGCTTATTTGAAAAGCATTAATCTGTACTTAACTCTTATCATCTTATTGAAGAAGCATATTGTTGTAAACTCATTTGTAAACAAAGAAAGGGTTATAGTTAGTTTATTTTATGTACTTGTGAGAAAGACAAATAATTCTTTGATCAAGACCAGAGTCTTAGAAAGGTCAACAGGAAGTTGGATCTCTAGTGTACTTGTGAGGTGAGGAAGAGGCTGTTGTTTCAAGACCAGATCATAGAATAGAACTAAACTCAAAATGTGGTACAACTAGACTTGAGGAAGGAGCGGAGAGCATGATGTCCAAGATAGAATAGTTGAATAGTTGAAAGTTTATCTATAAAACTTTGTAAAGGCTTCTCCGCCTATTGAAGGAGTTGTTATTACTGATAGTAATAGATCTCCAGTTCCAAGTAGGGACTTGAGACTGGACGTAGCAACATACCAAAGGGCGTATGTTGTGAACCAGATAAATCTCTGCGCTTTGTGATTGAATTTTTATTATCTTGCATGATAATTGTTAAAATTGCTAATTAATAACAAAAATTCTAAAAGGCCTAAATATATTTTTAACTTGTAATAATCTATTCAACCTCTCTTCTAGATTATTATTGACCTTTCACCCACTAACAACTCTCTTTTGAGCAGTTTCCATACTGGACTCAGGTGACAGTTACAAGACGTCTTTTTAAAGGCCTATGCATAGGATCCCTATCAAAACAAGCAAAGCTAAACCCATCTCATACTATTAAACAATCTTATTTAGGTGCATCTCTAAGTTGTTCAGATAATAATAGCTACAACTAGATTAATTAGCAGTATGTAAAGGGTGAACAGTCACTGGACACTTGCATATTCACTGTTATCGAGTCAAAAGCTGGATTTTTGAGCTCAAATTTTCTTAGTTTTTAGCAAAGTTAGATTTGAACTGATTCCAATGTGTTCAAGCTCAGGTCACTATCTCATGAGTCCAGCCAAAATCCTACCAAGTCGAGTTTTGAGTGTTTATGGAGCATGTAAGCTAAACTTTTAAAACTTAGTTATTCTTTGGATATAAACACATGAACTTCTTGTATAGAATATGAATAGAACACGGGTTAATTGGAGCTTATCGAGCCAAAAATCATGTTCAAAGTTCAAATTCAGCTAATTTAACTACAATTGGACTCCAATCATTTCCTTAACAAGTTGACTTGAGCTGTACCGCTTAAAGCCCGCACTAGTTTTAAAACTTACATGTAATCAAAACTTAAACACAATCAATTCCACAAAGTAAAACAGCTCAAATTCAATCAACCCAATAGAATAATTACCCACAAATAAAAAAGGGAAAGAGATGATTTTTAAGGGAAAGAGATGATTTTTAAAGGAAAGAATAAAGAATCAACAGAAATACCTGCAATCTTCACCTGACCATTAATTGTGTAACCATCATCATTCCTGCCCAAAATTATTCAAACAAAAGTAATCAATTCCAAGCCAAAAACATACAGATATAACCTACAATAAGATTCAAAACGGATGAATTAGGGCTACACATAAAAATATATATGTGTGTGTGTTGATTTGAATCGCGTACCCTGTGCTGATAGATAGTGCGGAAGAGAGAAGAGAGAAGAAGCAGAATTGGAGAATTATATGGCGAAAGATCGGTTTGGAACTCCGTGAAACTGCCATGGAAGAAACAGAAAGAGAATTCACACTGTTGACTCCGCCGGACCGCAGAGATATGTTTGGTGTACCTTTCTTCTTGTTGGTTCCCAATTGTAGCAACTAGGAAGCACAACAAACTAACTACTAAATTAAATAGGGGAACCAAATAATTTATTCTCTCTCTAATTTAATTTTTGATCTGTAACACAGAATAAATTATATGAAGACTGCCTATATTGTTTACATCATCTAATAAAAATTTGATATTAAGCAATTAAGGATAAAACCAAGTGATTTGAAAGTCCATAACTAATTAATTTTTTTATAGCAAAATACACTCACACACCACCCCCTACAGATAAGTATAACAAGACTCATTACTCTAATTTTTCAATTAACACTCACTATTCCCGAAGATATTTATTATTGACCAAATAGGTGAAATTATATATTTATTGTAAGACCCCAGTTTTTATAAATAAATATTATTTTTGAATATTATGGAATAAATTTGATATAATGTTATAGTTGTGGGTAATATTTATAAATTTTGCAAAGTACGCAAGTTGTTATAAAATATTCGTTTGGTCGGGGAATATTCTTTTTGTCGGGTAATATTCGTACGACGACACAATCATTGGTGGACCCCACAACGAAAGTATTGTCGCAGTTAGAAAACGATAAAATTATCTTTTTATAAAATAACGGCGGAGGTGTTACCGTTAAAACTGTTGAACTACTCGGTAGTAAAAGTACAGTAATACGCGTTGTTGCATAGTAGCACACGGTATTGATTATTGATGCTTACGTGAGAAGTCACTCAGCTATACTCAATTATTGCTACAGTAATTGCTGCATCATATCTCTTATATTATTGATTCAATTATTGTCACAGTATCATCTGTATAATATGTTATATTATTTAAACAATAATTGAGACGACAAGTTATAAATGATTAATAATTGTTGAAAGATTAAATATGTGTTGATTAAAAATAAAATGATTTCTGGTAATTTTTATTCAATCCTTGATGTATATAAAGAGTCTATTATTAGACGTTTGTGGTAAGTTTAATTATTTATGGGGGTCATATGTCATCATCTAAGAGTCTTTTTCATAAATAGTAATTACCTTCGTAAATAGTAATTACCTTCGTAAATAGTAATTACCTTCGTCAATAGTAATTACCTTCGTAAATAGTAAATACTTTCGTAAATAGTAATAAATCTTCTATAAATAGAGGCCTAGGACTTCATTATTTTTCACGAATTCGCTCAAGCTATAGAGAGAGAAAGTATAGAGAGAATAAGAGAGAAAGAAGAAGAGTATTCGGTTACTACACTACTGCAGTATTCAATCTCCTAAATAAAGTAAGGGGTGTTATTCTTTCTTCTTGAAGAGAACTTATGTTATTCCATTCATTATTATTCTGTTGGGATAACCTGTAAAAGTGGCATACCTTATACATGACCTGTATACGCGGTATACCCTATACTTGGTGAAATCCTTATGTTATTCCATTCATTATTATTCTGTTGGAATAACCTGTATACGCGGTTTACCCTATACTTGGTGACATTCTTCTATTATTCTGTTGGAACATCCTGTCTGTGTGTTTTACACCGGACCTGGTTCCATTATTTATTATTCTGTTGGAACATCCTGTCTGTGTGTTTTACACCGGACCTGGTTCCATTCTTTATTATTCTGTTGGAATATCCTGTCTGTGCGTTTTACGCCAGACCTGGTTCCGTTATTTATTATTCTGTTGGAATAACCTGCTTGTGCGGTCTATCACATGCATGGTGATTTCTTTTGTTATCTCATTCTTTATTATACTCAGTTGGTTAAAACTTTGACTTCTATACTCCATGAAATTAGTGGAATATCCTTGATATTTGCGCTTCATCCAGTATCCTTTCATGGAAATCTTCTTCTGATCATTCTTGAATTTTACACCACAAAACAGTATCGTGTTGACAAATTTGGACGTTAATAATTCCTTGATAAAATAATTCTTGAACTTGTTTTATTGAATTCTTATATCATTGTTATCATCCTCATGTTTATATTTGGTTGAAAGTCATCTGTGGCCTGTAGTGCATAGATGGACTTGGTATGATTATGACCAGGGATTATTCGGTGTAATCATGACCGTAATATTACAAATGATGTAAAAATTAAAAATCCTCATTGGCCCGTAGTGCATTGATGGACAGTTGTTGGCATGATCATGACCATTAATGAATACACAAATATTCTTGGCCGTAGTGCATGAATAATTGTGGTCGTGATACTAAAGAATATCCTTGGTCGTAGTGCGGGGGTGATTCGATGATGTGGAATATTTATTAAGCTGAGTCTCAGCTATAACGATGATGAAAAACCTTTTAAATCATAAAAGATAGTAGATCTTATTTTCTACTCGACTCTTTTAATGGATTGTTGGTTCCGTTGTAGTTAAACTTGATGTTTATTGTATTTTATCAGTTTAACACTGTTGAAGGCTAATGATAATTTATTCTGCATTATCTTAGTCATAATATTTCTTACTGGGCTAGTTGAGCTCACCCTTTCTTTCACTGTTCTCTTCAGGAAATGAGAATATAGCTGGGACGAGTCGGGGAACGGAGTGATGGACCAGAGAATAGTATTAGTAGTCCTCACTATTCTGTTAAATAGTGTGACAATAATTGTATTGAGGACACCTTTTGAGTTTGTATGATCTCTAGTAGACAATAATTGTATTCAAACTCACAGTTATGTTTTGTCGTATTGTACACGACAGTTGTATTAGTAAGTTGTATTTGAATTCTGTACCATGTATCTGGCGACTCAAGATGGGTGATGTATACCTAATTTTGGGGGCGTCACAGTTGGTATCAGAGCTTAGGGATATGATCCCTGGCTTAGATGTGAGAATAGTACTAGGAGGGGAGTGACGGGGAATTCCTTCGCTAGTATGACCTACCTAAGTTTATGTGCTATTTTATTGGTCGGTCAGAATATAGGGATAATATGTTACATGTCAATTAACCTTTTGTTTTGTGGCAGTATCTGAAAATGACATCTGAGAATGTTGAGAATGACAATGGAGCACAGGTGATCGTTGATTCACCACATATCAATAATCAGGATAATGTGCATCAAGAAGGCAAAAATCCTCATGCAAACAACAACACTGACCAAATGACGAATGATCAAATGTTCAGAGGTTTTATGCAATTCATGCAACAGCATGCGAGAGCAACTCCTGTCCAAAACGTAGATGGAAACACGGGAAACTCTCGGGCGGTCACCGCTAAACAGTTCAAGGAGCTGGGACCACCAGAGTTTAAGGGAGAGCCAAAACCACTTATGTTGGAAACATGGATAAAGCAGATGACCAAGATATTTGATGTCTTGGGATGCTCCGAGGAGCAAAAGGTTCCTTTTGCCGCCTTTATGTTGCGCGGAGAGGCAGATTACTGGTGGGAATCGGTAAAACGTACTCAACCTGCTGTGCTAAAGATATCTTGGGAGAAGTTCCAGGAGCTGTTCAATGACAAATACTTTCCCGAAAGTATTCGCCACATGAAGGAGGTGGAGTTTATTAAGTTAGAACAAAATAATATGACCGTGTCGCAATACGAGGCAAAATTTGCAGAGTTATCACGGTTTGCGTCCCACTTGGTGGATAATGAAGAGAGAATGGCGCGAATGTTTTTAAGAGGTTTGAAGCCGGAGATACGTCAACATCTTATTTCTCATAAACTGTGTTTATATTCAGATGTTGTAAATAGGGCTCAGTTAGTGGAGCGCGATAACGAGTCAACTCAACAAAGAGAGACATATTCTACACTTAACAAGGCAATGAATCAGACCCAAGATCGAGTTTTGAGGTACCCAATCCAGTTCAAAGGACTACCATTGTACATGATGGATCGCAAGACGATGTATCGTATCTTAGAAGAGGAGCGTAGCAAGGCTATTCAGCACCTTAACCGGCAGTGATATGATTTGTTTAATTATGTGAAAGACTTTGTTAATTTTATATGTAAATTCCGATATGTTATGAACGAAGGAATATTTTAAATGTTTTAAATCCCGTGGATTCTTTATTCCAGGATAGATGATGTAAATAGCAGTGATGCTATAGTTTGATGTTAAAACTTTTGATTTGAATGAAAATATATCAAGTTTTTTGAGATGATGTGTTAAATGAGTGTGTTAAATTGTTAAGTAATGCCTTAACTATTTAGAGAAATAAATAAAGTTTTAATAAATGTTTATTTAACTAAAATATGACGCCAAGGAGAAGACAACAACATCAATCGGCTCAAGAAGAGTCAACCAATAATAACAATAATGCCAGCGCTAATCCCGTTCAACAGTTGGTGAACTTACTAACTGGAGCCATGAACAATCAACCTCAAGCTCCACCAAACACAATGTTTAAAGATTTCAAGGCGGTGGGACCGCCAGAGTTCAAAGGATCCATGAACTCAATCGAGGCTCAAACGTGGGTTATAGAGATGGAGAAGGTTTTCAACGTTGCTAGGGTTAGAGAAGACAAGAAGACCGTTTTTGCAACGTTTATGCTGAAGTCTAAGGCTAGCTACTGGTGGCAAGCAAACAAAGTACGAGGATGTGAAGGTGTAATTACATGAGAGAGATTTAAAGAGATGTTTTTCGAAATGTATTTCCCAACTAGTTCGCAGAATCAAATGGAGGTTCAATTTCTGGAACTGAAGCAGGAAAACATGAGGGTACCTGACTACGCGGCTAAATTCAACGAGTTGGCATGGTTTGCCCCGTATCAAGTACACACTGACGAGAGAAAAGCCAGAAGATTCGAACAAGGACTAAAGCCTTGGGTATATAGTAAAGTTTCAATGTTTCAGCTAAACACATTTGCTGGAGTACTGGAAAAGGCCATCCTCGCTGAAGGTGGAAGCGATGCGGTGACCAAGTACAATGAAGATCAGAAGAAGAAGAAGAGTGAAGGTGAAATTAATAACAAGGCCTGTGGAAGTGGCACATGAGATGGAAATTTCAATCAAAAGAAAAGGTGGAACGACAGCTCATCATCGGAAAATCACCAAGGTAATCAGAAGAAAAGAATCAAAGCATGCCTGACCTGCTGGAAAGCCCATCTGGGAGTTTGTATGAAAGGAAAAAGAGTGTGCTACAATTGTGGTCAGAAAGGCCACATAGCACCAAACTGTCCAAACCCAAAGAAGGGTGATTGTTTTACTTGTGGTTCGAAGGACCATCTGGCAAGAAACTGTCCTAAGAAGGGATCGGGAGGGTCAGGATCAGGAGGAAACCGGGGAAACAACAGTGGAAATACCTTAACTATCATCGGACCAACCGCAACAAACCGACCGACTGCCAGGACTTTCAACATGACGGTGAAAGATGCAGTTCAATCCCGTGATGTGGTGTCAGGTATCATTCCGATTAATAAAGTTAATGCTTACGTATTATTTGATTCAGGTGCTACTTATTCCTTTATATCCGATGACTTTACCAAGAATTTAGAATTGCCTAAGGATGAATTGGATTATCCCATGAACATAGAAAATGCGAATAAAGAAATAATCCCTGTTAAGTACGTACATAAGAACTGTAGAGTGGATATTAAGGGTAATATCATGAACGTAGATCTTATTCCTATTCGACTTGGGGAATTTGATGTTATATTGGGAATGGACTGGTTATTCAATTACGGTGCTATAATTGATTACCAAAAAAAGCGTATTAACCTTATGACTCCGTCAAATGTTGTGTTTTATGGTAGCAAGTCGCCTAGATAAGTAAGTTGTCTGACGATGATGCAGGCCAGAAAGTTATTAAGACAAGGTTGTGTAGGATACTTAGCTTACATAGTCGAAAGTCGAAAAGATAATCCTAAGGTAGAAGAGATACCGATTGTGAGGGATTTCGTCGATGTATTTCTAAACGATTTGCCAGGAATTCCACCAGATAGAGAAGTAGATTTCGTGATCGATTTGGCGCCCGGAACCGCTCCAATATCGAAGGCACCATACCGAATGGCACCCGTAGAGATGAAAGAATTAATAGTAGAACTACAATGTTGGACAAGAAGTACATTCAACCGAGCGTATCTCCGTGGGGAGCGCCGGTGTTGTTCGTGAAAAAGAAGGATGGATCGATGCGGCTTTGCATTGACTATAGAGAACTGGATAAGGTCACGATTAAGAACAGATATCCATTACCGAGGATCGACGACTTATTTGATCAATTAAAGGGAGCAAGATAGTTTTCCAAGATATACTTGAGAAGCGGTTATCATCAACTGAAGGTGAGGCCAGATGATGTACTGAAGACAGCGTTTAGAACGTGATATGGTCACTACAAATTTTTAGTAATGTCGTTTGGTCTTATGAATGCTCCTGCAGCATTTATGGGACTAATGAACAGTGTGTTCAAGTCGTTTTTGGACAAATTCGTGGTGGTATTTATAGACGATATTTTAGTATATTCCAAAACCAAAGAAGAACATGAAGAACATTTGAGGTTAACATTGGAAGTATTGAGAAGGGAGAAGTTGTACGCTAAATTTTCGAAATGCAAATTCTGGATCAAGCGAGTACAATTTCTTGGTCACGTGATCGATAAAAAATAGAATTTCAGTAGATCCATCTAAAGTAGAAGCCGTGATTAACTGGTATCAGCCGAGAACGCCGTCAGAAGTAAGAAGTTTTCTGGAATTAGCAGGATATTATAGAAGGTTCATATAAGACTTTTCCAAGATCGCAACTTCGTTAACGAATTTAACTCGAAAAGCTGTGAAATTTGTTTGGACGGATAAGTGGGAGAAAAGTTTTCAAGAATTGAAGAAGAGGTTGAGTACGGCCCCTGTGTTATCTTTTCCGGATGATACAGGAAATGTTGTTGTTTATAGTGATGCATCGCATAAAGGACTTGGTTGTGTGCTGATGCAAAACGGCAAAGTCATTGCGTATGCATCACGACAATTGAAGGATTACGAGAAGGGATATCCGACCCATGACTTAGAGTTAGCTACAGTTATTTTTGCTTTAAAAATTTGGAGGCACTACCTTTACGGGGAGAAGTGTGAAATATATAGAGACCACAAGAGTCTGAAATATATTTTCACACAGAATGATTTGAATATGCGTCAAAGAAGATGGTTGGAATTAATTAAGGATTATGATTGTGAGATTTTATACTATCTGGGAAAAACAAATGTGGCTGCCGACGCCTTAAGTAGAAAGGGTCGTGAGAAATTGATGATGTTAACTGCTCAGGAGGAGCTAATTGCAGAAATAGAGAAACTGGAGTTGGAAGTGAAGTATCCTATGGAGATTGATGAAAAGCTATTTCAGATGCAATCTGGTATAACTCTACTAGATAAAGTAAAGGAGGCTTAGCTTCAGGATGAAGAATATATAAAGGTGACAAAGAAGATATCTGAAGGAACCAAACCGAGATTTAAGATGGATAAGGAAGGAATACTGAGATTTGAGAGTAGAATTTGGGTACCGCCAGTACAAGAGATTAAGGAAGTAATTTTGAGCGAGGCTCATAGTTCACGATATTCAATTCACCCTGGTAGTACCAAAATGTACCAAGATCTTCGACAACATTTCTGGTGGCCAAATTTAAAACGAGATGTTGCAGAATGTGTTGCCAAATGTCTAACCTGTCAGAAAGTGAAAGCGGAACATCAGAGACTGAGTGGATTGCTACAACCGTTAGAGATCCCAGAATGGAAATGAGAACATATTACAATGGACTTCATGGTTGGCCTTTCGACGACTCAGAAAGGCTACAACGCAGTATGAGTTATCGTTGACCGACTGACGAAATCTACACACTTCCTTCCGATCAAAATTAGATTCAACTTAGATCAGTTGGCAAGGTTATATGTGAAAGAAATTATTTCGAGACACGGAGTGCCGGTGTCAATTGTTTCTGATAGAGATCCGCGTTTTACATCGAACTTCTGGAAACGTCTACAGGAATGGATGGGAACGTAATTACGAATGAGTACAACATACCACCCTCAAACAGACGGACATAGTGAGAGAACGATTCAGACATTAGAAGATATGCTAAGAGCCTATGTGATGGACTTTAAAGAAAATTGGGATGATCACCTACCGTTAGTAGAGTTCAGCTACAACAATAGTTACCATTCTAGTATAGGCATGCTGCTTTATGAAGCGTTATATGGCAGAAAGTGCAGAACTCCTCTTTACTGGGACGAAATTGGTGAAAGATAATTGCTAGGGCCAGAATTGGTACAACAGACGACAAAAATAGTCAAAGTGATCCAAGCACGACTAGTAGCGGCTCAAGATTGACAGAAGAAATACGTTGATCCACATCGTAAAAATATCAAGTTTGAATTAAGTAGTTATGTTTTCTTTGAAGGTCTCTCCCTGAAAGGGGAAGATCAGGTTTGGAAAGAAAGGAAAATTGAGCCCAAGATTCATTGGACCCTTTGAATTACTGAGAAGAATTGGAGAAGTTGCGTATGAGGTAGCCTTACCTCCAACACTCGAGAATGTCCACAAAGTCTTCCATGTTTCTATGTTACGACCCTACAAAGCTGATTACAAGCATGTAATTGAATACGAACCCCTGCATTTTGAGAAAGACTTATCTTACGAAGAAATCCCGGTCCAAATTGTCGACCGAAAAGAACAAGTTCTCAGAAATAAAGTTATACCTTCTGTTAAGATAATTTGGAGGAACCACAATGCTGAAGAAGCTATGTGAGAACTCGAAGAGAATATGATGAAGAATTACCCTCATTTATTTACTTAATTATTTGTAAGTGATTCCGGGGACAGAATCTTTGTAAGGGGGGAGAATGTAACGGGTCGAAATTATTGAGTCGTGATTCTGGGGACAGAATCCTTTTAAGGGGGAAAGATGTGAAGAACGAGATTTTGTAATTTATTTTAATATTTATTGAATTAAATAAATATTTTTCGATGAGTTAATTATTAGATTAAATAATTAATTGATTCAATTGTGGTAGATTAATTTAATTATATGTGTTACATTTATTAAATTAATGTAGAGAATTTTTATTATCAAAGTATGTGATTATGTGAGCTTATTGTATTAAAAAATATATTTAATAAACATATTGGTATTTTAATTAATTTAATTATTAATTAGAGAGTTAATAATTTGACATTATTTATTAATGAGAAATTTAATTATGTGACTATGTGAATTTATGAGAAGTTATTATATTTATTTTATATTAAATTAAATAAGATATTTGAATTGGGTGTGACATAATTTAAACTATATTATAAAGCTTTTATTAAATTAAATGACTTTGAATCAATTAAGGGTTGCCAAACAAGGCCCTAGTAGTGGTTGGATGCAGTTACCCATGACTGGGATAACTGACCACTTCTGCGTCAATTCTTCTCTTTTTAATTCAGACGTCTTCTTTTTATTATTATTATTCTAAGTCTAGAAAACATAACAGAGAGAATTCAGAGAGAAAAGTTAAGAATTTTGAGTGTGTGATTGAAGAAGAGTTTGAGAAGAGTTTCAATTCATTGTTTAACATTACACTCTACGCTCTGGGTAATTTCTCCAAACCCAATTTCTAATTCACGTAATTAGTTTTTATAAAAATGGCTTTCATATATTTTGTAAAATCTCTGTAATTAAGAAAGGGTTTGATTATGAGTTTATATATGGGTTAAGATGTATCAAACTGTATTTGATTATATATATATTATGTGAATTATCATGTCATCAGTTTCATAATACAATGAATTGCTATTTCAAAAATTTACAGAGTATGAGTTTTGGCCTTATGGCATTATACGTGATATTTTATGTATTGATCGTATATTATCCCTAAATTTTATACTTGTATGTTGTTATGCATGTTGATACGAAGAGACCAAAGTTTAAATGAACGGATTCGGTGTTATAACGAATCTGTAGTGACGATTTTCATGTTTTATTTTCAAAACCTCCAAGAACATCAAAGTCAGTGAAATTTACATGCTTTAAATCTGTTATTAAGTGTTCAAATTGGTTAATAAATGTTGGGTTATGATTATACATGAATTATATCATGTGGGTATGATTAAATTCGAGTAGTAATAAATTTATTGGGGTTCATTGGCCATGTTCTGCAATTTTCGCGAATTGCAGAACTGAAACTGGAGCCTCGCGCCGCGGCGCCGACTCCAGATCTTGAGACTCGCGCCGCATCGCCGAGAACTAGTGTAACAGTGGCGCCGCAGTGCCACTCTCCAGAATGTTCAGGATGAGATTTTTTTAAAAAATGTTTAAGTCTAACAATGTGTTAGTAAATTAATTTAATGAACATGTAAACATGTTAGAAGTATATTGTGAAGATAAGATAGATGTTTATCATGTAAATAACATAATTGCATGTGGGTTGAATTATTGAATACATAATTAATTCATTATTCATGAGGTGATATTATATGTTAATAAATGTGATAATTTGACTAAGTATAGTCATAACCAAATTTAGACAAAAGAATGATCATTGATGATTAGTTAAGTTATAATTAACTGGTATTGTGAATGTGAATGGTATATAGGATTAAATTCAAAGAACGTGCTTAGTTAAAGTGTAATCTACGCACGAGACAAGTTTCCTAACCCTACTTGTCATTATTGTTCAAGTTTATTATTTACCTCGAGTAAAATTATCATTACTATTATTCATGTTCAAATGTTATATTAAAGATTGATTATCTTTTCAAAGCATGATTCAGTTATACAATAATTGTCCTATTGTATACTTCCTGAGATTATTATTCAATTTGAATCTCATTATTATTGAACCTTTTTAGACTAGCGAACCCTTATTGATTCGACTAGTCCATAGTTGATGAGCGTTCTAAATTTCAGAACCGTTGATGAATTATCCAAACTAAACTTCCTTTGGTGCGGACTCGAATGTCAAACTGAGATGAACAACCCTGCAAAGGGATTTACTTATGCGTTAACGTTAAGATATTATGCACAGTATAGTACTAAGGGCCGATCCCGCTAAGTACGAGAAGAAAGGTCCATAGTCTTATGACTGTTAAAAGTTTCAAGTATAACCCTTGATAACCTAGGACATAGTTCAAGGTCTTATGACCCTCAGAAATCTTTTGATTCTTGTTATTCATTCTTGATTCAAAAGTTGAGCTTTTATTAAGATGTCTTTGATTCACTCGCATGTTATTATATTGTTAGTTTATTGTTATACGTGTTGGCAATAGTGCTCACTCTTGCTGAATAATAACATTGCAGTTAAGAACGAAAGAACTGATGAACCTTCCACTAGTAAAGGCAAGGGCAAAGTTAGCAAGTGATGAAGACTTGTTATTTTATTTGATGATGTATTTATGTTAGACTTGAGTTAATGATGTTGTTTAAGACTTATTATTTATATTTCCGCACAGATGTTTAAGGTTAGTTAACCTGGGATTATGTTTATGATTCAGATGTTGTAACCCTATAAAGGGAAGATTTTATTTCTATCTATTTCATGGTTTGCATTTATTATGGGTAGATAGATAGATGATATTTGTACAGTGAACACCAAATCCCGTGGAATCGAAGTACCCGGATTTGGGGGTGTCACAAGATACAACCAAATTAATTGGGATACGACCCATCAATTGGGATACGGACAAATTAATTGGGATACGACCCATCAGAATTAGGATACAAGCAACCTATATATAGATCCGAAATCTACCAAATTCAATACACTGAAAATTATTTAATCCAATCCTTTCCAAGTACTTAAGAAAATTATTATTCTATATATTTTTCTTAAGTACTTGGAAAGGATTGGATTGAATAATTTTCAGTGTATTGAATTTGGTGGATTTCTGATCTATTTATAGGTTTCTCGTATCCCAATTCTGATGGGTCGTATCCCAATTAAATTGGTCGTATCCCAATTGATGGGTCGTATCCCAATTAATTTGGTCGTATCCCATAATTGGGATATGGCGTTCTGTATTTTTGAATTGTATCCCAATTCAACCCAAATTTAATATTAGCGTATTTTTGGCCCAACTCAATTTTGGCGCCCAACTTCCAACCGCCAAATATTACTGTTGGCTCCCAACTTCCAATACTCTGTCAAATATTAGACAGTTGGAATATTACCGTTTGCCAACTTCCAATACTCTGCCAAATATTAATTTTATATATATATATATATATATATATATATATATATATATATATATATATATATATATATATATATATATATATATATATATATATATAAATGTTGTTACCATGACTTGAACCCAAATCCTTAATATCAACACTTCTTTCTTATCCAACTTAAATGATATTAATTGTTGGTTATATGGATAACATATAATATATTTATTATATACTTTTAGATAATGAAAATATCTAACATTTGCTAACATAATTAAAGTTGTGATGATCTCCGGATCCCCTTCACTTTTCCAGGATATTGAGAATGATTCTCTACCCTAATTAAGGCTCCTATGATCATGTAAGATCCCACTAATTGTACAAGGAAAATGTGGAATTACGGGAGTGATCTCGGGCTGTAGAATGACCGTTAAAATGCTTCCCCTTTCGAAATCCTTATCACCAAGGATTGAAGTCTGGAAATTGAGCATGCATTGATGCTCAATCCTCACATGTTGTATCTTGGTGAATGGTGTTTGTTGGGCCATAATAATTTACGTATTGAGCCAGACCAGTTGGGCTCATCCCTTGGATTATATTTATTGTGTCTTGAATGGTTGGGCCGAATATTTGGGCTCAACCATTAGACAAATAATATCTAAACATCAACTTTGACCGGTAGATAATAGTTGACTGTTATCTTTGCCATGCATTAATGTGGATGGGATTGAGTCGGCCGACGGTGGAGAACAGTGATGGGATTGAGCAGGTGAGCTGCTGGTATTCGGTTGAGATCACGAGGAGTGGGGGACTGTGTCAGTGGGGAGTGGGTGGCACGAAAAACCGGACCGAGGGTATATGGTAGAAGGATCACATAATCTAAATGTAACTAATTCATAATCTCTCTCAAGCACTAGATATTATTATCCCTCCATTGTTAACCTTGTGATCGCCTGTACTGACTCTCACGCCGGAGCTATCCCCCGACGGTCGAAGCCGTCAAGCTTTTGGTGTTATCGTGTTTATTGTGCAGGATTTGAACGTATCTTAAGTGATTGGAGCACATGGAAAGATCTTGGCGCTAACATTGGTGCTAGAAGGAGGGCTTTGTTCTAGTGTCCTTGATATTTTAAATCATAAACCTTAGTAGTTCTACGTCAAAATCCATGGTGAAGAGTAGAACAGTTACACCTTAAGGACAACCGATGGCTGTTAGTTCGTCCACACCACGAGTATCTGCCAATGACCGGTTGGCTGCTGCTAACAGTTCTCATGCCAGTACGACTTCCAAACGTGCGTCTGAAGGTTCTCGTTCGAGAGCCATTGGTGATGCTAAAAGAAGGCTAGTTTTTGCTGCCGATAAAGGACCTGATCATGGTCGGAAACGGGTAGAAGGCACACCACCTAGAACCCGACACCGAGATGGTTAGGCCGATAAGACCTCAAGTTATCCAAGATGGCGGATGAAGCAGATAAGGCCTTAGAGGTGCTTTTGAAACAGAGATAAGATATAGCCGAACAGATGCTTCAGATGGCGGAGTTGAAAGACGAAGCGTCTAGCTATGCTCAGTTCGAAGAGTATAATGGGCATGCAGATAAAAGACAGAGAAGAGGAAAGGAGCCTACCCATCCGGGTCATGAATCTCGAGGCCAACCTCGGGATCGAAGAAGGTCAAGAAGCCCTACTCCTCAGAGATCAAAGAGGGTACTCCACCCTATCGGTTCTAAGGAGCAGGGTCGAAACAGACAAAGAGGTAGGTCCAGGGAGTACACGCTTGAGAATAGAAAGAAGGCACTTCGCCTTGAGTATTCTCACCACAGCGACAAAGCCCCACGCCGAAGCAGATCCAGAGGTCGCACTCCTGAGAGTCCACTGAGGGTACACCACCCTGTGGACACTCGTCGTCAGAAAAGTCCCTCGAAGGTTGGGGGTTCGAATGATAAGGGTCGGTCTACTCAGAAGAAGAAAGAGTCGTCGGAGAAAGAAGTCGCGTCTCATCCAGAAGGAGTAGAGTTTCTAGTCAAAGAGTTAAAGGAGCTTCAAAAACAGCTTGCCGAAGTCCAACAAGTAAAGGATACTTCGGGAAAGAAGACATCTCCTTTTTCCACAGATATTCTCAAAAAAAAAGCTGATCCTACTAAGAAGCTGCCTCATATGGAGAGCTATGATGGGTCTGGGGATCCTTATGACCACGGTTAGGCGTTCGATAGACTAATGGACTACTATGACTTTAGCGATGCTTCTAAGTGTCATACCTTCGTTACAACGCTCCGGCAAGACGCCAGATAGTGGATGGGGACTTTACCTTTGGATTCAATATCGTCTTGGGCAGATTTGTGTAGCAAGTTTTATGCTCGCTTTGGGAGTAACAAGAGAAGGGGAGAACTTCGATCAGAACTCTGAGAAGCCATTGTTAACTAGTTGCAGAGAGAAATCAAGAGGAAGAAGATAGCAAAATGCGTCTGAGATTTGAAATGAAAGGTAAAACCGTTAGAATTGGGGAAAAGTGGCTTTTATACCTGGCGGTCTTTTTAATTTTTCACGTAAATCAAAGGCGGCTAATTTATTGCTGGTAATGATGAGAATTTGAAGAGTTGGCGTCAATTTTGGTCTTAAGATATTAACCGGAGTGGGCCTTTCGATTGGGCTTCTGATTTTTATCTGTGTGGCTTTTTGAGATTTGTTTGTTGGGCCTCAGTAAGTCATATTTTGAGCCTTCATTAATCTTATCATAATTCCTTTCTTCATGGGCCTATGACACTTATACTCTTTCATTAAACATCTTGTTTAATAAAAGACTGGGGGCAATATTAGGTCGTAATACTTTACGTATTGGGCAAGACCGGTTGGGCTCCTCCCTTGGATTATATTTATTGTGTCTTGAATGGTTGGGCCGAATAATTAGCCTCACCCATTAGACAAATAATATCTAAACATCAACTTTGACCGGTAATGATCACAAAGATAACAGTTGACTATTATCTCTGAGATTCATTAATGTGGATGAGATTGAGTCGGCCGGCGGTGGAGAACATTGATGGGATGGAGCAGGTGAGCTGCTGGTATTCGGCTGAGATCACGAGGAGTGGGGGACTGTGTCAGTGGGGAGTGGGTGGCACGAAAAACTGGACCGAGGGTATATGGCAGAAGGATCATATAATCTAAAGGTAATTAATTCATAATCTCTCTCAAGAACTAGATATTATTATTCCTCCATTGTTAACCTTGTGATCGCCTATGCTGACTCTCATGCCGGAGCTATCCCCCGACGGTCGAAGCCGTCAAGCTTTTGGTGTTGTCGTGTTTACTGTGCAGGATTTGGACGTGTCTTAAGTGATTGGAGCACGTGGAAAGATCTTGGTATTAACAGTGTTAAACCATTGCACCAATATTTGAGGAACCATATGATTTTCTTTCTTCACCAATCTCCTGCAAAACTGTTTTGCACGAATAATGTAAGCCAAGGTACAACTTGCTATCCATTGGAATGTGGTTCATTAGTGAACATTTACTTCACTCCTCTCTACTGGACCTTTTACATCATCTATATGTAAATATATACAATAAGTCTAGGAGGACATTCTTATACTGATCGGTATAATGATAGGTCAATTTTTATTTTATTTTTGTTTTGATTTCCAAAAAATATATATTATTTATTCTAACTGAAATTTTTACAGAATTCAATAATTTAGGTATAATTTGGATGCATATAAAAAACAGTGTTGTACAGTCTGTGGAACACTTTTTTTATATGTATCCAAATTACACCTAACTCACTGAATTTTGCAAAAATTTCAGTTGGAATATATACTATACATTTTTTGGGAGTCGTAAAAAAAACGTTTTGGACCCGTCACTAGACCGGTCGGTATATGAATGTCCCGACTGAAATATATAATTCTAATTTTAACACCTTTCTTAATTTACTTTTGATTTTTGTTTTTGCAAACTTACAGGTAATCGCAAGGTCTTTGGTAAGTTATAAAATTTGTAACAAATTTCACTACTTCAATTTCTTCCTATATCCGTTTCTGATCAAAGATTAAATGATCGTAATTACTTCCCATATTCCTCTAGCTTTATATATAAAAGTTAAAAGCAAATTAAGAATATAGAGAAATATATTGATCACAAAGTAAGTAAGACATTAATTTCAAGGAAGCTAAATATATACTTGTTTAAATTTTGGACCAGATCCACCAAGTATACTGTTCAGAAGTGTTTTACCGACCATCATGTTAGCTGAAGGCCTAGGCTAGAACTAACGATATTGGGCCCATGGGGTCGAAGGCTTACAGGATGTAGAAGGTTTTTGGGATTGGATATCCGAGCCCATTAGGCCGGTATCCGATTGTGATCATGGAGTTCGGGGTTGGGCCTTCGAGTCCCTTGGGCCGAAGCCCAAATCGATATTTATGTGGTTGGTTGGATTGGGCCTGTGTAGTTGGGCAGCCCATGCGCAGTTTGGAGTTAAAAGGGGTTTACGTGGTTAAGGACTCTTGTCCTAGTCATATTTGAATAAGGTAACTCCAAAGGTAGTATTTGAATAGGATTCTACTTACACCTTTTAAGGAGATTGTGTTGGACCAAAATATAGGTAACTACCATATTTAGGAGTTCTAATCCGACTCGGAGAGGGATTCTGGGAAGTCAGAATGGCTATAAATACAAGGCTTGACTACAATTAACAGGTAATACATCTTTGAGCACTAAACACTTAAGCCTCCATTGTTAAACCTTATGAACGACCTGTACTTATTCTCACATTGGAGCTATCCCCCGGCAGCACCAGCCGTCAAGCTTCTTATGTGATCTATTTTTGTGTAGATTTCAGTATGTGGATTCTGTGATCTGACGCGCAGATGAAACTTGGCATTAACATTGGTGCTAGAAGGAGGGCCAATGCTTTTTGCAATCACGATACTCTTTTCCGGCAGTAGGCTATGGCGAGTCAGGAGAATGGTGCCTCTGTCTAGGAAAAGGCAAAAACTCACCAGTCACACCAGACCACCCAGGTGAGGGGGTCGGTGAAGGACCGACTAGGGTCCAAAATACAGGAAGTTCAAGAGGTGCCAGCCCCTTCCCTCCGGCGTAAACTCTTCCACGACAGCCAACACACGCCCAATCATGCGAGTCAGGCTGATGAAAACCATTCTCGGGCCCTCGTAAGGTAAGAAAGAGGAGAAGGTACTCGGGACCAGTAGGAGTTCATCCTGAAAAAGAAGATGGAGCAGAATAAAGATGCCATGTTGGCACTACGGCTACAATAAGACGAACTCGAATCACAGATGGCTAAAATGGCCGGAGAACAGGAAGCCTCCTCGAAGAGGCGCATACATCTTAGCTGATCCCGATCACCCAGACAAGATGAGGCTAGAAAAGAAAGGAGCAGACCCTGGAGTCGCTCCCGAGATAGAAGAAGCTGAAGGAGGAGTCGATCAGATGACAGAAGATCTGGGCACCAAGGAAGATTGGGACAAAAGAGGAGGATTGCATCGCCCAAATACGAGAGGGACAGACACCAATAGTCCCCCCGTAAAGAGGAGGCCGATCCCCTCGTTAGAAGGGTCGCAGAATTAGAGAAGTTATTAGTGGTTAAGAGCCCAATAGAGATCCCTTCAACTTGTCCAGGATCTCCCTTCTCACCGAAAATCAATTAAGTCACGGCCGACCCAAAAAAGAAGATGCCCCAATGGATACGTATGACGGGCTAGGGGATCCTTACGATCATTCGGATGGCTACGATCATTTGATATCTTACTATGGACACTCGGATGCTACCAAATGCCATATGTTTGCCACGACATTGAAAAAGAGTGCCCGGGAGTGGATGGAAACTTTGGCAGCCAGATCGATCGGTTCGTGGAAGTAACTGAAGACGGGGAAAAATAATAGCTTTCCTCATACAGGTCAGACAGAAGTCAGATGAAAGCCTAGGCCAGTACGTAAAAAAAATTCGGGAGGCTATGGGTTTGGTAGCAGAGTTGAACTCCCCACAAGCCCTGGGATTCTTCACAACGGGTCTGGATATCAGGAGTTCAAAAAAGCTGATGAAAGATTTGGTGATCAACCCTCCTGCAGATCTGACCGAAGCCTTCCATCGGGCCGAAGGGTTTATTGCGATAGAGGAGGCTATGGGAAATTTCAAACCACACTCCCAATCTTAAGAGAAATCTAAGGATCGAGAAAAAACAGAGTTATTAGTGCTCGGATAGCAACCAGTGGAGGTCAGATAATCTCGGAAAGAAAAATTACAACCACGACGGATATGGAAATAACCGACCACCTCTCCCGAGCCGCAATATCAGTAAAGTGTACACCTCTCTCACCATGGATTAGACAAAGATATTATAAGAGATAAGAGACAAGTCATTTTATGAACCGTGCTCAAAATGAACGAAGCCTGAAAAGTGAGGTCGAGACAAATTTTGTAACTATCATTATAGTTCCGGACATACCACAGAGGCATGCAACGATTTGATGGACATGATAAAGAGGAATGTTCAAAATGGTCAGATGGTTCAGTACGTAGCCGGTCGGGATAATGTGGTGGTACCAAGAGAGGAAAACAGAGCACAAGATCGAGATACCCATCCTCTACAGAACCCGCCAGCCCGAGGCGTAATTGATGTGATCTTAGGCAGTTCAGTTGGGTGTGTAATTGGAAAGAAGAGAAGTGGGCATCTCGAGGCAGTGTTATCGGTTACAGGATATATTACAAGAAAGGATCGGGCATATCCTGGAACATCCATCTCTTTTTCAGACTATCCTACAGACCTCATAGAGCCGCATGACGGGTGTTGGTGATAACAGCTCAGGTCAGGACCATGGACATGAAACAGATGATGATAGACAATGGATCCTCAGTCGATATCTTGTACACTCACGCCTACCATAGGATGGACCTATAAGGAAAGAAGATGGATTTGGGCGGTGAAGGACCTTTATACGGATTCAGTGGAGATCCGGTGTATGTGTCTGGTATCATTGAACTGCCAGTAAGTTCGGCATAACACCCAATCAGGTCAAGATAATGGTCAAATTTTTCATGGTCCTGGTGGATTCGGCATACAATGAGATCCTCGGACGACCGACCTTGGCAGCCCTGCAAGCAGTGACTTCCATACCCCACTTTAAAATCAAATTTCTGACACCGAACGGGATTGGGGAGGTAAAAGGCGACTTAGACATTACCCGAAGGTGTTATCAAAATTGTTTGATCTCTTCAGGGATCGGAGTCAGTAAGTAGAAACAGACAATATCTATTGAAATAGAGCCATTCACAAAGAGTAGTACAAAACCGATGGCTCTGCCTGCCGAGGAAACAGAAGATGTAGAACTGGTACCAGGAAATAAAGAGAAAATGATCAAGATCGGGTCGGGATTATCAAAACTATTTTGGTCAGGACTGATAGATCTGCTCCATGTCTACGCCGACATCTTCGCATGGGAGCCTAACGATATGCCGGGGGTAAGCGAATCGGTGGCCCTGCACATATTACAAGTAGACCCAAACAAAAAACTAGTCATACAAAAACGAAGAGTTTTCGCCCCAGAAAGACAGAAGATCATCGATGAGGAGATTTCCAAGCTCCTGGAGGCCCAATTTATCTTCAAAATCGATTACCCGGAGTGGTTGGCCAATGTAGTCTTGGTCCAGAAGCAGAACGATAAGTGAAGATTATGCATCGACTACACAGACCTGAACAAGGCATGCCCAGAAGACTTCTATCCATTGCCCAACATAGATCAGTTGATAGATGCCACTTCGGGGTACGACATGCTGAGCTTCATGGACGCCTTTTCAGGGTACCATCAGATTTCAATGAGTAAGGAAGATATCACAATAACAAGTTTCATCACGCATCGAGTAATATACTTATATCGAAAGATGACCTTCGGGTTGCTGAACGCCTGGGCGACTTACCAGCGAATGATGAACTTCGTGTTCATAAAGCAGTTAGGGAGAAGTATGGAGGTCTACGTGGATGACATGATCGTCAAAAGCATGTCAGTTCGCGACCATCTTGAAGATCTGGAAAACTGCTTTGAAACAATCAGGATATGCAAGCTGAGGTTGAACCCGACAAAGTACACGTTCAGATTGGGATCGGGAAAGTTCTTAGGGTATCTGGTCAGCAAAAGGGGAATCAAAGCAAACCTGGAGAAGATTCAGGTGGTCCTGGATATGAAATCCCCAAAGTCATACATGGATGTCCGGAGACTGATGGGTCGAATTGCAGCCCTTCGACGGTTTGTCTCGAAGTCAGTAGAGAGATGCCTACCATTCTTCGACACCTTGAAAGTGCCTAAAAATGAGAAGAGTTTTTAGTGGACTTCAGAGTGCGAAGACGCGTTCTAGGGGATCAAAAAATATTTATCCTCGGCACCATTGTTAATGAAGCCGATCCCTTCGGAACTTTTGTACTTAAATCTGGTTGCGAGCTCAATGGCCATCAGAGCGGCTCTAGTTCTGGATAAGGGGGAAATCAGTTTTTGATATATTACGTCAGCTACGTACTTTGAGATGCAGAAATTCAATACCCGAACTTGGAAAAATTTGCCTACGCTTTGATCATTGTAAGCAGGAAACTTTGACATTATTTCCAGGGTCAGGTAGTGGTGATATACACGGATCAGCCGTTGAAGAAATTTTTGCAACGACCAGAGGTCTCATGGTGGCTTGCTGCGTGGGCGATGGAGTTAACATAGTTTGCATTGGAATATCTACCCCGAACAGCGATCAAAGGACATGCACTGGCGGATTTCATCGTAGAATGTTCGTTCACAGAACCAGATGTGGGGTCAGTCACTGAAACTTAGTATGCAAGGACTTCATGGACGCTTTATGTAGATGGCTCATCAACTTCGGACGTCGGCGGCGCCGGGGGCATACTGACAAGTCCCGAAGGGTTCAAGGTCCAACAGGCCATCAGATTCCAATTCGAAGCCACCAACAACGAAGCAGAGTATGAGGCCATTCTAGCTAGACTGAAGTGAAAGTAGTATGCACATAAGCCAATCATGTTTAATGATAAAGCATATACTTTGTAACAATCTTATTCATTTATTAATAAAAAGTATTAATTTATTAAAGGCTTTTAATTATCTACATGATGCTATTTTATAATATGTGATAAACCCATAGTTTTAAGCAATGCTTTTAGAATAATGATGATCATTCTAATGAGATCTAAATTCTTAGAAAGCTTAAAACTAAAATAGTTCCCAAACGTTTGATTACTAAATTGGGGATTAGTGAATCCGGATAGATTGATACATACGTTGTTTGCTCATTGGATGAGGATGATTGATCTCATGATCATTTGTGTGGAGACACTAAAGCAAGTATGTAAGTGCTTATTAGAGAATAAGTTCACTGAATGTGGCTCGCTAAGGAATACCTAATGGAGTTTTACTTGCCTGTCAATAGGAATTTCTATAGTGATAGTAGTACAAGTGATCCTTGGACTTGAGATCATCATAGTATCTTGTGTATGATGAGTTATACTTTGACTTATTCCTTAAGACCCTTAGGGTATATCAAAGGGTATGCTTGGGTATAATAAGTTGTACATGGAGATAATGTATGATCAATAAAAAATCTACCGTTTCTAGTAAAAGAAGAGAAATATCCTATGTGATTCGACAAATGACAACCCAATAGTCTTTGGCCAAGGCAGAATGAAATTAGAAAGGAGTTTCTAATTTTCATTATTTGGAGTTGTGCATTTAAGAGTTGAAATACATATAATTAAATAAAATAAGACTTGATAGTACTTTCATATCTTATATTTAATTGGGACATTGTATGGTGGAAGGATTGAATTGTACGGTAACTATTTACTCAAAGGTTCTTTTATGATTAATGTTGAAATCTATATTATCTGGAAAGTCGTTAACCGCTAGGGAGGCTTATCCCTATTTTAGAATAAATATTATTTATTTAAATAAATTAATAGTTTAATTTATTTATTTAAATAAGATTAGAATTGTTCTAATTGATTTATTCACAACCGGTTTAATATGGAGAACCTAAAGGGTCACACCATAAAAGGAAGAATAATTATTTAAAAAGTTAATGGCATAATCGTAATAATAAGTTAAGTATATTTAATTTAATGTATTGTGATAGAATAGATTAAATAGCTTAATATTTATTATTTAATATTTTGAAAATATTAAATATAGATTAATAAGAGGAGTCTTATTATTATTATTATTACTATTATTATTATTTAATTCCTTTGAGAATTAATTAATAAAAGTACTCTCATATATCCTAATAAGATTAGGAGGCTAATTAATTAAAAAAATTTAATTAATTATTCCTAATAAGATTGAGAGCATAATTAATTAAATGAGTTTAATTAATTAAAATAAAACACAATTCCTTAATTGTTAAGGAGTGTTTCCCACATCTATAAATAAGAGTAGTCTTATTATGGGTGTAGAGTTGTTGTTGATTTTTTTCACAGCAGACGTGATTCCAATTGTTGGAGAGTACGCTATGAGAGATAGAAAAACTAGGGTTTTGCCAAACACCTATCTTCTTGACCTTTGTTCTTCCTTGGTGGATTACCTCTAGAGGCCAAACACTTGGGTGACTAACATTGATCAAAGGAAGTAACCAAACCAGGTGGATTCAAGATGAACGCGAAAAGGATTGAAGGTGAACTTGTACCTGAGGAAACTTGAATCTTCAAGGGTATGATTCTTGTTCTTCATATCATTTCGTTTAATTAATAATTGTGCATAAAGGATGATCCGGGTATATGGTTTATAAAATTTTAAACTCTGATTTTCCATGCTTCCGTTAATTTTGTGCAATTTAATTCCGTTCATGAATATTACAAACCTAACATGAAGTTAGGAGGTACAGAAGCTAGTCATATATAGTGACTATGAGTTGGTCGTCAAATAGATCTCGGGGGAGTACGAGGCTCAGGGGGCAAGAATGACGAGATACTTAGCCGAGGTGAAAGATAAACTGGCATACTTTACTTCGATCAGCTGTCAGGGGGGTTGATCGGTCCGATAATACAGTGGCAGATGCTTTGGCTCGATTGGCAACCACCGAAGCCAGCTCCTTCAGCGGGTCGATATATTTGGAAATGCTGGAACAACCAAGTGTTCCGAAGGTGGAGGTACTATGTATGGATCGGCTCGACTGCTGACTTACGCCATACATCTCTTACCTGGCCGATGGGGTGTTACCTTCGGATCGCATCCTAGCAAAGAAGATCATGCACCAGAGCTCAAATTTTGTTCTTATTGATAAAAACCTATATCGAAGGGCTTTTAGTTCTCCACTGCTCAAGTGCTTGACACCATCGAAAGCAAACTACACACTTCGAGAGGTGCACGAAGGGATTTATGGGGATCATATGGGAGCGAGTCACTGGCACACAAGATTTTGAGGCAGGGATATTATTGGCCAACCATTTATCAAGAAGCGAAGGACTTTGTCAAGAAATGTCTCAAGTGCCAGCTGAACAGTGCCATTCCACACCAAACTCTCGAGGAGCTATATTTGATCTTATCCCCAATTCCTTTTGCTATATGGGGAATCGACATCTTGGGACCTTTACTGAAGGCCAAGGGGCAAGTGAGTTTCATGATCGTAGCCATCGACTACATGAATAAATGGGTCAAAGCCAAACCTCTACAAAAGATCACATAACTGGAATGCCTGAAATTTTTCAAAGAAGGGGTTGTCTATCGATTTGGCATCCCGATGGCCTTGGTCTCGAAAAATGACAGACATTTTGTTGGATCAAAGTTCGAGAGTTTTTTGCAAGAATTGGGAATTCAACATAGAAAAACTTCAGTAGCGCACCCCCAGTTGAACGGGCAGGTAGAAGTCACCAATCGAACCTTGCTTAACGATATCAAAAGGTGGTTGGATGATTTGAAGGGTCGCTGGCCAGAAGAGCTGCTTAGTGTCTTATGGGTCTATCGAACTGCACTAAGAACAACAACAGGAGACTCATCGTTTAGATTAGCCTTCGGGACCGATGCACTCATACCGGTTGAGGTCGGATCCCCTACACTTCGGATTAGTCAGTATAAGGATTTGTACAACGAGGACGACCTACGTCTCAACTTAGATCTTTTGAAAGAGGTTCGGGAGTCGGCACTGGTGCGACTAGCTATCTATCAGAAGCGTACTACCCGACACTACAATCAAAAATTCAAGCAAAGAAGGTTTAACGCTGGAGATTTGGTGCTTTGAGAATTAGAGGCATCGACCCCCCCAGAACACCGGCAAGCTAATGCCTAACTGGGAAGGGCCTTATGAAGTAGTGGAGGTACCGAAGCCCGGGATTTACCAGCTTCGAGCAATGGATGGCTCTAAGGTAAAGACTACATGGCATGCTGGAAGACTTAGAAAATATTATTAGTAAAAGCTATGCTATTCTTTCCTTTACCTATATAACTTATGTAATTTATCAATGAAATAAATGAGAAATTCTCTTCCAAAAAATTATATACTTCATTTAAATTCATAAAGCTCTTACAAACCCGATCAGATAAGCTTCAGGCATAAACTGATCAGAAAGTCAGAAATGACCTAACTGATAGGTAAAAGTGACGAGTATAACTGATTGAGAAAGCTACAAATCCGATCAGATAAACTTCGGGCATAAACTGATCAGACAGTCAGGAAGGACCTAACTGATCGGTAAAAGCCACAAGTATAACAGATCGACAAAGTTACAAATCCGATCAGATAAGCTTCCGGCATAAACTAATCAGACAGTCAGAAATGACCTAACTGTTCGGTAAAAGTCACAAGCATAAGTAATAAAGATAACTACTAAGAAAATTTCTGACATTTCATTCATATCTGAACATTTTACAACCCTGATCAGCAGGCTTCAGATATATATATCACGAGCATAACTGATCGGGGAGGTTACAAACTAAGAAATGAAAAATTTACAAGTATTAAAATGATCTATTAAGCTGAACCCTCATCTTCAGCTTTAGATTCTTCATCAGAGGAGTCGAGGATCGATGCATCTTTCCCAGCAATAATCAGTCTCACCCGAGCCTTTTCCCGATAAACCTCAAACCCTTCAGCAAACTGGGTCATGATCTTATCGGTTAGGGCAGGCGATTCCTCGTATTCCTTGATGGCTAGCTACTTGGCAACAGATCTCTCTTCCCTCAAGGTGTTGTTCTCCAGAATCAATGTCCTTAATTAACTATGTATTCTGGCGAACTTATCCTCGACTGTATGAAGAGCCGCCTTTAGATCCTTATTCTCTTCGGTCAGAAGTTCCCTATCCTGAACAAGATTCTCGGCATGACCATCGAGACTGACGAACTCTTTCTGGAGTAAAGAGTGTTGTTCTTCAAGTTCGGCAATTCGACGATCAGCCTTGGTCACCTTATTCCGCGTGTCAGCGTGAAGGTCCCTGTCCCTCTTCAGTTCCGAGTCTCGATCCCGTAACTCAGCTTCGAGGAGTGCCACATCCGTCCTCAGTTGGGCCTCTTTCTTAGTCGTACGGGCCAGAGGCGGAATAGCTCGAGCAAGGATGGCATTGGCTTATAAAAAAATAACACAGTAGAAATGAAAAACATGGCATAAGGGTAAAGGAAAGAATCTAAGGCTTTCATGATCACCTGACACTAAACCCTGATGTAGGATACCAAGTACTCTTCGGACGAATATCCATTGAACCGTTCGTCATCACCAGATAGTTTGAAGTGCTCGAACAGGTTGAATGGGAACACTTTCGAGGGACTCTTTAGCCAACAGGTAATCGGCGTCTCTTGGGATGAACTAGATTTAGAGGTGGGAGTCGAAGTAGGAATCGAATCAGCCACCGCAACCACCAGTTCAGGACCTTCAACCAGACGCAGTTTCTTTGATCGAGGCTCGAGAGGGAGGTCTTCGGTATCCTCCGAGTCCTCGATCATTGCAACTGGGGTATGGGTCGGGAGCGTCAGCTTCGGTCGGGATAAGGAAGTGGCCTTGTAGGGGGCTTTGGCAGATGATTTCTTTGATTTCTTCAGCAAGGCCATATTCTCAGCCCGGTTCATCTTTAGCGCGTTCTTTGTGGAGGGTTCCGCTTTAGAAGTCAGAGGAAGGGGAACCGATGCAGAACCGATGGATAGTTCAGCGAGGGGAATGGACTCTTCCTCGGGAGAATCATCTGCGGCCGGGGGAAGAAAAGGCTTAACAACAATCGACAACGGTGTCAAGGACGCATCAACCCCCTCTAGTTTGAATATGGTCACTACAAATGAAGATAAGGCAGTTAACAAAAATGCAGTAGATGATCAGGAAGATAAAAGGGTTCGGGGAATGTAATTTACAGTCGTGTTCGTAAAGCCAGTATTCGTTGATCACGACCTCCAGACCCCAGCTGGTCTTCTATAAAAGCTTGTAAAACTTTTTGAAGGCGTCAGCTCTATCCTTCAGGAATTTGGTAATCTTCATAATGGGATCCTCGGGACCGGCCCAGTTTGGCAGGAGGTTAAGGTCGGTTCCCTTCATAAAGAACCATTGTTAATGCCACCCTTTGTTGCTTGAAGGGGATCTTCATGGAGGTAACTCGACCAGCTACACGGTTCAAATGTCAGAGGCCGGGTTCCTTCGATCGACCGACAAAAAATAGGACAAAAAAGAAGTCCATCCCCGGAGTGATACCAGCTTCTTGGTATAGGGCGATGAAGCTGACAAGTTGGATATAGGAGTTTGGCGCTAGCTGTGCGAACCCGATCCCAACTAAATGGAGAAAGGAAGAGATGAACTCATGAAGGGGGAACTAAACCCCGTACTTTAAATCATAAAGATGAACGGCCATCCAGTCGCCATCGGGGCGCCTGAACATCCTCTCGTTCGGCTCCAGAACTCGAAGCTTGTACTCTTTGGGAATATTAAACACGGCTCGGGTGTCAGATAGTTGGGATGGATGACTTAGTATTGATGATGGCATAGTTGGTTGGGGATGCATAAAGGCATCGAATCTTTGATTCGGCATTCTCGGTAGAGAGATCAATGGAGGCTGTTGGTATCTCAATCGGAACCAGATCGCCGGAGGTGAGGGAAGCGGTGTTGGTTAGAGTAATCGTCACGGAAGGAGGAATGCTAGAATCTGCCATTTGGCTAGTATAATGAAAAAAGATGAGGTATAAACAGAGGAAAAAGGCAAGAATAGATGAAATATGGTGAAGTGAAGTCCTCGCCGGAAATCGACCTTGCCTAAAAGTTTGAAAAGGAAGCTTGCAATGGTGAAAGGCTCGAAAAAGTGACAGTGACAGATGGACAGGGGCTTATATAGCGTGACTGACATGGATCTCCAGGACAGCTATTTATGGCATGTGGGGCCCGGTCCTGGGGAGACGTGCGTCGGTTCAAAAAATGAGAAGAAACCGCTTGAGTTCCCAAGACAGCTCATCATTACTAGGCGTGATTCTTTAAATTAGTGTCCTTTCAAGTATCAGGTCATAAATATCTTATAACAAGAGACTGAGGGGAAATGTTCGGAAGTGTTTTACCGACCATCATGTTAGCTGAAGGTCTGGGCTAGAACTGACGAGATTGGACCCATGGGGTCGAAGGCTTATAAGATGTAGAAGGTGTTCGAGATCGAATATCTGAGCCCATTAGGCTGGTATCCAGTTGTGATCATGGAGACAAGGGTCGGGCCTTCGAGTCCCTTGGGCCGAAGCCCAGACCGATATTTATGTGGTTGGTTGGATTGGGCCTGTGTAGTTGGGCAGCCCATGCGCAGTTTGGAGTTAAAAGGGGTTTACGTGGTTAAGGACTCTTGTCCTGGTCATATTTGAATAAGGTAACTCCAAAGGTATTATTAGAATAGGATTCTACTTACACCTTTTAAGGAGATTGTGTTGGACCCAAATATAGGTAATTGCCATATTTAGGAGTCCTAATCCTACTCGGAGAGGGATTCTAGGAAGTGAGAATGGCTATAAATACAAGGCTTGACTATAATTAATATGTAATACATCTTTTAACACTAAACACTTAAGCCTCCATTGTTAAACCTTGTACACGACCTATACTTAATCTCACACCGGAGCTATCCCCCGGTGGCGCAAGCCGTTAAGCTTCTTGTGTGATCTGTTATTGTGCAAGTTTTAGCGCGTGGATTCTGTGATTGGACGCGTAGATGAAACTTGGCGTTAACATATACTTTAAAATCCTCCTGCAGGGTTCTAATTGGAGTCAATTGTATATATACAAGGTCAAAATCATTTACAATCTCGTTTACTATCTGACCAAGGGGATTTTTGATAAAAACTGAATGAATTTGAATCTGAATATGAATAAGCTGAATTTGAATAAGAAAAGCTCTTTGATAATTGACATGTCTGAAACATCTTAATGACAAAACTTTATTATTTTACCATTTTGAAAAAATTCAAAATTGTTGTAAATTTATTTAATATTACTTAATATAATAGTTAATTTTTTTTGTAATTTTTTAATTTTTTTACTTCATTCAGCTGCTCATACAGCAATTCAGCTAAAAAAATCTGACTTAGCCATTCAGCTCGTCCATCTTACCGATGCAGCCATTCAGACCAAAACAAACTCACTGACCGATTCAGCCATTCAGATTCAACTTCATTCAGCTCTAAACGAACACCTCCTAAAAGTAACGAAACACAACTAATTAATTTGAGGCTAATATCAAGATAAATCAAATTTGATAAAATGGTTGTAACACCCCAATCCCACATCGAAAGACAGGGGGAAAATTTGTCTACATATAAGGAAATAAGTTACTACCAATAGTACCTTCAAGTCATTACCTTTTGGGAGCCTGTGATGGGCTAAGATGACACAAGAAGATACTATTGGGCCAGTAGTTTGAAGCCATATTTTGATGGATTTGATTCGATTTGGTCTTAGAATTTAACCTGAGATTTATTCCGGACTCGGGATTTGACCCGTGTTGTTTCATATGGTATCAAAGTTGACTCTCGAAAGCTCGGGTCGAGTCATCCGATCGGGTTGCCGGAGGTGGGGACACGAAGGTTGGTGGTATTATCCCACAATGGAGAGATGGAGGTCCAGAGGTGGGGACATGAAGCCAGCCGGTATTATCCCACAATGGCTAGAGAGGCAAAGATCTTTGGGTTGTGTGTGTGATCGGATTCTGACGGGGACGTCAAAAATTTAAGTGGGGGAGTTTGTAACACCCCAGTCCCGCATCGAAAGATAGGAGAAAAATTTGTCTACATATAAGGAAATAAGTTACTACCAATAGTACCTTCAAGTCATGATCTTTTGGGAGAGCCTGTGGTGAGCTAAGATAACCAAAGAAGATACTATTGAGCCAATAGTTTGAGGCCATATTTTGATGGATTTGATTAGATTCAGACTTGGGATTTGACCCGAGATTTATTCTGAACTCGAGATTTGACCTAGGTTGTTTCAATGGTATTAAACAAATTTCAATTTCTATTAAATATTTCTTAACATTGTAATGATTCATAAATTTCTACTCTCTATCTTAGTGTCTTATAAGGTTTATAATATAAGACACACTTTGACATAATTTAATCTTTTTCATTTTCTTATATTATTTGTTGTGGTGTGCCTTTGGTTGTTTTTTTTCTTCAACTTACAAGCTAATTAATAAACAAATTAAATTTCTCTCTAAATAAAAGGAATTATTATATCATAAAATTTTGTCAAATTTATATCAAAATGGGTCCTTGAAAATAAGATTACTAAAATTAAATGCGAGTTTTAAAATTTTTAAGTCCCAATCTCATGGAAAGACAGTGCTCTTTAATTTCTTATTCTACTTTATATTTTATTTTTTGAGAAATTTCTAATTCATTGTTGTTTCTTCATATATATATATACTAGTTATGTTCCGTGCCTCCGACACTATATGAACAGTGAGATTTATCCCAATTTTTGGACGGCTCAGATGATTTATTAGGGTGAGCGGGAAATTCAAAATTAATTTTATTTTGTTATATATATATATATATATATATATATATATATATATATATATATATATATATATATATATATATGGTAAGGATCAAGAGCATTCTCCTTAAATAACATACCTCCTTAAATAGCATTCTTTTATTAAAACTACGTCGTTTTGGAGGGACGCGGTGTCATTTTTGTAAATACGCGGTGACATTGTATCTACAAAAATGCCACCGCGTCCCTTCAAAACGACGTAGTTTTAATAAAAAAATGTTATTTAAGGAGGAATGTTATTTAAGGAGAATGCTATTGATCCTGACCGTGTATATATATATATATATATATATATATATATATATATATATATATATATATATATATATATATTTTCTTACTGCACGAATAGTTTATGCAGCAAGATTTTTGTGCGGGACATCATTCCTACTAGCATTGATTGTATATAAATTAAGGAGAAGACACTTATCGGTGTATGACACCGTTGAAGACTACCTGCAAGGTCAAACCAATCTCATGCCTATAAGATACAATTACTCGGACATCAAGAAAATCACCAACAGTTTTTAAAGAAAAATTGGGTGAGGGAGGCATTGGTACTGTAAATAAAGGAAAACTTTGAAGTGGCCTTCTTGTAGCCGTAAAAATATTAGGCAAGTCCAAGGCTAGCTGGCATGCAAGAATTCATAAATGAAGTTGCTACAATTGAAAGGATTCATCATGTAAATGTGGTTTAACTTTTTGGCTTTTGCTTTGAGGGTACGAAACGTGCTCTAAGTATTGGGCTTGGCGATATTTATCATGCATTTCTAGGGCATGAGACGTTTGAAGAGTTTTTTTCATTCTTCGATTATGTATGGAAATATAGAAATAAAATGACTACAATTTTAGGTATTCACTTAATCTTGTTAGGTATAGGTGCTTGGACCAGAGCTTTAGTGCTTATCAATTATCACAAAAATTCATCAAGTCTGCATCTCTCTAACGTAATTTTCTTTACTTTACTAAGGTTCCAGCCTCCAAGCCTTCAAGATTAGAAGATTAGAAGAGGCCGAGCTAGACATCAACAAGATAAATTTACAGTGATTGAGCATTATCGGATTGATATATTTGCAGTTATAACAGACTCTCAGTTACAAGAGCTAAACAATAGGTTTAATGAGCATGCAGTGAAGTTACTTGTTCTCAGCTCTATATTGGATCCTCATAATGGGCACATATATCTTTCAGTATTGATGATATTTGTAAGCTTATGGATGAATTTTACCCCAAAGACTTCACAGAGCATGAGAAATAGGACTTATGGATACAATTGCAAAATTACGAGTTTGATGTACTTCAACATTAAGAATTTCAAAAGTTATCCATTATTTCTGATCTCTGTCAATGGTTGGTGAAAACTAGAAAGTCAACAATCTATCCACTAATCGATAGACTGATCAGGCTTGTTCTAACTCTTCTAGTTTTCTACTGCAACAAAGAACTAGCATTTTCAACTATGAGTTATGTCAAATCTGAACTTCGAAACAAGATGGAAGATGAATTACAAATTCTCTTATTGTCTATATTGAAAAATAAATTACGAAACAATTCAATACATAATCAGTCATAGATGGATTTTGTGATTTGAAAGAACGTCGGGTATAATTCTGATGAAGCATTCATATGTTCTAAAAGACTTTTTTTGCTATGTTTTATTGTCTTTGTCAAAGTAAATTCTATTACTACATTATCTTTGTTTTTTATAAAAATATGTTTTGTAATGGTGGTGTTAACGCCAAGTTTCGTCGGCGCATCCAATCACTAAATTCACGCGCTGAATCCTGCACAATAACAAATCACACACGAAGCTTGACGGCTTGTGCGGCCGGGTGGTAGCTCCGGTGTGAGAATGAGTACAGGCCGTTACAAGGTTTAACAACGGAGGCTTTAATGTTTAGTGCTCAAAGATGTATTACATGTTAATTGAAAACCAAGTCTTGTATTTATAGCCATTCCCACTACCTTAGAATCCACCTTCGAATCGAATTAGGACTCCCAAGTATGGTAGTTACCATTACTTTGGTCCAACACAATCCCCTTAAAAGGTGCAAGTTGGATACGATCCAGTAACTACCTTTTGAGTCACCTTATTCAAATATGGTTAGGATTAGAATTGTAATGACCGTGAATTTTAAACTCTTTATTAATTAAATATGTGATTTAATTTTTAATAAGTTAGTTTTGTGAGTCTATTTAAACCTTATGTGGTTATGTGAATTTATGATATGATTAAAGGGAGTCACTAATAGTTATTTAAATTGATGGACTAACCCTAAGAGTTTGATATCAAAGATTTGATAGGATTCTTAATGATTAAATATTCAATCCATTTGAATATAGTTATAGATTTTGAACATATTAATTCATTTCAAATATGGGTATATCACCACTATAGAAGTTAAATTATATCATATAAAACTTGTGTGGTGATAGAAATTAGAAATGGCTTGAAGCAAACCCATTTTTGCACTGCCAGGGACCAGCGCAGCTGCGCCCTCCCAACAGTACAAAATGGTGCAGCTGCGCCAGTGTTCAGTCTGAGACAGTTAGTTTCTTCTGTGGAAATGAAATGGAACACTTTGTTGTATGTATGACATTAATAAATCATATGGATAAAGGTACATTATGTTGATATAAAATATCAAGTAGTACAAGAAATCCCATGTGATCCTTAATACATAAATAATTAAAATAGATGTGTAATTTAGAAACTGGGAAAGGGATTAGATGTTTAAATAAACGTTGATATTAAATAATGTTATTATGTGTTTATGATAGTAGTAAAAATAATTATGGAGCTACCCGATTAATAATACTTAACTGTGTTATTTTAATTGCGTGTATTTAATGTACATGGATTATATGATGTGAGTACATAAATAATCCCTAAATTTCCTAATATGGTAATAATTATACATTAAAATTTCATTTTGGAAATTATAGTATCCAAACCAAACTTATTGCTGAGATATTGCTCTTGTCCTAAATTGAGTGTCACAAGGTACATGAACAATAACCTATGCTCTATATACGTAACTTCCAAGTCTTGATCATTGGCTAAGAAGGTAGCTGATGGTGGGTGGTTGAGCAACCCCTCATGAACCAGTGTATTCTCCTTCTACATTTCAGTCTCAACCTTCCATACAAAGCTAATTCCTAGTCAAAAGTTCTTCTATAAATAGTAGTCCAATTCTCAGAGTTTATGTTAATTTTGTTTGTCTGTGGAACCTCTGAGAAATTGAATTTGAGTGTGTGTTGTTCAAAGAAGAGGTTAACAATCAAAGCATGAAGAAACTAAGTTCATTAAGCTTCAAGAGGTATAAAATCTTAACTTGTGTTCTTGAATTGGGTTTTTCTCAAATTCTTGAAATCACTTGGAATTCTCTGTCAATCAAAGTGAATTAGCATACTATAATCTGTTTAGGAAGTAGGCTTGCATATATGAACTCTTAAATGATGGTATTAAGCATGTTTAAATCAAAGAGAATTGTTGATGTTTGATTCTTTGCAGAACAGAGCAGGTTACTGCCTCTAGTGCAGGCATGCCGCAGCTGCGCCGTACCCCAAAATCAGTTTCTAATTTCTGGTTGTGCTATGTGATGCTAATTTGATGTTATGATTTAAGTATATGCCTAACAAGGAGGAATGACCTAAAATATAGGCATATGCATGAGCTAGTATAGCAATGTTAGTACATATGATTTACACAACACTTATAGTTTTAAAATGGAAATTGTAGTTTCATGAGTGAACTTTGTCACGAACACATCATGTGAGCATTCTGACTTTATGAACATGATAATATGGTTTATATTGACATGAAATGAAAGACTAAAGTGATTAAACACACTAGCATATATGATTGAATGTTAAGACTATTTCAAAGATAAGAAATTTAAGAGTTTTCAATGTGAACTTGACCAAGACTTTTATCTGGTAAGTTATGACCATTTGAGCATGCATATGTGGCTTTAATATATGTTGTAATTGCATAATAGTTATATTTTAAGATGCCTTGTATATGCTAATTTTACTTAGTGTAAAAATTAAAAGAAAGTTAGAATGAGAAAGATAATTGATGATTGGGTAATATCCCCATGAATTGGATATCCATGTGCTTAAATTGTTGTATTCTCGAGTCTTTTAGAAGCATTTTTACTGTGTTTAATTGTTATTTTGCATATTCGGGAGACGCAGGGGCAAGTTGGTGATTTGAGCAAGTGAATGGAAATTTCGTAATTAAATGGCAGAGCAGCGCCGGGGCGCTATGACGTGAACTGAACCCAGCGCCAGGGCGCTGGGGTTTGACCGGACGTGTGACCAGTTGACCAAGGCGCGAGTTTTATAGGGGAAGGGAAGTTGATTTGGATTAGGATTGAAGCAACCTGGAAAAGGAGTATATAAAGGCCTCTTTGCTGAAATAAGGAGGATCTACCATAATTAAAGGCTAATCAAGGGATTACTTTAAGATTGAAGGATTTTCTCTAGAGTTTCTTCTTCTCCTTATTTTCAATTTGTGTAATTCCTTAAGGATGTTTTCAAAAGATTGATGGTTTTATTATTCGTTATGAACTAATTCTTTTATTAAGACTACCAATTGAACCTTTTATGTCTATGAATTAATTATTTGATTTATTCCAATTATTTATGTCAAAGTGAATTGTTTATTATGTCTTGTGCGTATTGATTAATTATTTGGCCAATAATTACCTTGTTACTCTAGAAGGATTTGGAAGAGGAGATCTAGGGTTAGAACTGGGCATGATAACATGTACGCTTAATTATTTGCATGATGAATAATTAGGGTCGTGAATTGAATAGGAATATCTGTTCACTGCATGTAACAAATTGGGAATTGGAATTGAAGGATTTTAATTTAATTGTTTTGTATAGGAATATCGCAAGATTAATTGGATTAAATAAAAATTAATTGATCACTTGGAAAAGGGCTTTTGACACTTAGAATTCCTGTTAACAATTCAGTAGGCATAACAATTGAGATAATTAGATAATTGGTTTGTAGTTCGTATTAGGGATATTGGAGTCTTAACATTATTTATCTGAATTCAATCGTTAAATCTTAGTTTTATTTATTTGATTTAATTTTAGAATAATCTAGTTTTAATTGTTTAATTTAGTTTTCTTATTTTGAAAAATCACGATTTATGGTTGTTTAAATAAAATTGAATTGATATAGTGCTAGTAGTTTGATTTTATTGATTGGAATTCTCTGTGGGATCGACACTTTATCTTATCACTTCATTACTTGTTGACCGTGTACACTTGCACATATATTTGATTGAGAAATCGACCAACAAGTTATTGGCGCCGTTGCCGGGGAATTATTTATTATTATTAATTCCATATTAGTTATAATCAATTCGGTCTTAATTTAAACAATATTTTTTTCCTTTTTGTATTTGCAGGAATTCTTTGTGAGTGTATGCACACTAGATCAAGGGGTAAAAAGGAACTTTTTCCTTATAAAGATGATATCGAAAGGAAGTTTCGGAAATTATAGTTGACTAGTGCGGTGTTATCTTTAGAAGAAAATCTGGCAGAACAAGAAATACCAGTGAACATGGTAGGGGAAGAACAAAAATCACTTAGGGATTATGCCATGCCGAATGTCACAGATATACGGTCGAGTATTTAGAGGCCAACAATTAATGCAAACAATTTTGAGATAAAATCGGGAACAATTCAGATGCTCCAAAATGAAGTCCAGTTTGGGGGTAGTTCAACGGATGATCCGAACGAGCATATTTTGAGTTTCCTGGAAATCTGCGACACCTTCAAGTTCAATAACATTTCGGAAGATGCTATAAGGTTGAGGTTATTTCTGTTCACATTAAAAGACAAAGCTCGGAGTTGGATACATTCATTGCCTCCCGGTTTAATCATCGCTTGGGACAACTTAGCTCAAAAATTTCTAGCTAAGTTTTTCCCACCAGCGAAGTCGATAAAACTAAGGAATGATATTCACACTTTTGCACAGTTTGACTTCGAGATATTGTACGAGGCTTGGGAAAGATTTAAGGATATGCTCTGCAAATGTCCACATCATGGAATTCCACAGTGGATGCAGGTTGGGATATTCTGTGATGGCTTGCACGCGTCTACAAGAGCCAGTATTGATGCAGCAGCCGGTGGAGCAATCATGTCTAAGAATTTTGATGAGGCTTATCAACTGTTAGAAACAATGGACAACAATAACTATCAGTGGCCCATGACTAGGTCTAATCCTCTAAAAACACCGGGAAAGTTTAAAGTGGATACAGTGACAGCGTTGGCAGCACAGGTGTCCACAATAGCTAAGAAATTGGAAACATGAAGTCCACCATCAACACCACAAGTAGCAATGGTTTGTGAGTTGTGTGCTGGGGGTCATGCTACAAATCAATGTGCCATCAATGCCGAATCAGCTCAGTACGTGGGAAGCTATAATTTATCAGTCCAACCTTATCCGACTCAAAATGCATATAACCCGGGTTGGAGGAATCATCCGGGATTCTCATGGAGTAATAATCAAGGTCAGGCACCTAGACCACAAAACCCACCCGGATTTTAAAATTAGACTCAACAACAGCTAGAGAGGAAAATAAGTCTAGAAGAAGCTTTAGAAAAATTTATTGAAGCTACAGATAAAAGGATCGGTGAACAAGATAAGTTATTGAGTCAAGTTGATATTAATGTGAAAAGTCAAGGTGTTTTGATAAAGAATCTGGAAAATCAAATGGGGTAGATAGCGCACACGTTGGATAGCCGTCCACATGGAACACTCCCCAGTGATACTGAGATAAATTCGGGCAGAGATGAACATTGTAAGGCTGTGACTTTACGTAGTGGAAAGGAGTTGCAAGAGACAATCAAGGATAAGGAAAAGTTGGACAATACAACAGTGGAAAAAGAGGAAGTTTCGAAAACCGAAAAGTGTCAGGATGAGGAGTTAGAGCAGAAAGCACCGTAACAAACCCTCATAATGCCTCCCATACCGTTTCCAAAGAGGTTTCAAAAATCCAAGTTAGACAAGCAGTTCTCAAGGTTTTAGGATATATTCAAAAAACTGCATGTCAACATACCGTTTGCGGAAGCATTAGAACAAATGCCGAGCTATGCCAAGTTCATTAAGGATGTTTTGTCAAAGAAGAGAAAATTGGGTGATTTTGAAACAATAGCGCTAACCGAAGAATGCAGCGCAATTATCCAGAACAAGTTACCTCCGAAGTTAAAAGATCCAGGTAGTTTTACTATTCCATGCAAAATTGGTATTCAATTTTCGGGAAGAGCGTTGTGTGATTTAGGGGCCAGTATAAATTTGATGCCGTTATCCGTCTAAAGTCAGTTTGGTCTTAAGGCACCAAAACCGATAAATATCAGTTTGCTGTTGGCGGACCGATCAGTTACATATCCATGAGGTATTGTTGAAGACGTATTAGTAAAGGTGGATAAATTTATCTTCCTAGCAGATTTCGTTATCTTGGATTGTGAAACAGATAAGGAAATTCCCATCATTCTTGGGCGACCATTTTTAGCAACGAGAAGAACGTTGATTGACGTACAAAAAGGTGAATTGACGATGAGAGTTGAAGACCAACAAGTCACCTTTAATGTATTCAAGTTAATGACTTATCCGAAAGACAATGGTGAATGTTTGCGGGTGGATATGTTGGTTGAATTAGTTAATCACATATTCAATCGAAATTATTCAGAGGACCCACTAAAATCTATTTTGTTTAGGATGGACGACTATGATATTAAGGATAACATTGAGCATGTCAAATGGCTAGATACATTACCTACCACTAGGAAACGTAAACAATACTTCGACACTCTTGATAGGCCTGAAACGGAAGGGAAAAAGTTCAAAACATCGATAGAAGAGCCATTGTAAAGTCTCCGAACCCGGATACTTGAAACCCGAACTCGGTACTTCACGATACCATTTCTATGAGCGGAATACTACTAATAATAATAACAATAATATAAAACTTAAACTTAAATTTACATATACATCAGAGTCTTTTCTCCCAAGTACGTAACCTTTAATCATTCATTACATGTCGTAATATATATAAATATATATATCATAGTCTTCATAATCTAAAACTATTACAAATAGTAGCATAAAAAGTCATTCAGCAACTTTTCCTTTTCCTTTGTTCTTGACAGATCCTTCTGGTCCTTCACACTTAGCTGAAAACATTTAAATTAAGCAAGGATGAGCATTTGAGTGCCCAGCAAGTATTATATATATATATATATATATATATATATATATATATAAGCTGAAAGAATTTAAATATTTTCTTTATAATATTCTTCTACAACTAGTCAGTAGTTGTGAAGTAATCTGTACCAATAATATTACATAACAACCCTCTTTCAAATGTTTGAAACTGTGTATTAACTATACATGGGGTTTCTGTGACATACTATGAACATTGTTTACATTTTCGAAAAGGTTTGAACAGAAATTCATCTGTAAACCGTCATGACTTACGGGCACGGAGGGTGATCAGCCCCATTGTACCCTGTATTGATTAATACTACATGTATAAGAATGAAGTTATCGTTCACTCTGTTCGCCTTGGGCGCATAAAAATTTTCCCATTATCGGGATGTTCATACCTGTCGGGTTTTCATAACAAAGGTCTTATATAATTCAACATATATGTATATCATAGGTATATCAACATGCGATTGAATACAATGATTATCCAAGTGGGGACACTTGTATAATCATTTCTAGAAATTAACGAACAGAATATATATATTCGAATTATCATATACTAACATGTTGATAATCAAAGGGTATATATAATATAGGTTTAAAAATCTGTACATAATAGTATAATTCTGAAACATTCTTACACTTGTCCATTGCATAAAGAAAATGCAAAGGTAGGATACTTGCCTGATGCGCTGCTTACAATTCTCAACTTAGTTCTACCCTTTTCTATCACAACCTATCATTAATCAGATCATTTTACTGATTAGTACAACATATCGTACACATAACACTGCCTATTGCAGTCAGCACATTTCCTATTCACATTATTACACATGTGCAACATTCGTTGACTCATAATCAAACATCAACACCTTCCTAATCATATTGTCATATAATCTTAATAACCATTGAATCACAAATAAACACATATTCAATTAAATTATTTAAGTCCAGATCAATTTCTGAAACATGTTGGTCTACTGACAGCTTTTTCGGGTAAATATCGAGTCTAAGACTCTAAACTGTTGTTCATTATCCATTTGGATAATTTAAACATCAGTCGCACTATTTTTCATGGCCTTATAATAATTATTAAATAATTATTATCATTTATCATATTTTTGAAATATCAGAATCATTATGAAATGATTTAAATATTAAATAATTCTATTATCATTAATATTTAATTAATATTAAACTATTAATGAAACCATTGCCAAAATATTAAAGTTATGTATAATAACTCAAAATATTTTTAAAGTATTTATAATACCCTTAAATGATTTTTAAAACATTTAAAATCATTATTAAATAATTACCATTAATATTTAAATATTAATGAACTATTTATCCAAATATTAAAAGTCAATAATTATAACTTAAAATATTTTTAAATCATTAATATCCTTTTTAAATGATTTTTAAATAATTAAAACCATTTTTAAACTATTTATTTAATATTATTATTAAATAAATTTAATATCATTAATCATTAAATATCATTAATATTAAATTATTAATGAAAATATCCCTTAAATATTAAAAGTTATATTTTATAACTTAAAATATCTTTAAACACTTTATTTCCATTTAAAATGATTTTTATAATATTAAAATCATTTTTAAACTAATTTATTTAATATAAATATTAAATAACTTTTAATATCATTAATAATCATTAATTAATAAATTTTACCTTTAAATATTAAAAGTTATATTTTATATCTTCAAATATTTTTAAATATCTTATTATTATTTAAAATGATTTTTAATATAATAAAATCATTTTTAATTCATTTATTTAATTCATTTAATAAATAACTTAATTATCATTAATATTAATTTATTAATGAAAATTATCACATAATATTAAAAGTTATCAAAAATAACTTAAATTATTTTCTTATATCATAATAAAATTTTAAATGATTTTTCATGAATTAAAATTATTTTTAAATAATTTATTTAATATTATAATTAAATAAATTAAATACTTTTAATATTCCAAAAATATTAAATATTTATGAAATATATTTAAAATAATTAAAAACTAATTTTTAGAATTTAAAATAATTTTTAATAATTTATTTTGTATTTTTAATAATTAAAAACTATTTTTTTCTATTTTTTTATAATTTTCAGAAAATAATAATGCTATCTGTCGCTAAAGACCACCTATAGCGACAGAACCGTCGCTATAGGTGTTCTTGGTGTTCTTCAAGCAAACCTAGAATTCATACACAGTTGCCGAGTGGTCATGTTTGACCAATAATATTTCATCACACAGAGTGTTTCTGGACCAACTATGAACTAGATCTTGTAGACAAAGTTCAATATTACACGTTATAACAAACAACTTGATCAAACAACCTAACACAAGCTAGATCTAATCGTCCCAAGATGCTGTCAGAGCTGTTCTTCATTTCTGGGTTTACCTAGAAATGAAGAACAGTTCAAGTTACCACTTTTGATCGACTATAGCGAGCAACATATGAACTGTTATTGTGATTTAAGACATCCAGTGAGTAGACAACATGACAAGAAAGATATCTAATACATTATCTTACTATAACTACAACAGATCCATCACAAAATTGCCGGTCAAACCATGTCAGAAAATCTGCTCGAAAAGTTTCTGGGTTTTTCCCAGAAACTCAAACCGTGACCAGATGAGCTACTTTGACCATCGACTACAACTACTCAGTTTATTGTTTATGACTTCTAGAAACATTAATGTATATAATACATATCTAGTTACAAATTGAATACAAAAACATCAATAAACATCATCAAATCGGTCAGATATAGGAGCTTGAAATCTTGTCAGACGCTGGAATAATTTTCTGGGTTACCCAGATTTCTGTGCAGTCAACGTCGATCAATGGTGTTTGACCTCTTATAATTTTTAATGTATACCAGATCTGGACCTAATTTAAGTTCCAGAGCAAAGATCTCACAACATACTACCAGACCAAACATTAAAACAACAAAAATACTAAACACACAACGATCTACAGCCTCTGACATTCGATGTCAGAGAACAAAAATAGACATTTCCAGATTGTTGAAAACATCAAATCCGAGCTTCTAGATGTTATGGATCTAACATCTAGCAACCCAGATCATCTATTTACACTATATCTAACATGTATAACACAAAAAACTAACATCTAACATCAGATTTTTGGACAGAATTTGAATTAGGGTTTTATACCTTTTATGATCAATTGATGATTCTAGGCTTCTGATTTGTGGTTGGATTTCGTGGGGCTGTTTCTAGGGACTGAAATACTAGATAAATTCGTGGCTTAAGAGAGAAAATGAGAGTTGGTTATGGGTGGTGCAAAATAAAGCTTCCAAAGTGATTTTCTCTCTCTCCCAAACTATTTATAGGCCATCAAGGTGAATGAATTGGCTGAGTTGTGCTTGTTGCTGTCATTAGAAAAGCATGTGGAGTTGTTGAGAGTTGTTGAACCACCTCCCCTAATGTCAAAACCTAAGTTTGTAGCTTCAATAATGCAAGGGGCATAATGGTCATTTGTCTTTCCAATTTAATGGCTAAACTGTCATTCTTGCAAACCCTTAGGGTTTAACCCTAGGGTTTAGCACAATTTGTAGGATTTTTCAACTAGAGTTTGCACAATAAATTAAATTAAATAAAATAAAATAACTAAATTTTTGTTTCTAAAATTTTTAAAATAATAACTTTGTTAATAAAATAAATTTGTAATTCTCTATCACATGTTTATTAGGGTTTATTACCCTTAATCACAATTATCTTTGCTAGTAAAGCAATTAGGGTTAGACTTTTGATAATTAGGGTTTCTAGAAATACAATTAGGGTTCTAGGCTTTATGGTTTTAATTTACTAATTAAGTTTATTTTAATTAGCAATTACAATCTATCGTACGTGTTATTAAACACAGTGACACAATTTCTGACTGATCAAACCTCCGGTTTAGGTTTCCGAATTAGGGTTTTTAATATTGGAAATTAGGGTTTTTCCACAGAAAACTAGGGTTTTCTAAATATTAGGGTTTCCAGAATTTTAATTAGGGTTTACCTAATTAATACATTAATACACGACATAAATTATATTACACACTTATAAAACAATCTCACACTCTAATTTGGATCTCAAATTAGGATTTAACATGATTACTAGGGTTTGGTCAAAATACACCGTAATTGACCAACCATTATCAATATGGTCATACCGTACATATTCATAGCACTGAAAAATCAAAATATAAGTAATATTATATTATTATCCTCATACCTTGACAATAATCCAAAATTAGGGTTTGGATTCCATATCTGATCATTCTTTCATATTTAACATTAATAATTAACGTAAAATATTTAACTTAATAATTTGTACAAAAAAAATTCATATAATAAAATAATTATTATATTTATTCTAGAAAAAATCACTTCATATATTATTTAAATAATATATGATTATATATTCATGGAAAATAATTAATAAAAACATTTCTATATTAAAATTAATTATTATAAAAATATACTTTATAATAATCAATAATTCTAAAATAAATTTACTTGTAAATATTCATGTAATAAATTTATTTTTATTTACCACATAAATACATATACACATAATCTTGTACAAATCCTCATCCTTAAAATAAAAAAAAATTATACACAAAATTTATGATTTATTTATATAGAAAATATTGGGTTGTCACAGCCATCGATGTTGGAATTAAAACCGCTACCATCTCATCTGCAGTATGCCTATTTGGGAAAAGATGCCTCCCTACCAGTCATTGGTTCGATAGATTTAACTGACACAAAAAAAGAGAAACTGCTAAGGGTATTACGAGAGTTTAAAACATCAATCGGATGGACTATAGCGGATATTCGAGGAATTAGTCCGTCATTTTGTATGCATAAGATTTTATTGGAAGAGGGAGAAAAACCAACCATTGAGCAGGAAAGAAGGTTAAACCCCATTATGAAGGATGTGGTGAAAAAGGAGATCATAAAGTGGTTGGATGCCGACATTATTTATCCAATCTCGGACAGTTCATGGGTAAGTCTTGTACAATGCGTACCAAAGAAATGGGGTATGACAGTGGTGAAAAACGACTCTAATGAGCTCATCCCAACTAGAACCGTTACAGGATGGAGAGTATGTATGGATTACCGCAAATTGAATAAAGATACATGCAAGGATCACTTCCCCGTTACAGGATGGAGAGTATGTATGGATTAGCCTAACACCCCCGTTATAAAAAAAATTAATAATAAAATATAATAAAAATAAAGCATAAGTACTTCATTTTGACCTTTGGACTTGGGTAATTGTTTGATTTTAGTCGAATCTAGTTTATTTGAGGAGTTCTCGAGTTTACACTGTATGATGCCTTCTAAGAAATCTATTATGTTTCATATCTTGCTTTTCATCGATTAACATGGTTGTTGAGCACACACACATGGTATTAGTAATACTCCCTCCGTCCCAAGATAAAAGTCTTGGTGGACTTTTCATGCATATTAAGAAGAAGAATAAAATGACAAAATTGCCCATAATAATGTCATTAAATATGGAGAGAGAATTAGAATAAGAAAAGTATGAGATATTTAATGCTACGGGCATAATAGGAAAAAATGTGTAAAAGTTTGGTTATTAAAAGAAAGTGGACATTTAACATAGGACAACCAAAAATAGTAATAAGGACTTTTATCTTGGGATGGAGGGAGTAATAGATTTAGATTTGTTGATTGTTGGGATATTATTGGTCTGCCTTAATATGATGTACTAGCATGTTATTGCAATTTTTCTGAGGCCTAATGAATGTACGATGTCTATTCGATTGCTGAAATTATAACATGTAGATAGTTTTAGGTGTATTCGCATGGTGTGTTTAGTTCTTCGTGTTGTCTTGTGTTTTGTTGCTTGAGGACAAGCAACGATTTAAGTTTGGGGGTATTTGATGATTGGGTATTATACCCATGAATTGGATATCTGTGTGCTTAAATTGTTGTATTCTCGAGTCTTTTAGAAGCATTTTTATTGTGTTTAGTTGTTATTTTGTAAATTCGGGAGACGGAGGGGAAAGTTGGTGATTTGAGCAAGTGAATGGCAATTTCGTAATTAAATGGCAGAGCTGCGTCGGGGCGCTATGACGTGAATTGAACCCAGCGCTGGGGCGTTGGGGTTTGACCGGAAGTGTGACCAGTTGACCAAGGCACGAGTTTTATAGGGGAAGGGAAGTTGATTTGGACTAGGATTGAAGCAACCTGGAAAAGGAGTATATAAAGGCCTCTTTGCTGAAATAAGGAGGATCTACCATAATTGAAGGCTAAGCAAGGGATTACTTGAAGATTGAAGGATTTTCTCTAGAGTTTCTTTTTCTCCTTATTTTTAATTTGTGTAATTCCTTAAGGATGTTTTTCAAAAGATTGATGGTTTTATTATTCGTTATGAACTAATTCTTTTATTAAGACTACCAATTGAACCTTTTATGTCTATGAATTATTTATTTGATTTATTCTAATTATTTATGTCAAAGTGAATTATTTATTATGTCTTGTGCGTATTGATTAATTATTTGGCCAATAATTACCTTGTTACTCTAGAAGGATTCGAAAGAGGAGATCTAGGGTTAGAACTGGGCATGATAATATGTATGCTTAATTATTTGCATGATGAATAATTAGGGTCGTGAATTGAAAATGAATATCTGGTCGCTGCATGTAACAAATTGGGAATTGGAATTGAAGGAGTTTAATTTAATTGTTTTGTATAAGAATATCACAGGATTAATTGGATTAAATAAAAGTTAATTGATCACTTGGGAAAGGGCTTTTGACACTTAGAATTCATGTTAACAATTCAGTAGGTATAACAATTGGGATAGTTGGATAATTGGTTTGTAGTTCGTAATTGGGGATATTGGAGTCTTAACATTATTTATCTGAATTCAATCGTTGAATCTTAGTTTTATTTATTTGATTTAATTTTAGAATAATCTAGTTTTAATTGTTCAACTTAGTTTTCTTATTTCGAAAAATCACGCTTTATGGTTGTTTAAATAAAATTGAATTGATATAGTGCTAGTAGTTGGAATTTATTGATTGGAATTCTCTGTGGGATCGACACTTTATCTTATCACTTCATTACTTGTTGACTGTGTACACTTGCACATATATTTGATTGAGAAATCGACCAACACTAATGTCATTAAGTAATGAGTAAAGTACGTTATGACCATGCACGCATGTATATTAAGACTCATTATGCCTATTGATATATTGGCATGAGCATCGTTTAGTTAATATATGGTTTTCACTTATTCACACATAGTCATAAAAAGGAAATTTCTAAAATATGAACTATTTGAGTAAAGTATACATGTGTTGTCTATATACAAGCATGACTACTGAGTATTGTATAACCAAGTTACGAAGCATGATAACCACATAACTTTTCTATTTCGAAGCCCCATGTAAATTATAAGCTAAAAACTTACAAAGGTAAATTCAAGTATGGTCATGTGTTATGTGTGAAACTCTAGCATGCATGTATGTTAAAATATATGTGTAATTAGTGTGTTAGAGTTGTTTGAAATCAGGAGAGCAAAGCTCAATCCTGGTCTGGCCAGGGGATAACGTAGCTGCGACATCCCTAAGCCTAGACCAGGCGCTGCTACGCCGTCCTGCAATCTGGCCAAGATTATGTTTTTGATCTGAAATTCAAGGCATGTTTATATAATTTCTTTACCTTGTAATATATGACCAATATTCCATATAATGTGTTGAGAAGCATGCTATGTGATGACGTGATTTTTATAAGTGTAGACTCATATTAGTTTACATATACTAATTGAAAAGATCGACTTGTTAACGTTAGGTCATTTCAACGCAAGTTAATTAAAGCTAGAATTAAATTGTAGCTGAGCAAACAGGCAAGTTCCGTAACCTTACTCAAATTTATATTGAGCAAGTTTCCTTGAACTTCACTCTTTGGTTGTGCAAGTTCCTTGAACCATACTTTTATTGTGCAAAGTATCCTAACCTTTGCATTTACTTTATGCAATGGACATGAGTAAGAAAGTTATTCATTTAGGCTTGAACTTTATTTCTAAGCATGTTATTAAGTGGTTTAATTACCTTACAATTATTCCACATCGATATTATTGATATTCGCACTTAGTGCACTTGAGTTCATACAGTCTTGGAATTGTACATCGTTTAAAGTTCTATAATTCTTGAACTGTATTAGATAGAGTCTGAACCTTTGTTCGGTCAGACAAGTGTATAAATTTTTATAAAAGCTATCCAAACCAATTGATGGTAAGGATTCTTAGACTAAAAGAACACCCCTTTTATGATATGGGAGTACCCCATGTATCTAATATAAGATACAAAGATCAGATTTAAATGTTATACATCATGGTGTACGTGAGGCTGATTCCCTCAAGTACTTATTCTGTAGCCAGTAACCAAAGGGGCAATTAGCTATTTATTCCATTGGAGTGTTATAGTTCAAAGTCTACTTGACTAACAGTTATTCTAAAAGCAATCACTATCTTTGCTTCTAATATTCATATTGTTGAATCCTTCAGATATTCATATTGTTGAATTCATTGTCAGATATTTCCCATTCATCATGATATATCCTTATTGTTGTATTTAAACTTGTTGAGAAAACTTGTTGCTCATCCTTGCTATATCATGAATTATATTGCAGCTAAGCCCGAGACTTCAGGAAAGGACAAGGGTAAAGGAAAGATATAGGATAGTGGCAAGGAGCAGGCTTTACCTTATGCCTAGTTTAAATTATTATTATGTAATATGAACCCTAATGTTTATTTTAGAGTATGTTTGTAAGATTGTATTAAGGTAATCGAATCTTGGGACTAGTAACACCTTTTGAATGAACGACATACGTTTATTATATTTTGCATTTCAGTTATTGTATGTTGTTTAGAGGTGGATGTTTGTATTTTATCGTGATGACCGAACCAGGGTCAGAGGACCCAGATTCGGGGGTGTCACAAGAATCCTTAACCATTTAGAGCCCTTATCACTCCGGACTCCATATAAGGGCCAACTTACTAAACATGCCCAATCCAATCGAACCACACTAACTGCTCTGGGCTCTAGCCCAATGGACTCGAAGGCCCAAGCTCGAACATCATAGCTTAGAACAGGACTCCGGCCCATAGGGCTCGGAAGTCTGAACTCGAACACCTTCAACATCCAACATGGCTTCGGCCCAATGGGCCCAATCTCCTCGACCCCAGCCCAGGCCTTCAACCTATATGAGGGTCGGTAAAACATTCCCGAACATTGCCTCCAGTTTCTTATTATAATATACTTATAATTAGAGACTTGAAGAGTCATGACAGGAAATGATGAGTTGTATTGGGAATCCAAACAGTTACTCTTCATTTTTTGAAATGGTACACGCTTTCCTAGAGTTAGACCCCACCTGCCATAAATATCCGCCCTTAGGATTCGTGTTGCCTTACTATAAAATGCCCAAAACAACCGCTACTGTCACTTTTTAAAAGGTTTCCTCATTTCAAATTCTGCTCTCAAATTCTTCGGCAAGGGCGATTTTCGGTGAGCACCTTACTTCACCAAACTTCTCTGATTCCAATTTTTTAGCTTGTTTTTGCTTTTGAAATCTCACATTTTCCCCTCATCCTTCTCAAATGGCTGATTCTAGCATTCCTCCCCTCACTGAGCCTGTTCTACCAACTGTTACCACCACCATCGCCGCCGGTGATCTAATTTCGGTCAATTTACCGACAGCCCCCACTAGCACCACTACAGAAAGTGTCGAATCCAAGATCCGAAGCCTTTATGTATCTGAAGCCGATTTTTCCCATGTGAACACCAAATCTACCATCACCTCATCCCAACTGTCCGACATCTGAACCGTGTTCAATATTCCCAAAGAGTACAAACTTCGGGTTCCCGAGCCGAAAGAAAGGATGTTCTGGCGCCCTGCAGGTGATTGGGTCGCCATTCCTCTCTACGCTTTGAGGTATGGGGTTCAGTTCCCCCTCCATGAATTCATCTCATATTTCCTCTGCTTTGTTGGGATGGGGTTTGCCCAGCTGGTGCCGAACTCATACATCCACATCATCAGCTTCATCGCCCTGTGCTAGGAGGTTGACATCACTCATTGGCTTGATTTCTTTTTTATTCTATTTTCCGTTGTCCGATCAAAGGAACCTGGCCTTCAGCAACTGAACCGTGTATCCGGCTGAGCCACCTTCATGAAGAGCCCCTCTAGCAATAAGGGTTGGCATCCATAGTGGTTCTTTATGAAGGGGAACAACCTCAAACTCCTACCGAACTGGGCCAACCCCGAAGACCCTATTGCAAAGGTTACCAAATTCCCGAAGGATCGAGCCGACGCTTTTAAGAAGTTTTACAAGTTATTGCAGAAAACTTACTGGGGTCTGGAGGTCGTATCCAAAGATGTCTGGCCCTACAAACACGACCATAAGTTACAATCCTCGAACCCTCTCATATCTTAACTTTATCTTCTATTATCTCTTTAATTATTGTCTTGTCTGCTTTGCAGTAACCATCTTCAAACCGAGGGGGCTGATGCATCCTTGATGCCTCTGTTGGTCTTGACTGAACCCATCCGCCCCCCATCCGCAGATGACTCTCCCCAAGACTTGTTGGGTAAATCTAGTTACACACAACATGCAAGTATACGTGGTCAACAAGTAATATAATAGTAAGTAGAATATCGTTCCCTCAGAGACTTAGTAAGAATTTAACCCTCATAATTACCAATTTCCTATTAATCATAATTTTATTAAACTAATCAATTTCCAATTTGTAACTAACAGTATTAAAACTATTAAAATCACCACACAATCAATAAACGCTAAAAACTAAATTTTAAAACAAATAATGGAGAATTAGGCTTTCGACTTCACTCTAAGCATCACTTAGATTATTACACCTTTATTCATGTTTAACTCACTATCCCAGTTTATTAATCAAGAACACGTATGTAGAACTAGCCACCTCTCGATGTACTAATACCGTATTAACCCAAATCCACAATGAAGATAGAATTAAGTTAAACACCTTAATTAACTAACTCACTATATCTCTATGTGAATTACAACTAAAGAAGGTTTAAGTTCAAGTTCTTTATCTGATTACATGTGATATCAAGCATATCTCTACCCTAACATTCATCAAGATTATGTTCATTCACATAAATCAAGAACACATGCTATATTAACTAAGTCTAGACTCATATTTCATCTCTCGAGTTCATACAAATCCACAAAGAATCGTTGATCAGACAATTCCTAAATTCACGCTCAAATTAATATAGATAAACCGGATAATAGCTTATTAAACTGAAATCAAAGATAACATAATCATCGTTCCACTTAAAGCTCCGTCTTAAGCCTAAAAAGTAACTAGTTTATAATAAATGAAATAATAACTGAATAAATCAAAGATATCATCTTCTCAATTACAGAAATAAACTAAAGTAGAAGAATAACGCAAATCACCCTTCACTTTAGTCTCAATCCGCAATCAACATTGTTCTTCAAAATCTTCACTCCGTTGCTCGCATCATATCCTTTTTACTCCCCTTCATAAGTACATAGAATTTCCATTGTTCATGGTAAAAATATCATTAAGTCAAAGCATGCCAATATTGTGCACCATCTTCTTCACAGTTGTTGGTTGATTTCACAATCAAAGCAAACGTGCAAGTATACACGATCAACAAGTAATACAGTGATAAATTAGAGTGTCGCTCCCTCAGAAAATTCCAATTAATAAATTCCAACTACTAGTACTGTATCAATCCAATTTTATTTAAACAACCAAAAATTGTGATTATTAAAGCTAAGAAAACTAATTGTAAATATAACAACAAATTATTCTAAAAGAAAACAAAGAACAAATTAAGAATTATTTGAATGCAGATGAATGATAAATAAAACTCCAATTTCCTAAAATATGATTATTAAATCAATTATCCAATTATCCTAATTATTATGTCTACTGAATTGTTAACAGGAATTCTCAAATGCCAAAAGCCCTCTCTTGAGTGATCAATTGCCTTCTATTTAACCCAGATTAATTTTGCTATATCTCTATGCAAAACAATTAAATTAAACTCGATACAAACCCAATTCCTTATATGTTACATGCGGAAAATAGATATTCTCTTTCTATTCACAAACCTAATTATTCACTGTGCAAATAACTAAGTCACATGTCACCCTGCCCAGTTCTAATTCTAGAATTCCTGTCTCGATTCCTTCTAGAGTAACACGGTAATTATTGGCCAGATAATTAATCAATAAATACATGATGAACAATTCACTTCAACATAAATAATTGGAATAAATTAAATAATCAATCCATAACCATAAAAAGGTTCCATTGGAATCTTAATAAAAGGAATTAGTTCATGACAGAAATAAAAATCACAAATAATTGATAAATCATCCTTAATGAGTTACATAATTTTTAAAAGAATAAAGAAGAAGAAGAACTCCAAGTTGTAAGCCTCCAGATCTACCCTTGCTCCTTGTTCAATCCCCCTAATTGTGTAGAATAGAGTCCCAATTCAATGTAAAGAATCAATTTATATTTACTTGCCCAATTCCACAAATCCTAGTCCAAATATGCTTTCAATACACTCCATAACAAAGTCAAACAGCAAGTCAGACCAGCCCATGTCGGATCCATGAGCGCGCGCCCCTGTCCGGGTCAACCGAAGACCAGCGCCCCAACGCTATATTTTGCCTTTGAGGCAGCGCCCCGGCGCTAAGGTGCAGAAGCCACTTCTCTTGCCTTTTTCAATCCCACAGCTTCCAAACGTCCCAACAGCACACAATCCTGCCACAACCCAGCTTAAACAAGTAAAATGATTCTAAAATGCTTCGGACACACAACAAATTAAGGTCAAACATAATCAATTCATAGGTATATTACCCAATCATCAAATACCCCCAAACTTAAATCGTTGCTTATCCTCAAGCAACAAAACACAACCAACACAAATAACTAGACATCATGCAAATGCAAACTAACTAAATGACTTTAATTCCAGTAATTCAATAGTTGACGAATATTAATAGGCCTCAGAAAAATCAAAAAACATGCTAATACCTCATGATAAAGTAGATCAATAATATCCCAACAATCAATCAATCAAAATCTGTTATTACTGATATTGTGAGTGTGTGTTCAACAACCATGCTAACCAATGACAAGCAAAAATCTGACAGGTAATAAAGTTCATATCAAGCTTCGTACAGTCCAACTCAAGAGCTCATCAAATAAACTAGATTCAACCGAAATAAAACAATCACTAAAACTCAGGGGTCAACATGAAGTACTTATGCTATTCATATTATTGTTTTTTTTAGACGGGGGCATTTCGCACTTTTCTCGCTTTATTTATTTATTTATTTTTTTTAAACCATAACTATGCATTGTTTTATTTCCTTAGGCTTTTCAATGCTACCTTACCGAGCTTTCGACCAATGACTCCCAAGCCATTAAGACCTTAGGGCGCTAGGTGTAGAGACAATCCCCTCGGGCTTAATTACTCAAGTAACAAAGGCCACAAAATTAGACAAGCATGCCACGGTGTTTATTAATTTTTTTAGCTTATATATTTCATATATTTTCCCCCAAACTTTAGTTCATGCCTAAATTCAGTCTTCACTAACTACTTAACTTGCTCTTTCATTTCACTAGTATTCATCCTGTAGAACACCATTATCTATCCATTTAAACTATCATAGCTAACATGGTCATTTTTCAAATTGTTCTATCCTTATAACATCAGTGTCAAATAGATAGAGATTCAAATCATCTCAAGAACATCATATCACTGACTTAACAATCCTTACTAGACTTGTTCATGCAATTTTAAGTTCATCATTGGCCTTCAAATATACTCACTATCAAAAGCTGGAATTAACATTCAATCCTAAACGTAACATTTATAAAAATTAAAACAATCACAACTATTAACAAACACAATTTACTCATGCAAATAAAAATTAAACTAAACAACTACCCCCAAACTTATCTAGAGCAATGTCCTCATGCGAAAGATAAAACAAGATAAAACAGAGGACTTCCCTGATGAGCCTAAGCCTCGGGTAGAGCATCATCATCCTCGCTCATCTCTAGATCAGAAGGGGGAAAAACTGGTAGGATTGGGGTAGTTGGGAACTGGCTGAGACTAACACCTGGAAACAGCTGGGCATTCATCGCATTCTGTGCAGTAAATTGATCAACCAAGTATTTATAGATCACATCTTGGAGCTCAAACAAGCGGACATTTTGGGCTTCAATATTGTAGAACCAACCATTGACTTCTCTTTGAACAGCTTCGGGAACCACACCTCGATACACTACAGACGAGGGACCATAAGTAGGTGGAGCCTGGGGTGGTGGAGCTTGAGATTGTTCAGCTTGGGGAATTATGAAACCCAATCCCCTAGGGTGGTTTGCTCCACCAGTCCACACTTTGTACTTGTTGATCAACTTGTGGTCCAGCACTGGCATAGGCTTTTGAATCATCTCGTCTGACTTCCATTTGACGCCGAACTTAGCACATAATACGCAGATGAGAGACGAATGTGGTAACCCTCCAGTGGTACTTCCATGAGATGCTCGGAGGAAAGATTGCAAAATGAGATGGCCCACATCAATTTTAAATCCTTTGATGATTGAGTATAGAAGGACTGCACATTCCCTGGTAACATAACTCATATGGGTGCATGGCATGAGTTTTGTGCAAATGAACGCATAACATGCCTTCCCATATAAGCTGAGATTCGATAGTGGGAAAGTCATGTTTCCGCGTTCATGTACTGTCCATGTGGTGCCCGGCTGACAAAGTTCACGAATTATCTGCTCATAATCCGGCCCATCACTAACAAGACTGGTATACTCATCATGAAAACCCTCCACTGGCAGTTGATAATACTCATTGAAGTCCTCTTCGCAGATTTCCACTGTTTTGCCCCTTACAAATACCGTATAATGATCATGTTTGGGCACGTTGGCGTAAAATTCTTTCACCACTGCAATTACTGCTGGATCGGGCTGCTCGATAAGTGTGAACCAGTTCCTCTCGGCTATCATGACTGCCATGTTTCCATCCTTTGATTGATCCGGTCTCAACCCACGCTCTGAAACTAATGACCGAGTAGCCATTCGGTTGTATCTTTCCTGAGCCACAAGACTGACAAAACGACGGCTGTCAAATCTCGGAGGTGGAGTCGAGGCGGTCCCTGAACCTTCACCACGCTGATGTTTGGATGCCATGACAGAAATTCTGCAATTACAAGCATATATATGTATTAGCATCGAACAGAATTGGAATTTGGATAAACTTATGTATGACTTTCCCCCCAAACTTTATAATATATGTCAAAATTGAATACATTGGTGGGGATGAGACTTGACACAAAAACGCAGGCGCATGCACAATAGTACCAATTGGAGTCATGGACTCTTCTGTTTCGAGAATGAACAAAAGCCACAAAAGAGATGCCCTCAAGAGTTGTCATGGAGTGCAATAGGAGACATGCATGTATCAATATAGTGTAATTCACCCCACTCTAAGATACTATGTGCAATGATAGCCATGTGCTACAGTAGATTGAAATCATTGTGGTGGCAAGAAGGTCCAGAATGATAGTGCTTGGACATGGTGGTATGTGTGCATGTGGACAAGATCAATGACTCAGGCAAATTATCAAACACCTTGTGGGTGTGCAATGTATCCCTAGAATTCAAACATGTATAATAACATACGCTCCCAATTTAAGAATTAACACATATGTGCCGTATAAGATATTCAAGATCAGGAGATTGACATGCTTCGATGTTGGTGTAAAAAGATATGAATTTAGTAGAATATGTAAATACCCACAACATCATTAGATAGCTTTGTGCCCCAAAGTTCAAATATAATTCAAGACATACCTGGTTAGATCTTGTTGCAATAGAATGAGAAAGATGAAATTTATGGAACACAGGAGAACAATGGATCGTATAAATCTGATTTGAATTATGAAATTGTTATTAGCACTTTTCAGTTACACTGTGAAGGTAATGGAGGCGTGTGGCATGGAATTAAAAGAGAAGAGAGGTTGAAATAGAAGAGAAGCGTAACCGTCCGGTATTTGAGTTCAAACAGGAGTCTGGAATGCATCCTCAGCGTCGGGGCGCAGCAATATCATAGGCAGACAACGCCGGGGTGCTAGAGGTCAGAGGCTTGGGTACCGGGATAGCGCCGGGGCGCTAGGCTCTAACTCAAACGGAGCACCGAGGCGCTTGAGTACAGTAGCTTGTATACGGGGCTAGCACTGGGGCGATATTGCACAAGCATTGTGCAGCGCCGAGGCGCTGTAGGTCAGTAGGTTCATGAATTACATAGCGCCGGGGCACTGGGGGTCCGTAGGTGAAAGAACTCCAAGCCTCACTCACACTTCTTTGAACCTGCAACATGAGACTTTATTAATAAACCTATGCCACCAGGATTCACTCAAGACTCAATCACCCACAATGTTGACTAACTCTACTACCTAATACTAAAATAGAGAATTGATATGCACTAGATAAAAAGAGTAAAATAAAATAATCTAAGAATAAAAATAAAATATAAAATGATTGGGTTGCCTCCTAATAAGCGCTTGGTTTACTGTCGTCGGCCCGACTTTGCTGGTATGCTCAATTTTCCACCGGGTTGGAGAGGTTCATGACCGTTGTTTGACGTTCAATAGGTCCACTCCAATAATGTTTGAGTCTTTGACCGTTAACCTTGAATGTGCAATTTGAATTTGGTTTTTTGATCTCAATGTTACCGTGTGGTGCAACAGACACGACTGTAAAAGGACCTGACCAACGTGATTTCAGTTTCCTAGGAAATAACCGTAATCTTGAGTTGAAAAGAAAGACTTGTTAGCCCGGTTCAAACATTTTATCGAGAATTTTCTTATCATGCCATGCTTTGACTTTCTCCTTGTAGAGTTTTGTGTTTTCATAAGCGTTGAAACTGAATTCATCCATCTCGTTCAACTGCAGTAACCTTTTCTCACCTGCTGCTTGTTCATCAAAATTGAGCTTTCGAATGGGCAAGTGTGCACTATGTTCTAGCTCGACTGGGAGGTGGCACGCCTTTCCATAAACCATTCGATAAGGTGGCATACCGATCAGATTCTTGTATGCTATACGATATGCCCATAGAGCATTGTCAAGACGTAAAGACTAATCTTTTCGTGACGGATTGACCACCTTTTCTAGAATTCTCTTAACCTCCCTATTCGAGACCTCAGCTTGGCCATTGGTTTGGGGATGATACGCAGCTGCGATTTTATGATGAACCCCATACTTCACCAATAATTTTGTGAACTATTTGTTACAGAAATGTGTTCCCTCATCACTTATTATTGCCCGCAGAGTCCCAAATCGCGTGAAGATATTTTTCTTTAAGAATCGAAGGACGAAGTTAGCATCATTGGTGGGCAAAGATGTGGCTTCAACCCATTTGGAAACATAATCCGTTGCCAACAAAATATACCGATTATTAAAAATGAGGGGAACGGCCACATGAAATCGATTCCCCAAACGTCAATTAGTTCTACCTCTAATATAGTGTTTAGTGGCATTTCATTTCGCTTGGAGATATTACCTACGCGTTGGCATCGATCACACTTTAGTACATAGAGATACGCGTCCTTGGATAACGAAGGCCAGTAAAATCCTGATTATAACACCTTGGCCGCAGTTCGATCACCGGATTAATGACCTCTATAATCCGATGAGTGGCAATGACCCAATATACTGTCCATCTCTTCATGTGGCACACACCATCTAATCATTTGATCTGCGCAGGCTTTAAACAAGAACGGTTCATCCCAATAGTACTGCTTCACGTCATGGAGGAATTTCTTTCTTTTTTCAAGTTCAAATCCAGTGGTAGTACTTTAGCAACCACATAGTTCACATAATCAGCATACCAAGGCAGTGTTATGGTCACTCGTAGAAGTTGTTCGTTCGGAAATTTTTCGTTAATCAATGCATTTTCCTTCCTCTGCACCCCATCATTTTCCAACCGCGAAAGATGATCCGCTACTTGATTTTCTGTACCCTTTCTATCCCGAATCTCCAAATTAAATTCTTGAAACAATAACACCCACCGTATTAACCTCGGTTTGGCATCCTTTTTCTCGATCAAATATTTGATTGTAGAATGATCCATGTAGACAATGACCTTGGTTCTGATGAGGTATGTTCTGAATTCGTCGAAGGCGAACACAACTGCAAGTAGTTCTTTTTCGGTGGTTGTGTAGTTCAACTGAGCATCTGTTAATGTCTTGTTTGAGTAATTGATTGTATGGAAAATTTTGTTGTGACGTTGACCCAAAACTGCTCCCACTGCATAGTCGCTGACGTCGCACATCAATTCGAATGGTAAAGACCAATCGGTCACCATAATGATTGGAGCAGATACTAACTTCTTCTTTAAAATCTCGAATGCCTCGATATATGACTGATCTATTTTGAAGGGCACATCTTTCTCTAACAAGGAACACAAGGGTTTTGAAATTTTTGAAAAATCTTTGATGAAACGTCTGTAGAAACTCGCATGTCCCAAGAAGCTCCGTATTCCTTTCACAGATGATGGAGGTGGTAATTTCTCAATAGTCTCAATCTTTGCTTTATCCACCTCTAATCCTGCTGCAGAAACCCTATGCCCGAGAATAATCCCTTCCTTCACCATAAAGTGGCATTTTCCCCAGTTAAGAACCAGATTAGTCTCCACGCACCGTTTCAATACAAACATCAGATTTTGCAAGCAAAGGTTAAAGCTTTCACCAAACACAGAAAAATAGTCCATAAATACCTACAAATTTTTCTCGACTATGTCAGAGAAGATCGCCATCATGCACCGCTGAAAGGTTGCTGGTGCATTGCATAAACCAAAAGACATTCGCTGAAATGAAAACGTACCGTATGGGCATGTGAATGTCGTTTTCTCTTGATCCTCCAATGCTATAGCAATTTGATTATATCCAGAACAACCATCCAAGAGACAATAGAACTGATGTCCCGCTAACCTATCCAACATCTTATCAATGAATGGCAAGGGGAAGTGATCCTTGCGTGTGGCTTTATTTAACTTGCGGTAGTCCATGCATACTCTCCATCATGTAACTATTCGAGTAGGGGTGAGCTCATTCGCCTCATTCTTCACCACTGTCATACCCCCTTTCTTTTGTACGCATTGTACAGGACTTACCCATGAACTATCTGAGATTAGGTAAATAATGCCAGCATCCAACCACTTTATAATTTCTTTTTTCACCACCTCCTTCATGATGGGGTTTAGTCTTCTTTGCATCTCAATGGTTGGTTTCGCCCCCTCTTCCATTAAGATTTTAAGCATGCAAAATGATGGGCTAATACCTCAAATGTCCGCTATAGTCCACCCAATTGCTGTTTTGAATTCTCGCAAGACCCGTAGCATTTTCTCCTTTTGCGTATCAGTCAATTCTGTCGAAACAATAACTGGTAGGGTATCGTCTTTTCCTAGGTAAGTATATTTCAGATGGGGTGGTAATGGCTTTAATTCTAGCACCTGTGGCTCTTCTATTGATGGTTTGAACTTTTTACCTTCCACTTCGGGCCTCTCTATGGTGTCGAAGGATTGAGTGCTTTTCTGAAAAACTGATGGTGTGTCTAGCCATTTGACGTATTTGATATCCTCTTCAATACCATATTCGTCTGCCCTGAGCAAAATAGATTCAAGTGGGTCCTCCGAAAAAATTGTGCTAAATTTATGATTCACCAATTCCTCCATGATATCAACCCGCATACATTCACCTTTTTCTTTTGGGTACAACATTGAATTGAAAACGTTAAAGGTGACCTGTTGTTCTTCAACTCGCATTGTCAATTCACCTTTTTGAACATCAATCAATGTTCTGCCTGTCGCCAAAAATGGTCGCCCAAGAATGATCGGGATTTCACTGTCCACTTCACAATCCAGAATACAGAAATCCGTAGGGAAGATGAATTTATCCACTTTTACTAACACATCTTCAACTATACCTCGTGGATATGTAACCTATCTATCCGCTAACTGCAAACTGATATTTGTTGGGCGTGGAGCCTGAAGTCCGAACTGGCTATAGACGGATAATGGCATTAGATTTATACTGGCCCCCAAATCACATAAAGCTCATCTCAAAAACTAATTTCCAATCTCGCACGGGATATTAAAGCTACCTGGATCCTTGAGCTTCGGCGGTAACTTATTCTAAATGATAGCATTGCATTCTTTCGTCAATGCTACTGTCTCGAATTCGCCTAATTTCCTCTTTTTTGACAAAACCTCCTTCATAAACTTCGCATAACTCGGCAACTGTTCCAAGGCTTCGGCGAATGGGATGTTGATATGCAATTTCTTGAAGATATCCAAGAATCGTGAGAACTGCTTATCTAACTTGGATTTCTAAAATCTCTGTGGTTACGGTATGGGGGGCATTGTAATGGTTGGTTTCGAATTTTTCTGCTGCGAGGTCTCCTATTGACGCTTTTAGGTCTCCACTACTTTCTCTGTTTCATTTGATGCCTTGTCCTCCTTTTCCCTATCCGTGACTGACTCTTGTAATTCTTTTCCACTTCATAGAGTTACCGCCTTACAATGCTTGTCTCTGCCCGGGTTTTTCTCGGTGTCGCTCGGAAGTGTTCCAAGTGGTTGGTTATTCAATGCATGTGCCATTTGTCCCATTTGATTTTCCAGATTTTTGATCGATGCATTCTGACTTTGTAATACTCAGCTCCATTTGACTAAATCTCTTATCACTATCCTCACTCCTTTTCTCAGTTGCCTTAACGAATCTTTCCAAAGCTTCTTCCCAACTTGCTTTCCGCATAGGTTGTTGTGTCTGGTTTTAAAACAAAGGATTGTTTAGTTGTCTTGGTGCCTGTTCTACAGCTTGGTTGTTACTCCATGAAAACCCAGGATGATTTCTCCACCCCGGATTATATGTATTTTGATTCGGATAAGGCTGAGTAGACCGACTATAACTCCCCACATACTGTGCTGCTTCAGCATTGATGGCACATTGATCCGTAGTATGACCCCCAGCACAAAGTTCACAAACCATTGCTTCCTGCTGAGTGGATTGTGGACGCAATAATTCTATCTGCTTAGCCATTGCGGTCACTTGCACTTGTAATGATGTTATCGCATCCACATCATACTTTCCCGCTATTTTCGGAGGATTAGACCTCATCATGGGCCACTGATAATTTTTGGTGGCCATAGTCTCTAACAACTGAAATGCCTCATCAAGATTTTTAGACATAATCACTCCTCCTGCTGCTGCATCAATACTTGCCCTTGTGGATGATTGTAAACCATCAAAAAATATCCCCAATTGCATCCACTGTGGAATTCCATGGTTTGGGCATTTGCGAAGCATATCCTTAAACCTTTCCCACGCCTCATACAATGATTCTGAATCAAACTGTGCGAAGGTATGAATATCATTCCGTAGTTTTGCTGACTTTGCTGGTGGGAAAAACTTAGCTAGGAATTTTTGAGCTAAGTCGTCCCAAGTGTGGATTGAGTCAGGAGGCTGAGAGTATAACCAACTTCGTGCTTTGTATTTTAAGGTAAATATAAACATCCTCAACCTTGTAGCATCTTCTGATACGTTGTTGAATTTGAAGGTGTCGCAAACTTCCAAGAAACTCAAGATATTCTCATTCGGATCATCTAACGAACTACCCCCAAACTGACATTGATTCTAAAGCATTTGAATGGTTGCTGGTTTGATCTCAAATGTGTTAGCATTGATTGCCGATCTCCTAATGCTTGACTGTATATCTGTGACATTCGGCATGGCATAATCCCGAAGTAGTTTCTGATCGTTCCCTGCCATGTTCACTGGAATTTCTTGTTCCTCCAGTTTTTCTTCCTCGGGTGATACCGCACTAGTCGATTTCCTTTTCCAGAACTTCCTTTCAATCTCGTCTATATAAGGAAAAAGTTCCCTTCTTGCCCTTGATCTAGTGTGCATACAGTCGCAAAGAATTCCTACGAAAACAAGAAGAAAAATAAGTAACGTTTAAATTAAGACCAAATTGATTATAACTAATATGGAATTAATATTAACAAAGAATTCCCCGGTAACGGCGCCAAAAACTTGTTGGTTGATTTCATAATCAAAGCAAACGTGCAATTATACACGATCAACAAGTAATATAGTGATAAATTAGAGTGTCGATCCCTCAGAAAATTCCAATTAATTAATTCTATCTACTAGTACTGTATCAATCCAATTTTATTTAAACAACCAAAAATTGTGATTATTAAAGCTAAGAAAACTAATTGTAAATATAACAAGAAATTATGCTAAAAGTAAACAAAGAACAAATTAAGAATTATTTGAATGCAGATGAATGATAAATAAGACTCCAATTTCTCCAAATATGATTATTAAATCAATTATCCAATTATCCCAATTATTATGTCTACTGAATTTTTAACAGGAATTCTCAAATGCCAAAAGCCCTCTCTTGAGTGATCAATTGTCTTCTATTTAACCCAGATTGATTTTGCTATATCTCTATGCAAAATAATTGAATTAAACTCGATACAAACCCAATTCCATATATGTTACATGCGGCAAATAGATATTCTCATTCTATTTACAAACCTAATTATTCACTGTGCAAATAACTAAGTCACATGTCACCCTGCCCAGTTCTAACTCTAGAATTCCTCTCTCGATTCCTTCTAGAGTAACACGGTAATTATTGGCCAGATAATTAATCAATAAATACATGATAAACAATTCACTTCAACATAAATAATTGGAATAAATTAAATAATCAATCCATAATCATAAAAGGTTCCATTGGAATCTTAATAAAAGGAATTAGTTCATGACATAAATAAAAATCACAAATAATTGATAAATCATCCTTAATGAGTTACACAATTTTTAAAAGAATAAAGAAGAAGAAGAACTCCAAGTTGTAAGCCTCCAGATCTACCCTTGCTCCTTGTTCAATCCCCCCAATTGTGTAGAATAGAGTCCCAATTCAATATAAAGAATCAATTTATATTTACTTGCCTAATTCCACAAATCCTAGTCCAAATATGCTTCCAATACACTCCATAACAAAGTCAAATAGCAAGTCAGACTAGCCCATGCCGGATCCACGCGCGCGCGCCCCTATCCGGGTCAACCGAAGACCAGCGCCTCGACGCTATATTTTGCCTTTGAGGCAGCGCCCTGGCGCTAAGGTGCAGAAGCCACTTCTCTTGCCTTTTTCAATCCCACAGCTTCCAAACGTCCCAACAGCACACAATCCTGCCACAACACAACTTAAACAAGTAAAATGATTCTAAAACGCTTTGGACACACAACAAATTAAGGTCAAACATAATAAATTCATAGGTATATTACCCAATCATCAACATTCGTAGTTGGTAATTACTTAATGAATATATCAATCAAATTATCACATGATTATATATGCTTGATATCAATATGCCATTCTTCTGGGGCTCATGTGTATAAAATAATTTTGGTGCAATATGCTTGGTTCTATCACCCTTTGGATAAAATAATCTCAAATCAATAGTCTAACGAAGATAACATAAAATATGTTTAATTTCATTACAATGTCTTCGAGTTTGTGCATAACTATACATTGCTAGTAAGTTAACTGCAAATGTTATATCAGGTCTTGTAAAATTTGCAAGATACATCAAAACATCAATTGCACTAAGATATAGTACTTCATGACCTTATATATGGTACTTCTGGACCAAAAGTTTCTTTATTATTTTCTTGTGGTCAAAACGGATCTTTCTTGATATCAAGTGACCAACCCATCATTGGAGTACTCAGAGGATTAACATTATTCATTTAAAGTTACTTTAGGACTTTTTCTATGTATGTTGATTGATGAACAAGAATTCTATAGTTCAATTTGTAGGCCAAGACAAAATTTTGTCTTACTAATATCTTTCATCTCAAATTTGTTGTTTTTGTCGACTCTTCTAGAGCAAGATCTTTCATCAATAAAAACAATAATAATAGCAAATCCAAATTATGATCTTTTGATAAAAATGCATGGACAAATTGGATTATTCTCAAATCCTTCTTTCAAAAGATATCCACTCATGAGATTATACCATAATATGCATCTGGATTGCTTTAACTCATATAAGAATCTTTGTAGCTTGATAGAATACATACTTCGAGATGTAGAATTATATGCTTCAGACATTTTATATCCTTCAGGTATTTTCATGCAGATATCATTATCTAATGATCCATACAGATATGATGTAATAACATCCATTAATTTCTCTTGCTACCACGCTAATTAAAAATCTAAATGTAATAGCGTCCATTATAGAGCATATGTTTCTTCATAATTAATACCATATCTCTGCGAGAAACCTTGTGTTACAAGTCGTGCTTTGTACCATATAATTTCATTTTTCTTATTTCGTACAAATACTGTAAAACCCCAACTTTTTGAATAAAGATTAATTTTCTATAAATATTATTTTTGAATATTATAGAGTGAAATTGATATAATGTTATAGTTGTGGGTAATGTTTATAAATTTTGCAAAGTACGCAAGTTGTTATATAATATTCGATTGGTCGGGGAATATTCGTTTTAACAGGGAATATTCGTACAACGGCATAATCATTGGTGGACCCCACAACGGAATTATTGTCGGATTGAGAAAACGACAAAAATACTTTATGAAAATAACAGCGGAAGTTTTACCGTTAACTGTTGAAACACCCGGTGTTAAAAGTACAGTAATATGCGTGGTTGCATAGTAGCACACGATATTAATTATTGATTCTTACGTGATAAGTCACTCAGTTTTATTGATATTATTAATGTAATAATACAAAAAATCTTTTTATATAAAACAGAATACTTTTATAAAGTTATTCTATAAATAGAATATATTATATTCTATTATGCATAGTGTTGCATAGTGTCTGCATAGTATTTTGTATAGTAAAATATTTTTATATAAAACAAAATACTTTTATAAAGTTATCTATTTTATTAGACAATAATTAGAATATATTATATTTTATTATGCATAGTGTTTATATAGTGCCTGCATAGTGTTTGCATAGTAAAATCTTTTATAAAGTTATTCGTTTTATTAGATTATAAATAGAATATATTATATTTTATTCAAAAGATTTTGCTTTAAATATGGACCATTAGATTAAAGTAAATCAATCTGGACCGTTCATGAGTTAGTTACTATGCAGTCTATTTTTCTATAAATAGAAGCTCATTCCTTCATTATATTCTTACGAATTCACTGAAACTCTAGAGAGATAAACTATAGAGAAAAAGAAGAAAGTATTCTGCTACTTCACTACTTATATATCCAGTACTCTTCTTCTTAAGGTAGGGAATATTATTTGTTGTACTCGTAAGGGGTGTTATTCTTTTGTATTCATGAAGAGAACTTATGTTATTGCATTCTTTATTATTCTGTTAGAATAACCTGTATACGCGGGCTACCCTATACTTGGTGAAATTATTCTATTATTCTGTCTTTACTATTCTGTTGGAATATCCTGTCTGTACGTTTTACGCCGGAACTGATTCCGTCTTTATTATTATGTTGGAATATCCTGTCTGTGCATTTTATGCCGGACTTGATTCCGTCCTTGTTAGTATTCTGTTGGAATAACATGTCTATGCGAAGTACCGCATGCATGGTGATTTCTGTTGTTATTCCATTCTTTATTATTTTGTTGGAACATCCTGTTGGTGCGAATTTTGCCTAACCTGGTTTCGTTATTTAGTATTCTGTTGGAATAACCTATCTATGCAAAGTACCGCATGCATTGTGATTTCTTTTGTTATTCCATTCTTTATTATACTCAGTTGGTTAAAGTTTTGACTTCTATACTCTATGAAATTAGTGGAATATCCTTGATATTTGCGCTTCATCCATTATCTTTTCATGGAAATATTCTTCTGAGAATTCTTGAATTTTACTCTACAAAGAAGTATCATGTTGACAATTTTGACATTATTAGTTCCTGATAAATTAATTCTTGAACTTGTTTGATTAAATTCTTATATCATTGTCATCATCCTCATGTTTATATTTTTTTAAAGTCATCTGTGGCCTGTAGTGCATAGATAGACTTGGTATGATTATGACTAGGGATTATTCGGTATAATCGTGACCGTAATGTTACAAATGATGTGGTAAAAGTCCTCATTGGCCCGTAGTGCATTGATGGACAGCTATTGGCATGATCATGACCATTAATGAATACACAAATATTCTTGGCCCGTAGTGCATGCATAATTGTGGTCGTGATACTAAAGAATATCCTTGGCGGTAGTGCAGGGGTGATTCGATGATGTGGATTATTTATTAAGCTGAGTCTCAGCGATAAATGTAACAACCCGATATTTTCGATATAAATAAATCAGAAATTTTGCATATAATTTTTTTTTATTTTAAGGATGAGGATTTGTACAAGATAATGTATGTATGTAATTATGTAATAAATAAAAATATATTTATTACATGAATGTTTACAAATAATTTTATTTTAGAATTATAGACTATTATAAAGTTTATTCTTATAATAATTAATTTTATAGTAGAAATGTTTTTATAAATTTTTTTCCATGAAAATATAATTATATATTATTTAAATATTAAGGTTAATTATGGAAGAATAAATCAGATATGGAATCCAAACCCTAGTTTTGGATTTTGATCAAGAAATGATAATAATATTATAATATTTTGATTTTTCAGTGCTATAAATATGTACTGTATGTAAATACTGTTGACGGTTGGTCAAGTATGGTATTTCACGCTAAAATCCTAGAATTATTGATAAACCCTAATTCGAAAGTCAATTACGACTTTAAGTTTTGGTTGAGTCATTATATAGTCGTGATGCTGTGATAATGTGTCTAATGACAAGTATTATATATTTTTATATTAGTTAGGAAAAACCTAATTTTCTAAATTAGGAAACCCTAATTAGCTAGAAACCCTAATTTGTAAATTAGTAACCCTAATTTGCTAAATTGGTAACCCTAATTGTTAATTTCAAGCTAAATGCTAATTAGTGGACATTAAAATCCTAATGTTCAAGTATAATATAATTAGAAAATTGAACACGATTAAGAAACCCTAATTTGCAAAAATTATAAACTAATATTATTTTTATTTTTGTGCAAACCCTAATTAGTAATTTTAAAAACTTAATTACTAATTATAAACCCTAATTGTTTAATGATCAAGGTTAATTATGATTAGTAAATTTCAATCAATTGAATTAGAAAACTAATTATATTTAGTAAACTCTAAAGTATATTTTTTTTGGAAACTAATTAAATTGTTATTTTTTATTTAAATCCTAATTTTGGAAATCCTAGAACTTTGCTTTTTAAACCCTAAAATGGTCTAAACCCTAAACCCTAACCCAAACCCTAAACCCTAAGGGTTTGCAAGGATTACAAGACTGCCCTTAAATTCTCAAGCCAAATGACCACTTTGCCCTTACATAATTGAAGCTAGAATTTTAGATCTTTACCTATGTGGAGTTGTTGGCCAACCCTAGGGAACCCATGTGATCAAAAATCTCAGCAAATCAGCAACAATAATTCAGCCATTACATTACAAGTTATATATATATATATATATAGATCTAAGGAGAGAGAAAGTCATTTTTATTGCCCATTTATTCAACTAATGCTCAATCAACCCATTCTCTCTCCTCACTCACGAAATTATGTAGTATATCAGCTCCCAATTCAAGCCCCATTAATTCGTCAAACAAATCAGAAGCTTAGAATTCCAAATTTTCAAAGTGAGGTATAAACCCTAATTTCAAAATCTAACTTTTGATGATGCGTTAAAAGTTGTGATTTGTTGTTAAAATATATTGTATGAAGTGTCTATAGATGATCTGGGTTGATATTTGACAGATCCATAACATCAAAGTACTCGAAATTAAAGTTTTTCAAAAATTTGGAAATTATTTTTTTGTGGTCTGACAATGAATGTCAGACCCTATAACTCTCATCCTGTGTAAGTGATTTGTTATTTGAAGGTTGATACTTGAAGTATGTCATGAAGTCTTTGTTCTGGAGTTTGAATCATGACCAAATAATGCATAGATTAAAAGTTACTCTTGGTCAAAGTCGATTGACCGACTATGACCAAGTGATTTCTGGGTAACCCATAACTCCTTTAACCGTGTCCGACAAGCATTTCCCGAGCCTTGATCTTGCTTCTGTTTATTGTTTTGTTGTTATTGTTGTAATAGAATCGTCATATGTTATGTGAACTACATATATATATACCCGTAAAGCACCTAATTGATAACCAGAATATAAGTAGTGGATTGGTCAAACCAAGTAGAAGATCATGGAATTGGTTTTCTGGGTAACCCCGAAAACTGATGACCATGTCTTCTGACATGGTTTGACCGGACCGAATCTAATTATTGTAATGTTTTTAGTGTGATTTTGTGTAATGGATCTGTTGTACTACATGTTGTCTACACATTGAAGTTTATATAACACTAAAATATTACATGCGCAACATGTAGTGGAGGCTGGAAAATGGCACCCTCGACTGTTCTTCATTTCTGGGTAACCCAGAAATGAAGAACATGTCTGACAAGAAGTTTGAATCATTATATCTTGCAATTGTTTTATGATATGAACATGTTAATGGCTGGACCGTGTAGTCTTGCACGAGTACTATAAGTTCTGATCAATATCATGCCCAGAATCATTACGATCTAAAAGTTATCACTGGTCAAACATGTCATCTCGGTGACTGTATAGGAATTTCTGGGCAGGCTCAAAACATGAAGAACACCTATAGCGACGGTTCTGTCGCTATAGGTGGTCTTTAGCGACAGTTTCAATATAAAAATTATATTTTTATTTGATAATTAGTATTAATTAGTTTTTAATTATGAAAAATACAAAATGAATTCCTAAAAATTATTTTAAAATCCAAAAATTAATTTTTAATTATTTTGAATATATTTCATAAATATATAATATTTTTGAAATATTAAAAGTATTTAATTTATTTAATTATAATATTAAATAAATTATTTAAAAATGATTTTAATACATGAAAAATTATTTAAAATTATATTATAGTATAAGAAAATAATTTAAGTTATTTTTGATAAATTTTAATATTTTGTGATGGAATTTTATTAATTAATTAATATTAATGATAATTAAGTTATTTATTTAATATATTAAATAAATTATGAAAAATAGAATTAATGATTTAAAAATTATAGAAAAATGATTTAAAAGGTTATAAAAGTATTTTAAGTTATAAATATAACTTTTGATATTTTGTCATGGAAAATTTTAAAATTTTAATATTAAATGATATTAAATTTATTTAATAATTATATTAAATAAATTAGTTTAAAAATGATTTTAATATTAGAAAAATTATTTTTAATAAAAATAAATAGTTTAAAAATATTTTAAGTTATAAAATATAACTTTTAATATTTAAAAGTAAATTTCATTAATTAATTATTATTAATGATATTAAAGTTATTTAATAATTATATTAAATAATTTAGTTTAAAAATGATTTTAGTATTATAATAATCATTTTAAATGAAAATAAAGTGTTTAAAGATATTTTAAGTTATAAAATATAACTTTTAATATTTAAAGGATAATTTCATTAATAATTTAATATTAATAGTATTAATTTAATAATAAATGATATTAAGTTTATTTAATAATTATATTAAATAAATAGTTTTAAAATGGTTGTATTTATTTAAAAATCATTTAATAAGGATATTAATGAATTAAAAATATTGTAAGTTATAATTAATGACTTCTAATATTTTGATAGATAATGCAGTAATATTTTAATATTAATGATAATTATTTAAAAATGATTTTAATTATTTTAAAAATTATTTAAGGGTAATATTAATACTTTAAAAATACTTTGAGTTATTATAAATAACTTTAATATTTTGGCAATGGTTTTATCAATAGTTTAATATTAATTAAATATTAATGATAATAGAATTATTTAATATTTAAATAATTTAATAATGATTTCGATGTTTGAAAATTCATGATAAACTATAATAAATATTTAAAAAATCATTATAAGTCATTTAAAAATTATATGACGGATACTAATCTACATGATAGAGTCTTAGACTCGATAATTACCCGATAAAGCCATCGGTACACCGACATGTTTCAGAAATTGATCTGAACTTAGATAATTTAATTAGATATGTGTTTATTTGTGATTCAATGGTTGTGGAATATATGTGACAAAGTGATTAGGTTATGTGCTGACTGCAATAAGCAGTGCTATGTGTTATAGTATGTTATTCTAATCGATCAAATGATCTTATTACTGATAGGTGTTATATAAGGATAGAACTAAGTTATAAACTGTAAGCAGCGCATCAGGCAAGTATCTTACCTTTGCATTTCCTTCATGCAATGGATATGAGTAAGAAATTATAGAATTATATTATTATTATGCTATATTATTAACGCTATTGTGATATATTTTATATCCGATCATTGATTATCAACATGTTAGTATATGATAATTCAGATATATATATTCTGTTCATTAATTTCTATATATGGTTATACAAGTGTCCCCACTTGGATAATCATTGTATTAAATCACATGTTGATATATATATATATATATATATATATATATATATAAGCCGTCTAAGCTATTTGATCAGCTACACACAAATTTTGAAATATCGTTGAATATGATAAAAACCTTTTTGTATCCAATTAAATTGATTTTGTTCGGATTCCACTCTAAGTATGAACATTCCGATCACGAAAAAAATTTTATACGCTCAGGCGGACAAAGGATAAACGGTAATATTGTTCTAGCAATGTAGTATCGATCAATACAGGGCCCATGAGGAGTACAACCTAAAGCCCATAAGTTATGACGGTTTGCAGATGAAGTTCTGCTAAACCTTATCGAAAACTAAAAACAATGTTCATAGTATGTCGAATACCCTATATATATAGTCTATACGTAGTTTTAAAAATTTGAGATAGAATTGTTATGTTGTTATTATTGGTTTAGTTTACTTCACAAATATAAATTCGTAGTAGAAGTGATGTGCAAAGAAGACATTTATTTCTTTCAGCTACTTATATTTCTAATTGTTATTATTTGTTGGGCACCCAAATGCTCACCCTTGCTTAAATTCAAATGTTTTCAGTTAGGCATGAACAACTCGAAGGTTCAGACAAGAACAAGTGAAAAGGAAAGCAAACAAAACATGTTTAATTGTATCTTTTGTAATAGTTAGACAATATATAGACAATGATATGTATTATATATCATGTAAAGAATATAGTAAAGGTTACGCACTTGGGATTAGACTCTGATAAATGTAAGTTAAGTTTGATATTTATATTATTGTTATTATTATTAGTATTATTCTGCTCATAGAAATGGTATTGTGAAGAACCGAGTTCGTGTTTCAAGTACCCGAGTTTGGGGTCTTCACAATAAAAGTCATGAAAAACCTTTTAAATCATAGAAGATAGTAGATTTTATTTTCTACTTGACTATTCTAATGGATTGCTGGTTCCGCTGTAGTTAAACTTGATGTTTGTTATATTTTATCAGTTTAACACTGTTGAAGGCTAATGATAATTTATTTTGCATTATCTTAGTCATAATATTTCTTACTGGGCTAGTTGAGCTCACCCTTTCTTTCACTGTTCTCTTCAGGAAATGAGAACGTAGCTGTGACGAGTCGGGGAACGGAGTGATGGTCCAGATGATAGTATTAGCTAGTAGTCCTCACTATTCTGTTAAATAGTGTGACAATAAATGTAATGAGGACTCATTCTGAGAGTGGATATTGTCTAGAAGACAGTATTTGTATTTAAACTCACAGCTCTCTTGTTGTATAATTAAGATTGTATTTATGTTCTGTACCATGTATTTGGCGACTCAGAATAGGTTATGTATACCTATTTTGGGGGCGTCACAGTTGGTATCAAAGCTTAGGGATATGATCCCTGGCTAAGATGTGAGACTAGAACTAGGAGGGGAGAGACGGAGAATTCCTTCGCTAGTATGACCTACTTAAATTTATTTTATATTTAAATTGGTTGGTCAGAGTTTAGAGATAATATATTACATGTCAACTAACCCTTGTTTTGTGGCAGTATCTAAAAATGACATCCGAGAATGTTGAGAATAGCGATGGAGCACAAGAGACCGTTGAGTCTCCACATATCATTAATCAGGATAATGTGCATCAGGAAGGTGACAATCCTCATGCAAACAACAACACGGACCAAATGATGAATGTTGGATTTTTTAGAGGCTTTATGCAATTCATGCAACATCAGGCGAGAGCAGTTCCTGTCCGAAATGTAGGTGGAAACACTGGAAACTCTCAGACGGTCACTGCTAAACAGTTCAATGAGCTGGGACCACCAGAGTTTATTGGAGAGCCAAAACCACTAAAGGCGGAAGCATGGATAAAGCAGATCACCAAGATATTTGATGTCTTGGGATGTTTCGAGGAGCAAAAGGTTCCCTTCGCCACCTTCATGTTGCGTGAATAGGCAGATTACTGGTGGGAATCTGTAAAACATACCCAACCTGACGTACCCAAGATGTCTTGGGAGAAGTTCCAAGAGCTATTCAACGACAAGTATTTTCCCGAGAGTATTCGTCACATGAAAGAAGTGGAGTTTATCAAATTGGAACAAAACAATATGATCGTGTCGCAATACTAGGCTAAATTTACGGAGTTATCCCGGTTTGCATCCCATTTGGTCGATAATGAGGAGGGAATGACGCGAATATTTTTAAGAGGTTTGAAATCGGAGATACGTCAATATCTTATTTCTCATAAACTGTGTTTGTACTCAGATGTTGTAAATAGGGCTCAGTTATTGGAGCGCGGTAACGAGTCAACACAACCAAGAGAAAGCAGCTGGTATCATGAAAATACCAATGGTATCAGTCATCGAAACGGTGACAACAAACGTGGAGGGAATTAACATGCCAGAAATGGTAACCACTTCGATGGTAATCATGACCAAGACAGTAAAAATGGACATTTCAAGAAAATGAGATTCAACAATGATGGAAGGACGTCAGCACCAACACCCGTTGTTAAGGAAGGAGAACGACCACCTATCATATGCTTCAAATGCGGAGGGGAGGGACACATCAGTCCAAACTGCGCGATGCCATCCAAAACATGTTATAATTGTGGAAGAGAAGGTCACTTAGCTCGATTTTGTCATTCACCAAAGACAAGTTTAGCTAGGATGGAGGCACCAAAGGCCGTCCCAAAAAAGTCAAAGCCGATAGTGCAAGGGAGAGCGTTTGTTGTGACCTCCCAGAAAGCAAGGAACCCGAATGAGGTCATCACGAGTAAGCTTATCATAAACTCTAGCGAAGTCTATACCTTATTTGATACCGGTTCTACCCATTCTTTTAATTCTCCTACTTGTGCTCAACGATTAAATTTGACTCCGGAGAAATTAGACTTTGACTTATCTGTAGAAACTCCGTTGGGAGAAACATTCATTACATCCACTATTTATAAGTCTTGTTTGGTTCAAATCAGTACCCTCACATTACCTGTCGATCTTATTTCATTAAAAATACTTGCATTTGACGTAATTCTAGGGATTGATTGGTTAACTACTCATCATGCAAAAATTGATTATTTTCGTAAGATTGTTAGCTTTCATATTCCTAACCAATATGTTAGGTGAATTCAAGACACCAAACCATTAAAATCAATCACTGTCATCTCAAGCCATAAAGCTATTCGTTTATTGAAAAACGGATGTCAAGCTTTCTTAGCTCATGTCACGAATCTAAACAAAAATACGTCAGTTTTGAATGATATTTCTATTGTTAATGAATTTCCTGACGTATTCCCTGAAGAACTTCCTGGCCTACCCCCCAGAGCGTGAAATTAAATTTTGTATCAACCTTGAACCTGGTACAAAACCTTTTTCTAAAGCCCCATATCGAATGACTATTATTGAACTTCAGGAGTTAAAGACCCAACTACAGGAATTGTTAGACATCAGTTTCATTCGTCCTAGTACTTCTCCTTGGGGTGCTCCTGCTCTATTCGTGAAAAAGAAAGATGGGAGTATGCAACTTTGTATTGATTATCGGGAGTTGAATCATGTCACCATCAAAAATAGGTACCCATTGCCATGTATTGATGACCTGTTTGACCAGTTGCAAGGAGACAAATTCTTTTCAAAGATTGATCTTCGTTTCGGATATCACCAATTGAAGATTAGAACTGATGACATTCCAAAAATGGCTTTCAGAACTCGGTACGGGCATTATGAATTCCTAGTCATGTCCTTTGGATTGACTAATGCTCCTGCTTCCTTCATGGATATGTTGAACCGAGTATTCAAGGAATATTTGGATCACTTTGTGGTCGTCTTTATTGATGACATCCTCATATATTCCAAAACTTGTGAAGATCATGAGCAACACTTGAGGCTGATACTCCAAAAGCTTCGTGAATATAAGCTTTATGCCAAGTTGAAGAAATTCGAGTTTTGGCTTGAGGAAGTAGCATTCCTTGGGCACGTGGTATCAAGTCATGGAATATCAGTTGACCCAGCAAAGATTAAAGCTATTTAAAGCTCGGAGCAACCTAAATCAGTGACCGAAGTATGTAGCTTTCTCGGCTTAGCTGGTTATTATCGGAGATTCGTAGAAGGGTTTTCTCTAATCGCTACTCCACTAACTCAACTGACTCGGAAAGATACAAAGTTCGATTGGAGCGAGGAATGTGAGAAATGTTTTCAAGAACTCAAGAGGAGACTCATTTCAACACCTGTTCTGACAATACCATCTGGTTCGGAGGGATTTGTCATCTACAGTGATTCTTTGGTCAAAGGGTTAGAATGTGTTCTCATGCAACATGGGAAAGTCATAGCCTATGCCTCACGACAACTCAAAGAATATGAGAGGAATTATCCTACTCATGATCTAGAGTTGGCAGCTATTGTCTTCGCACTAAAGATTTGGAGGTATTACTTGTATGGGGAGAAAGTGGAGATCATTACGGATCATAAAAGCCTCAAATATTTCTTCACTCAAAAGGAACTCAACATGCGACAACTACGTTGGCTTGAACTGTTGAAAGATTATGATCATACCATCCAATACCATCCTAGAAAAACGAACATGGTAGCTGACGCATTGAGTAGAAGATCATATGCAAGTGCGAATGCGATATTGTCAACGCAAAGGCCCATTTTATATGACTTGCGAAGGATGAAGATAGAGTTAAAGACTCCAGGGACCCATGTGATGATGGTAAATATATTAGTAGAACCGACTTTAATCGATAAAGTTAAAGCAGCTCAAGCTACAGACCTGGAGCTGATGCGTATGAGGAAGAAAGTGCAAGAAGGTGCTATGCCGGAAGCAAGAATCGATGAAGAAGGAATACTTCGAGTCAACTCCAGACTTTGTGTTCCTAACGACCCTGATTTAAAGTATAAAATCATGATGGAGGCGCATAACACACCGTTTTCAATCCATCTTGGGAGTACCAAAATGTATCATGATATTCGTCATACATTTTGGTGGAGCAATATGAAGAGAGAGATAACGCTGTTTATCTCAAGGTGTCTAACGTGTCAACGGGTCAAGGCGGAGCATCAAGTACCAAAAGGTCCATTGCAATCACTTGAAATTCCAGAATGGAAGTGGGAGCACATTACCATGGATTTTGTTACCGGTCTTCCCAAAGTTTCTCAAGGCATAGATGCGATTTGGGTCATTGTTGATAGATTGACCAAGTCTGCTCATTTCTTACCAATACGAGAAAATTATACACTTGAACATCTTGCTCGTATGTACATAAACGAGGTTGTAAGATTGCATGGTATGCCAGTATCCATAGTTTCTGATCGAGACCCAAGATTCACTTAAAGATTTTGGGTTATTTTGCAAAAAGCTATGGGCACGGATTTACGATTTAGCTCGGCATATCATCCTCAGACGAACGGGCAGTCGGAGAGGACGATATAAACTCTTGAAGATCTATTAAGACTCTGTGTCCTTGACTTCAAGGGAAGTTGGGACAAGTTCTTACCATTGGTAGAGTTTTCCTACAACAACAATTATCAAGCAAGTATTGGCATGGCTCCATTCGAAGCGTTGTACGGAAGAAAGTTTCGTTCTCCAGTATGCTAGGATGAGGTGGGTGAAGTAACGTTGTTGGGACCGGAGTTGGTACGTATGACTACGAAAAAGATTCAAAAGATCCGATAATGTATAAAAACCTCACAAGATCGACAAAAGAGTTATTCTAATCTTCATCGAAATGACGTGGAATTCGATATAGGAGATCATGTGTTATTACGTGTTTCTCCATGGAAAGGAGTTACGAGATTTGGAAAGAGAGGAAAGCTCAATCCTCGATTCATTGGCCCATTTTTAATCCTTGATCGAGTAGGAACTGTGGCCTATAGACTCGTTTTACCGTCAAGTATGTCTCGTGTTCATAACATTTTTCACATATCCATGTTACGTAAATATGTGGAAGACCCGAACCATATTATTGAGTTAGAACCAGACAAAATAGCGGAAGATTTGACATATGGAGAGGTTCCTATTCAAATCATGGATAAGAAGGAACATATTCTACGCTCCAAGATTTTACCTCAAGTCAAAGTTTTGTGGAGAAACCACGATGTTGAGGAAATGACTTTGGAGTTAGAATCTGAAATGAAATCAAGGTATCCTTATCTCTTTAATGTACTAGGTACGTACCCTAATTTCGAGGGCGAAATTTCATAAGAAGGGGAGATTGTAAAACCCCAACTTTTTGAATAAAGATGAATTTTCTATAAATATTATTTTTGAATATTATGGAGTGAAATTGATATAATGTTATAGTTGTGGGTAATATTTATAAATTTTGCAAAGTACGCAAGTTGTTATATAATATTCGATTGGTCGGAGAATATTCATTTTAACAGGAAATATTCGTACAACGGCACAATCATTGGTGGACCCCACAACGGAATTATTGTCGGATTGAGAAAATGACAAAAATATTTTATGAAAATAATGGCGGAAGTTTTACCGTTAACTGTTGAAACACCCGGTGTTAAAAATACAGTAATACGCGTGGTTGCATAGTAGCACACGGTATTAATTATTGATGCTTACGTGATAAGTCACTCAGTTTTGTTGGTATTATTAATGTAATAATACAGAAAATCTTTTTATATAAAATATAATACTTTTATAAAGTTATTCTATAAATAAAATATATTATATTCTATTATGCATAGTGTTGCATAGTGTCTGCTGCATAGTGTGATAATACATGTAATGAGAACTCCATTGAGTTTGTATACTCTCTAGAGGATAGTATTTGTATTAAAACTCACAGACTATGTTTTTTTCGTATTTTACACGAATGTTGTATAATTAAGTTGTATTTGAATTCTGTACCATATATCTGGCGACTCAAGATGGGTGATGTATACCTAATTTTGGGGGCGTCACAGTTAGTATCAAAGGTTAGGGATATGATCCCTAGCTAGGATGTGAGAATAGAACTAGGAGGGGAGAGACGGGGAATTTCTTCGCTAATATGACTTACCTAAGTTTATTTGGTATTTAATTGGTTGGTCAGAATATAGGGACAATATGTTACATGTCAATTAACCCTTGTTTTGTGGCAGTATTTGAAAATGGCATCCGAAAATGTTGGGATCAACAATGAAGCACATGAGACCGTTGAGACACCTTTAATCACTAACCAGGTTAATGTGATGTCAGAAGAAGAAGAAGTTAGAGATATCTACGTGGTGCATGAAGAACTAATAGTTGCACCCGAGCTAGTTGCAGAGGTAGCAGTTGAGAGTGAAGAAGAGGAGGAACCTGAGGAGAATTTATTAGAAGAATTTTATGATCAAAATTTAGCATTACAAAATCGTATTCATGAGTTAGAAGAGCAGGCTGAAGAACGAAAAAAGGTCGTGGAGCAAAGAGATGCAACCATTCAAAATTTTGTTACCTGATGTGCGATGCTTGAACAGAAGCACTCTTTAGCATAGTATAAGTTATTAGAGCTGGAATCTGAGAATGCTATGATCAAAGTTCTGATGAAAGAAGAAACAACTGAACGAAGGAGAATAGATGACGCATGGGTAAAAGCCGCACGACGTGTAGATATTGTAGAAAAAGACGTCCGATCCAATAAAGCCAAAATAGATGAAATGGGTTTTTTTTTTTGGACAACAATTGGGAGAATCCAACATCAAATTCGGAATTACCCTGTGCATAGAGGTCAACCCCAATTTGATATGGATCGGAGAATAATGATTGAAATCATGGATCAGGAATGGGACGAAGCACTTAAGGGTGGAATGTACCCTATAACAAAGTCAAATCCAGTAGTTTAAGTGAGAGCGTTTGTCGAGGAACCCGAACGAAGTTATTACGGGTAAGTTAATGATAAACTCTTGTGAAGTTTATACCTTATTAGATATCGGTTCTACCCACTCTTTTATTTCACCTAGTTGTGTTCAATGTTTGAAGTTAACTCTGAAGAATTTAGACTTTGATATATCTGTTTAAACTCAGTTCAGAGAAACCTTCGTTACCTCCACTATTTATAAATCTTGTTCAAATCAACACTTTCACGTTACCTGTCAATCTTATCTCTTTTAAAATACTTGCCTTTGATGCAATTTTAGGAATCGATTGGTTAACTACTCATCATGCTTTTTCTAAGGTTGTTAGCTTTCATATTCCTAACCAACCTATTATGAGAATTCAAGCAACCAAACCACTAAAGCTAATCATTGTCATATCAAGCCATAAGTAAAGAGCTCCGGTCCTTTCGTTGTTGACTTTCTTATGTGGAATGCACCGAAGCCAGACTTTCTGTAGGCGATGTCATGAATGACGATGACAAGTTGATAGGTATCAATGTGACGTACTATCCAAGTCTTGGATGAGGGTCACAGTTTGAATGATATTTCTATTGTTAATAAATTTCCTGATGTATTCTTGAAGACTTCTTAGCCTACCCCTAGAGCATGAAATCAAATTTTGTATTGACCCTGGTACAAAACCCATTTCTTAAACCCTCAAATATTTCTTCAAGTAAAATGAACGTAACATACACCAAAGTCGTTGGCTCGAGCTGTTGAAGATTACGATCGTACCATGCAATATCATCGTGGAAGTACGAACGTGGTAGCTGAAGCATTGAGTAGAAGATTGTATGCGGTTACAAGTGCGAATATACGAACCCACGTGAAGATTACGAATATACGAGTAGAATCTACTTTAATCGATAAAGTTAATGCTGCTCAAGCTACACACCTGGAGCTGATGAATGTGAAGAAGAAGGTTCAAGAGGGCATTATTCTAGAAGAAAGATTCGACGAAGAGAGGAAATTTCAACCCTCGATTTAATTGGCCCATTTAAAATCCTCGATGAAGTAGGAACTGTGGCATATAGACTTGTTTTACCGCGAAGTATGTTGTGTGTTCAGAATATTTTTTTTCGTATCGATGTTACGTAAATATGTGGATGACCTGCACCACATTATTAAATTAGAACTAAAGGATATAACAAAAGATTTAACGTATGAGGAGATACATGTTAAAATCTTGGATAAGAAGGATCGTATTCAACACTCAAAGGTTTTACCTCAAGAGTTAGAATTTGAAGTGAAGTCAAGGTATCCTCACCTGTTTGGCATACCATGTACGTACATTAATTTCGAGGGCGAAATTCTATAAGGAGGAGAGATTGTGAGACCCCAAATTTTATGAATAAATATTTAATTTTATCGAAATAATTTTTTTAATATGGTGTGTGTTATAGTTGTGGGTAATATTTATAATTTTTTCAAAGTACGCAAGTTGTTATATAATATTCGATTGGTCGGGGAATATTCTTTTTATCGGAGAATATCCGTACGACGGTACAATCATTGGTGGACCCCGCAACAGAATTATTGTCAGATTGAGAAAATAACAAAAATGCTTTATGAAAATAACGACGGAAGTTTTACCATTAACTGTTGAAACACCCGGTGTTAAAAATACAGTAATACGCGTGGTTGCATAGTAGCACACGGTATTGATTATTGATACTTACGTGATAAGTCAATCAGTTTTGTTTTATTGGTATTATTAATGTAATAAAACAGAATACTTTTATAAAGTTATTCTATAAATAGAATATATTATATTTTATTATGCATAGTGTTGCATAGTGCCTGCATAGTATTTTGTATAGTAAAATCTTTTTATATAAAACATAATACTTTTATAAAATTATCTGTTTTATTAGACAATAATTAGAATATATTATATTTTATTATGCTCAGTGTTTGCATAGTGCCTGCATAGTATTTGCATAGTAAAATCTTTTATAAAGTTACTCGTTTTATTAGATTATAAATAGAATATATTATATTTTATTTAAAAGATTTTGTTTTAAATATGGACCGTCGGATTAAAGTAAATCAATCTGGACCGTTCATGAGTTAGTTACTATGCAGTCCATTTTTCTATAAATAGAAGCTCATTCCTTCATTATTTCTTACAAATTCACTGAAACTCTAGAGAGATAAACTATAGAGAGAAAGAAGAAAAGTATTATACTACTTCACTACTCATATATCCAGTACTCTTCTTCTTAAGGTAGGAAATATTATTTGTTGTACTCATAAGGGGTATTCTTTCTTTCTTATTCAAGAAAAGAACTTCTGTTATTCCATTCTTTATTATTCTGTTGGAATAACCTATATACGCGGGATACCCTATACTTGGTAAAATTCTTCTGTTATTCCATTCTTTATTATTCTGTTGGAATATCCTGTCTGTGCATTTTACGCCGGACCTGGTTCCGTCTTTATTATTATTATGTTGGAATACCCTGTCTGTGCGTTTTACGCCGGACCTGGTTCCGTCATTATTAGTATTCTGTTGGAATAATCTGTCTATGCGAAGTACCACATGCATGGTGATTTCTGTTGTTATTCCATTCTTTATTATTCTGTTGGAACATCCTGTTGGTGTGATTTTCGCCTGACCTAGTTCCGTTAATTATTATTCTATTGGAATAACATGTCTATGTGAAGTACCGCATACATGGTGATTTCTTTTGTTATTCCATTCTTTATTATACTCAGTTGGTTAAGTTTTGACTTCTATACTCCATGAAATTAGTGGAATATCCTTGATATTTGCGCTTCATCCAGTATCTTTTCATGGAAATATTCTTCTGAGCATTATTGAATTTTACTCTACAAAGAAGTATCATGTTGACAATTTGGACGTTATTAGTTCCTGGATAAATTAATTCTTGAACTTGTTTTATTGAATTATTATGTCATTGTCATCATCCTCGTGTTTATATTATGTTGAAAGTCATCTGTGGCCTGTAGTGCATAGATGGACTTGGCATGATTATGACCAGGGATTATTCGGTATAATCCTGACCGTAATGTTACAAATAATGTGGAAAAAGTCCTCATTGGCCCGTGGTGCATTGATGGACAGTTTTTGGTATTATTATGGCTATGGATTCTCTTTGGCCGTAGTGCAAAGATGAATTGTTTTATGGCATGATCAGGATCGTTGATGAAAACATGATTATTCTTGGCCCGTAGTGCATGGATAATTGTGGTCATGATACTAAAGAATATCCTTGGCCATAGTGCAGGGGTGATTCGATGATGTGGATTATTTATTAAGCTGAGTCCCAGCGATAAAAGTGATGAAAAACCTTTTAAATCATAAAAGATAGTAGATTTTATTCTCTTCTTGACTCTCTTAATGTATTACTTGTTTCGCTGTAGTTAAACTTGATGTTTGTTATATTGTAACAGTTTAACACTATTTATGGCCAATGATAATTTATTTTGCATTATCTTAGTCATAATATTTCTTACTGGGCTAGTTGAGCTCACCCTTTGTTTCACTGTTCTCTTAAGGAAATAAGAATGTAGCGGGGACTAGTAGGGGAATAGAGTGATGGTCCTAGATGGTGCATTAGTAGTCCTCACTATTCTGTGAAATAGTGTGATAATAATTGTAATGAGGACTCCATTGAGTTTGTATACTCTCTAGAGGACAGTATTTGTATTAAAACTCACAGCCTATATTTTGTTGTATTTTACACGACTGTTGTATAATAAAGTTGTATTTGAATTCTGTACCATGTATCTGGCGACTCAAGATGGGTGATGTATCCCTAATTTTGGGGGCGTCACAGTTGGTATCAAAGCTTAGGGATATGATCCCTGGCTAGGATGTGGGAATAGAACTAGGAGGGGAGAGACGGGGAATTTCTTCGCTAATATGACCTACCTAAGTTTATTTGGTATTTAATTGGTCGGTCAGAATATAGGGATAATATGTTACATGTCAATTAACCCTTATTTTGTGGCAGTATTTGAAAATGGCATCCAAAAATGCTGGGATCAACAATGAAGCACATGAGACCGTTGAGACACCTTTAATCATTAACCAGGTTAATGTGATGTCAGACGAAGAAGAAATTAGAGATATCTACGTGGTGCGTGAAGAACTAATAGTTGCACCCGAACTAGTTGTAGAGGTAGCAGTTGAGAGTGAAGAAGAAGAGGAACCTGAGGAGAATTTATTAGAAGAATTTAATGATCAAAATTTAGCATTACAAAATCGAATTCATGAGTTAGAATAGCAGGCTGAAGAATGGCAGGAGGTCGTGGAGCAAAGAGATGCAACCATTCAAAATTGTGTTACCCGATGTGCGATGCTTGAACAAAAGCACTCTTTGGCATAGTATAAGATATTAGAGCTTGAATTTGAGAATGCTATGATCAAAGTTCTGATGAAAGCAGAAACAACTGAACGAAGGAGAATAGATGATGCATGGGTAAAAGCCGCACGACGTGTAGATATTGTAGAAAAAGACGTCCGATCCAATAAATCCAAAATAGATGAAATGGATTTTTCTTTTTGGACAACAATTAGGAGAATCCAACATTGAATTCAGAATTACCCTGTGCATAGCAGTCAACCCCAATTCGATATGGATCGAAGAATAATGATTGAAATCATGGATCAGGAATGGGAAGAAGCACTTAAGGGTGGAATGTACCCTATAGCAAAGTCAAATCCAGTAGTTTAAGTGAGAGCGTTTGTCGAGGAACCCGAACGAAGTTATTACGGGTAAGTTAATGATAAACTCTTGCGAAGTTTATACCTTATTAGATACCAGTTCTACCCACTCTTTTATTTCACCTAGTTGTGTTCAATGTTTGAAGTTAACTCCGGAGAAGTTAGACTTTGATATATCTATTTAAACTTAGTTCTGAGAAACCTTCGTTACCTCCACTATTTATAAATCTTGTTCAAATCAACACTTTCACGTTACCTGTCAATCTTATCTCTTTTAAAATACTTGCCTTTGATGCGATTTTAGGAATCGATTGGTTAACTACTCATCATGCTTTTTGTAAGGTTGTTAGCTTTCATATTCCTAACCAACCTGTTATGCGAATTCAAGCAACCAAACCACTAAAGTCAATTATTGTCATATCATGCCATAAGTAAAGAGCCTCGGTCCTTTCGTTTTTGACTTTCTTGTGTGGAATGCACCAAAGCCAGACTTTCTGTAGGCGATGTCGTGAATGACGATGGCAAGTTGATAGGTATCAATGTGACGTACTATCTAAGTCTTGGATGAGGGTCATAGCTTGAATGATATTTCTATTGTTAATAATTTTCCTGACGTATTCTTGAAGACTTCTTAGCCTACCCCTAGAGCATGAAATCGAATTTTGTATTGACCCCGATACAAAACACATTTCTTAAACCCTCAAATATTTTTTCAACTAAAATGAACGTAACATGTGCCAAAGACGTTGGCTCGAGCTGTTGAAGATTACTATCATACCATGCAATATCATCTTGGAAGTGCGAAGGTGGTAGCTTACGCGTTGAGTAGAAGATTGTATGCTGTTACAAGTGCGAATATATGAACCCACGTGAAGATATCGAATATACGAGTAGAATCGACTTTAATAGATAAAGTTAAAGCCCCTCAAGCTACACACTCGGAGATGATGAATGTGAAGAAGAAGGTTCAAGAGGGTGTTATTCTAGAAGCAAGATTCGACGAAGAGAGAAAATCTCAACCCTCGATTTAATTGATCCATTTGAAATCCTTGATGAAGTAGGAACTGTGGCCTATAGACTCGTTTTACCGCCAAGTATGTTGCGTGTTCAGGACGTTTTTTTTCGTATCGATGTTACGTAAATATGTGGATGACTTGCACCACATTATTAAATTAGAACTAAACGATATAGCAGAATATTTAACGTATGAGGAGATACATGTTAAAATCTCGGATAAGAAGGATCGTATTCAACACTCAAAGGTTATACCTCAAGAGTTAGAATTTGAAGTGAAGTCAAGGTATCCTCACCTGTTCAGCATACCAGGTACGTAAGTAAATTTCGAGGGCAAAATTCTATAAGGAGGAGAGATTGTGAGACCCCAAATTTTATGAATAAATATTTAATTTTTTTTGAAATAATTTTTTAAAATGATGCGTGTTATAGTTGTGGGTAAAATTTATAAATTTTGCAAAGTACGCAAGTTGTTATATAATATTCGATTGGTCGGGAAATATTCTCTTTGTCGGGGAATATCCGTACGATGGTACAATCATTGGTGGACCCCGCAACAGAATTATTGTCGGATTGAGAAAATGACAAAAATACTTTATGAAAATAACGGCGGAAGCTTTTACCGTTAACTGTTGAAACACCCGGTGTTAAAAGTACAGTAATACGCGTGATTGCATAGTATCACACGGTATTGATTATTGATGCTTACGTGATAAGTCACTCAGTTTTGTTTTATTTGTATTATTAATGTAATAAAATAGAATATTTTTATAAAGTTATTCTATAAATAGAATATATTATATTTTATTATGCATAGTGTTGCATAGTGCCTGCATAGTATTTTGTATAGTAAAATTTTTTTATATAAAACATAATACTTTTATAAAGTTATCTGTTTTATTAGACAATAATTAGAATATATTATATTTTATTATGTATAGTGTTTGCATAGTGCCTGCATAATGTTTGCATAGTTAAATCTTTTATAAAGTTTCTCATTTTATTAGATTATAAATAGAATATATTATATTTTATTTAAAAGATTTTGCTTTAAATATGGACCGTCAGATTAAAGTAAATCAATCTGGATCGTTCATGAGTTAGTTACTATGCAATCCATTTTTCTATAAATAGAAGCTCATTCCTTCACTATTTCTTACGAATTCACTGAAACTCTAGAGAGATAAACTATAGAGAGAAAGAAGAAAATTATTCTACTACTTCACTACTCATATATCCAGTACTCTTCTTCATAAGGTAGGGAATATTATTTGTTGTACTCATAAGGGGTATTCTTTCTTTCTTATTCATGAAAAGAACTTCTGTTATTCCATTCTTTATTATTCTGTTGGAATAACCTGTATACGCGGGATACCCTTTACTTGGTGAAATTCTTCTGTTATTCCATTCTTTATTATTCTGTTGGAATATCCTGTTTGTGCATTTTACACCGTACCTGGTTCCGTCTTTATTAGTATTCTGTTGGAATAACCTGTCTATGCGAAGTATCGCATGCATGGTGATTTCTGTTGTTATTCCATTTTTTATCATTCTGTTAGAACATCCTGTCAGTGTGATTTTCGCCTGACCCGGTTCTGTTAATTATTATTCTGTTGGAATAACCTGTCTATGAGAAGTACCGCATACATGGTGATTTCTTTTGTTATTCCATTCTTTATTATACTCAGTTGGTTAAAGTTTTGACTTCTATACTCCATGAAATTAGTGGAATATCCTTGATATTTGCGCTTCATCCAGTATCTTTTCATGGAAATATTTTTCCGTGCATTCTTGAATTTTACCCTACAAAGAAGTATCATGTTGACAATTTGGACGTTATTAGTTCCTGGATAAATTAATTCTTGAACTTGTTTTATTGAATTATTATGTCATTGTCATCATCCTCATGTTTATATTATGTTGAAAGTCATCTGTGGCCTGTAGTGCATAGATGGACTTGGTATGATTATGACAAGGGATTATTCGGTATAATCATGACCGTAATGTTATAAATGATGTGGAGAAAGTCCTCATTGGCCCGTGGTGCATTGATGGACAGTTTTTGGTATGATTATGGCTATGGATTCTCTTTGGCCGTAGTGCAAAGATGAATTGTTTTATGGCATGATCAGGACCGTTGATGAAAATATGATTATTCTTGGCCCGTAGTGCATGGATAATTGTGGTCGTGATATTAAAGAATATCCTTGGTCGTAGTGCAGGGGTGATTCGATGATGTGGATTATTTATTAAGTTGAGTCCCAGCGATAAAAGTGATGTAAAACCTTTTAAATCATAAAAGATAGTAGATTTTATTCTCTACTTGACTCTTTTAATGGATTGCTTGTTCCACTACAGTTAAACTTGATGTTTGTTATATTGTATCAGTTTAACACTGTTTAAGGCTAATGATAATTTATTCTACATTATCTTAGTCATAATATTTTTAGACACTCGAAATTTTCTGTACTACTGTTATTAACATTGCAGGAGGACAGATTCATCTTTTAAGAGGGAACCCTGAAAGACAATCCAAATCCGTACCGGATACTACCGGAAGTTCAACATCAAACCCCGGATCGTAGTCTAGGAGTAACCAAATCCAACCTCGGATGTAACCCCGAGGCCTGCAGATACAATACCGGAACACACAGAAGACGACCGATTAATCTCGGAGATGACCCCTAGGTATCCAGTCTCAGTCCCAACCATGGGAATAGCCACTAACCTTGGTGATGACCCCAAGGAATGTAATTTCGGAGATAACCCCGGAAATGCTTGTTTCAAATGCGACCAGCTTCAATCTCGATGCTCACAACGAGATCCACTGTACCAACCCGGCGACAACATCGGGGAGACATGCACACCTCAAAGGTGACATTGAGGACCTTAAACAATTTCAGCAGTCCAATCTCAGCGAAGTCTGGGCAACGTCTGCTTTATCAGCCCAATTCCACGATAACACCGGTGTGGGTCAACATCGTCATCTCGTCAACACGATGCCACGTCACGTCTCTATGCAACGATGTCCCACAAGGCTAACCAATCTCGAGTGACTATTGTGCGGGGTAACAGATGAAAGTTGAAGCTTGAAGACCGGAGGGCATCGTCCCATCTTTAATGACTTCTCACAAACTCTAATCCCATGCCATCGTACAACTCTCGACAACGACGGTCCGAAATAGGTCCTGTATACCTCAAACGGATGCCCGGATTGCACTTCTGAAAGTTCGAGTGAACATTACAATGCCTGAGTGCACGTACTTCGAAACGACCCGACCCAAAAAACCCGGGCCTATAAATAGAGGGCTTGGGGTGCTGATTTTAGAAGAGAAAAAGACGGGGAAACCCTGCATAATTCGCCCCGCACTTGCGTATACAGTGTATTTTCCCTCTTTTAAACACCAATGAGCTCATATATAGCCTCTTTTTTACCCACAAAAGCCAGCGTTTACCCACTCTAAAGATATAGAAGCCTTTTTTAGCAGTCAATTGTAAGCCTTCTCACACACTTTAGAGTTTTTCTCTTCATCTTTGCACACACCCTTCTACACGTTGAGAGTCACGTTGCTTGCTTTTGCCCGGACTTCAGTCTGTGGTTTCATTCCAGTCTGTATATATTATATATATATATATATATATTGACTAACATTATCGAGTTATGCCTCAGTTGAGCCTAAACTTCGGTCTGGAGCGTTTATTTGCTTTTCTATATATATATATATATTTATATATATATGAACTGTGTGTCGAACATTGTTTGATGAGCCTAGACTTCGGTCTGGAGCATTTACTGCTTTAATATATATTATATATATTAACTGTGTGTCGAACTCTGTTTGATGAGCCTGGATTTTATATCCGGTGCATTTATTCGATTATATATATATATATATATTTGTATTTATACTTATATATATATGAACTGTGGTCGAACTCTGTTCGATGAGCCTGGATTTTACATCCGATGCGTTTATTGCTTATATATATATATATATATATATATATTCGTCCTTCTTGGAGTTTCATCCCACCTGGAGTTTCCTCCGTGGAGGTTGATAACTTTTAACAACTTTATTTACATTTCTGATCCCCCATGGAGGTGCTTCGTGGTTGGTGATCACGTCTATATATACATATTTATAGCTTTTATATATATATATATATATACCTTCTTACTGCTTTCATACAAATTGCAGCATTCTGTGCGCCTAGGAATCATGTGATCACAGATTCATCCCATTGGATCTAGATTCGGTTCCCGTGATGGACATTTTCAGCTGTAAGCAACTTGTAAATTATTCTGTGGTGTTTGAATTTCCTCAGATGGTTTCCATACCCACGAGGAGGTTGACATTATTTGTGTATATTATTTTCGTACGGATGCCTCGCATTCGTCAAATAAAATCAATCAAGTCGATCACTTAATAAAGTGGGAGTGTAAAAGGTCTCAATTCCTATTGAGCATCAAGGTTTGAAAAACCTCTTTTATAAAACATCACTGCCATATCTTGTTAAAAATTGAAATTTTACATAAATTCAAACCCTGTGTATATAGGTTCGAACGAGGCCTCGCACAATTTCCATATAACAGCACATTGACCCACACACACACACACTTGGATAATAGTTTCTTGAAATGAGGTGGTCACCATGGTAACACGGATGTCGGTGGGTGCCTAACACCTTCCCCCCACATAACCAAGTCCCCGGACCGTAAACGAATCTCGGTTTCACTGACCCGTATAATAGTGTCACATCACTGGGTCAATGTGCAAACTTTTTCTTGGTTGTGTTGGTACAACCATTTAAAAAACCAACTGGCGACTCTTAACAGTCCATCGTCGACATTATACATGTCCGACCTTCTTCATTTGTTTTTTCAAACAAATCTCACCTAAAATGAGAACACCAAAGAACGAGTAACGGAAAGGGACACCCAAAAATCCCGACGTCGACAGGTGGCGACTCTGCTGGGAATGCCAGTAAGAGGACTTAACTCGCTATTACAATCTTTTCAAAACTGTTATCTTCTTGTGTGTGGATGTTGCATTTATATTTGATGAATGTGTACGAATGCATTTCCTTATTGCACTTAGTGCTTTGCACCATAACTTCTTGTGATGCTAGTGCTTCGCACCATAACTGCTTGTGATATTATTGCTTCGCACCATATCGGCTTGTGATATTAGTGCTTCGCATATGTCATCATTTTCATACGGTGAGAGGTGATGTATGTGAATGTATGTTGTGTGGTCCCTCCACCAGGAGGCTATCCCGTCGGTGTTTGATTACTGGACTCATGAGAAGACTAATTCTTCGAGGCTCAGGAAAGGCACCACCCAAATTCGCTCCAAGAGAAAGACCGAATTAACTTCCCGTCAAGTAGATTGCGATGATTTGGGAACCTTCATGCCAAAAAGCCGCGAGAGTAACCTAAGATAGGTCAGCCTCTGATAAACCCAAAGTGGAGGAAAGTCTCTTCATGCTCTCATTTCAATTACTTGTAAACACAATTACTTGTAATTTCAGTCTATATCTATCTCCATGTAATGAAAAATATGAAGAAATGTATACACATACATATTAACATGCTATAAAAAGCTGAAACCCGTTGTGCAGGATAAAAATTCCTAAAATGGACACATCACATAGCATGTTATTGTTTACATTCCCTAAATACTAAACTATGCAAGTCTTTTGCAGGGAATCAATCGGACCTACAACCTGTTCAAAGTCCAAAAAGGCAACAGACCTACAGTCAATCATGTTGTCATCCGACCAGACTGAACTTAATCTAGTTTCTCGTAAAGAATTCGACGGATTAAGCAAACAGATTACAGATTTGGCTATTATACTCAAAGAATTACACCAGTCTACACAGGGTCAGAAAATACCCGTACATGCTGAATCCTCCACCCAAGGGGGAATCCCGGTCATTACCATACCTGAACCACAGTTGGATACAACTAACAAAACTCTTGATGCTGCCCATTCCACTGGAGATCCAGACACTGGTGACATCAAAAAGAAAGTCCTCCAAATGGAAGAGACCGTTCGCGCTATCAAAGGAATTGGAACACACGGAAGTGTTTCATATGCTGATTTGTGTATTTTCCCTGGTGTTCATTATCCAGAAAAATTTAAAACTCCTGACTTTGCAAAATATGACGAGTTAGGAGATCCTTATACACATCTAAAAGTGTTTATTGGAGAACTTGAATCTTATGCAGAGGACGAAAAGCTCAGAATGCAATTGTTCCAAAAAATTCTAACTAGAGAAGCCCGTTCGTGGTACACAAGATTAGACAACTCCAAGATCCATAGTTGGGAAGAGCTAGCACATTCTTTCCTCACTCAATAAAGTTTTCAAACTCAGATGGCTCCTGATCGGTATCAAATTACCAAGATCAAGAAACAGTTTAACGAGTCTTTCAGAGAGTATGCCCAGATGTGGAGACGCCTGGCTGCCCAAGTTAGTCCTACCATGACAGAATCAGAAATGGTCATGACTTTCATAGACATACAAGAAGCTCCCTTCTATGAGAGAGTTTTAGCCTGCATCGGCAAACCATTTTCAGAAATGGTTAAGCATAGGGAGATGGCTGAGATGGGATTGAAGTCAGGAAAGATTCAAGACCTAGCTGCACTCAAAGCTGTTGTGGATCACATCCAATCTGGAAATTATGGGAACAACCCCCGGAGGGTCCTTAAAAAGAAAGAGGAAGATGTTTCCCTGATACTACAGGGGCAAAAAGGCAATCAAAACATGCCTATTCAAAGGAGAAACTACACTCCATTTCCAGCACAATCTGCAAACCCTCCAGTACCAAAAGGTGGAGAAGTCAAACGCCCTCAAGTGTTTACACCCTTAGGGGATACCCTCGAGAACATTCTTAATCTTCTAACAACACAAAAAAATTACGCATCTTCTTCCACCAGCCAGCCCTAATGGATGGGGTTTCAATGCTGCTAGGGAATGTGCTTATCATGCCGAGGCACCTGGACATGATACTCAGGATTGTTGGGCCTTGAAACACAAGATCCAGGACCTAACAGAAAATGGGGAGATCGTATTCACCAAACCCGATCAGCCTCATGTTCAAGACAACCCTCTTCCTCAACACAAAGAAGAAGAGGTCAACATGATTAATTAGAGCAATGGAAAGAGTTCCAATTTCAGCTGTGATTCTTCCCATACCATCAAAGACGGTGATGACAAATGGGATTATGTCAAGTTCTAGTTCACAATGGAACAAAAGATGAAAGCTCTCTGTAAACAAATTGAACAATTGGCGAAACTAGTAACTTATCAACATCAAGTGACTCGTCAATTAATCATCCAGGAGCATGCCAGTCTCCTACCTATTGTCATGAATATTCCCTCGTCACTTTTAAAAAATGAAATGCTGGAAGACAAAGTGACGAAGAGAGCAAATGCCAAAGCCCGTCGGGATTTTGCCAACAAAAGGGAATTCACCTATCTAGGCCAACCTATGGAGGAAATCCTTCATATGTTAATCAATGAAGGAAGGATTAGTTCCTTTCTACCTCCAATCAACCCTCGTTCGGGACGGTACAACTCTGATAGAGTATGTCAATATCACTCCTAGTCTCGCGGTCACAGCACAGAAGAATGTTGGGCACTCCGTCATCTTATTCAAAATTTAATCGACAGTGGTGTACTGCACCTGGAAGATAACGACACTGTGTTGCGGGCAAGTGAAGATTCGGGTCCTACCAAGTGGAAGGGTGTGGTAGCAGTCATATCCACTGAAACTGATGGGATTAATACCTTACTCACAACGCCAACAATTCAACTCAAAGGAGGAAATAATCCTTTGAAAGTGGCCGCTCCTGAGCCAATCAACTTGCCATGCAGAGCACAATATCCTATTGTTGGCTTGCGCAAGGTTCCGTGGAATTATGGAGAAGGTGAAGGATCCACCTCACATACAACTACTGTAGTGTCGAAGGAAAGTCCACTGTATCTCCCCCATCGGGTGATAAAGCCCACCACCAATTCAAAGGGGAAAATACCAATGGAGAAGATTGGAAAATTCCTCCGCGCTGTGGGTCATAATGAAGCTACGGTGGTTTTAAGCTTGAACGAAGCTCCACAACAAATATCAATTTTGGATTTGGTCCTAACTTCCGAGAATCACCGGAAGGTCTTGTTAAAGGTTCTAGAAGAAGCCTATTTCCTGACATCAGTGGATACGAAAAAGTTTCAACATATGGTTGATCACATTTTCAACAACAATGTGATATCCTTCACTGATGATGACATACCGACCGAAGGGACCGGTCATTGCAAACTGCTGCACATTATGGTCTTGTCCTCCGGATATATGGTAGCTGGAGTCTTAATAGATGGAGGCTCCTCTCTGAATATCTGCCCAAACGCTACCTTGGTGAAGATGAATATCAATCTCAACAGAATTTGGAGTAGCCATACTATCATCAAAGCTTTTGATGGAGCCCGCCGTAACTCTGTCGGAGAAATTGAACTGCCAATCGAAATTGGTCCACACATATTCTGCGTGTCTTTCCATGTACTCAAGATAGACTCAAGATACAACCTTCTCCTGGGACGACCGTGGATTCATATGGTTGGGGAAGTCCCCTCCACTCTTCATCAACAGTTGAAATACATCATCAACAATAGCCTGGTCACGGTCAACGCGGAACCGGAGATTACTCAACACGGAGACATGACATTCATCAATGCCAATGATGAAGTTGAACCAGTTAGTTTTCATGCTTTAGAAATAAGCAATACCCAATACCATGCTATTGGAGCACCATTGCCCGTACCCAAGATTTCTGCCGAGGTAATGTCAGCCACTCAAGAAATGATGTCGTTGGGTCATAAGCCGGGACAAGGGTTGGGTAAAGATTGTCAGGGTATCAAGTACCCAATTCGATTAACCAGGAAAGCTGGAACAGCTGGGCTAGGCTATGTTGCCAGTTCTAGTCACAGGAATCCTCATAAACATCAGCAGATTCCTTCAGCTTCAACCATGTGGCGTTTATCTTCGCCTTCAAACTCTGAGTCCGCACAACCTCCTGTAAAGGTGATAGCCAATGTAATGGCTATGTTATGTCCCAAGCCGGTACCGGTGAAGGAGAAAGAAATCTTTGTTCCAATTCCCGCAGTGGAAGAAGAGGAACGAAGAATTAAGAAAGACGTCATACGAATGTTGTCCGGCATACGCATCAGCGTTCATGACGAACATACCAATAGATACACCCCAGACGATGATTGCCCAGACGTAATTGCCATCATTCAGGACATGGAGGATGATGACAATCCCTCCATCACTGCGGTCCACCCAAACTTTGCTCTTGCCAATTGGAACAACATTCCTTGCATTGGTCGTCAAGGGTAAAGCGGGCAGAAACTCTTTCTGCCTTGTAGATATAATAACTGCTTACTTTTCTATACAATATTAACAGTTTATTTTGCCAGTATATGCTAAGTGAAAGCATATTTTATTTCAGGACTCTGAATTTAGATGTGTATGTACTTGCGGATACGATGCCTCTCCTACACAAGGATTGTACCTTTGATGTAGAGATGAATTCAGCTTTAATGGATATATAGGATGACATTGAGGTGCCTCCAAAAATTCAAGAATGGGTCAAAGACAAACCCAAACCCAAACCCAACCTTGATTAAACCACTTCTTTAAATCTCGGAACCTTAGAAAGCCCTAAGTTAATCCAGATTGGTACAGACCTTACCCCAAACCAACAGAATGACATGGTTACGCTGTTAACCCAATTCCAGGATGTGCTTGCATGGTCTCATGAAGACATGGTGGGTTTGTCCACTGAAATTATCCTTCATCGCCTTCCTATTAAAGAGGGATTTAAGCCAGTTAAGCAGAAACTCAGGCGATTGAAACCTGAGTGGAGTTTAAAGGTGAAAGAAGAAATAATGAATCAATTTCAAGCTGGCATCATCATGGTGTCTACATATCCTGAGTGGATATCCAACATCGTGCCCGTACCTAAACCTGGAGGGAAAGTGCGTGTTTGCGTGGATTATCGGGACTTGAATAAAGCTTGCTTAAAAGACAGTTTTCCCGTGCCATTTATCCACATTCTCATTGACAATACTGCGTAATACGACATGTACTCCTTTGCTAATTGCTTTGCGGGGTACCATCAGATCATGGTTACCGAGGAAGATCGTGAGAAGATTGCTTTCATCACTCCTTGGGGAACGTTTTGCTATAGACGATTGTCATTCGGCCTCATCAATGCCAGAGCTACCTATCAACGAGCTATGATGGCTCTTTTCCATGACTTAATGCATAAAGAGATTGAGATCTATGTGGATGACATCATTGTCAAGTCCCGGAAGGATGATGACCATATAAACCATCTTAGAAAGTTGTTCAACAGGTTGCGTAAGTACAACTTAAAGTTGAATCCATCTAAATGCGCTTTTGGCGTTAAATCAGGCAAGTTGCTAGGATTTCTAGTCAGCCACAAAGGGATTGAGCTGGATCCTGCCAAAATCCAAGCTATCACTGAAATGCCCATTCATCAGATATAGAAGGAAATACAGGGATTTTTGGGAAGAATCAACTTCATCAGCAGGTTTATCTCCCAACTCACAGCAACATGTGAGCCAATCTTCAAGCTATTAAGGAAGAACTCCTCCATGAAATGGAATGATGAGTGTCAGAATGCCTTCCTTACAATCATGAAACAGCTAGTCAAAGCTCCCGTCTTGGTACCACCCATGGATGATATTCCCCTGTTCATGTATCTGTACGTAAGTGACAATGCCATGGGCTACATTCCGGGACAGAAAGACGATAGAGGCCAAGAACGAGCTATCTATTACCTCAGCAAAAGGTTTAGCAGTAGGGAACACAAGTACACTTTGATCAAAAAGACGTGTTGTGCTTTGGCATGGGCCTCTATGAGGTTACAACATTACCTCCATGGTCACACAACCCATCCCATATCCCGCGTGGATACTCTCAAGTATGTGTTCAGCAAACCCATGTTAAATTACCGGCTGTCCAGATGGAAGTTGATCCTACAACAATTTGACATCGTATATGTGACTCAAAAGTCCATCAAAGGTCAAGGAATCGCGGATCAACTGGCCGCCACACCTTCAGGGGATTTCAAACCCTTGGAAATATATTTCCACGATGAAGGAGTAATGACAGTGCAACAACACCATCAGTACGATACACGCCAATCATGAAAGATGTATTTTGATGGAGCTGTTAATATGGAAGGTTTTGGAGCTATAGCAGTTCTAGTACTGATATAGGGGACCAGTATCCCGTCGCTGTCAAATTACAGTTTGTCAGCACCAACAATACGGCTCAGTATGAAGGCTGTCTCATGGGGCTAAAACTTGCCCGTTCAATGGGCATCAGGCGGTTAACTGTATTTAGAGATTCAGAGTTGGTAATCAGACAATCCACCAGAATCTATCAAACCAAGGAATTACATTTGTTGCCTTACCATCGGCAGGTTTTGAAGATGGCTTTGGAGTTTGAAAAAATCTCCTTTCTACATGTTCCTCATAATAGGAATGACTTTGCGGATGCATTAGCAACTTTGGCCTCCCTGATTCGCATATCAGACAAAGAACATTTGTCGAGCGTCATAATTTCCCTTCACAAGGCCCCAATCTATGGGAATTATGTTGGAGAAATATCGGATGAGCTACCTCCCATCCAACATCCTTGGTATCAGCATATCAAGGAATATCTGCAAGATTGATCTACACCCACTGAGGCGAGCACGAATGAGAAAAAGTGGATCCATCGACTTGCTATGAAGTTCTACCTGAGTGGAGATGCACTCTACAAAAGAGATGCAGGACTAGGTCTCCTCAGATGTTTAGACAAAGATCAAGCCCAAAGGCTTATGGATGAAATCCATGGAAGAGTCTATGGCCCCCACATGAGTGGCTCCCTCCTTGTCAAGAAAGTCCTCAGGACGGGACATTATTGGTTATCTCTCAAAGCTGATTGCAACGACCACATCAAAAGATGCTATCCGTGCCAGATTCATGGGAATGCTATACACGTCCCTATACGAGAACTCCACAATATGAGTTCGCCTTGGCCTTTCTCAATGTGGGGAATGGACGTTATTGGGCACATTGAGCCTAAAGCCAGTAATGTTCACCGATTTATCTTTACCATGATCGACTACTTTACCAAGTGGGTAGAAGCAGCCTCCTTCCCCAGGGTTACTAAAGAAGTAATCATTGTTTTCATCAGAAACAATGTCGTTTGTCGATATGGACAACCAGAGGTGATTGTGTCAGACAATGCTAAGAACCTCAACAACAAAATGATGGAGGAATTATGCAGTAAATTCCACATCAAACATCTTAACTCTGTCATCTATCATCCAAAGTTGAACGGTGCTGTTGAAGCGAGTAACAAAAACATCAAGAAGATTATGCAAAAGATGTCCGCCAACCACAAAGATTGGCCTGACCTATTGCCTCTGATTCTGTTAGCCTACAGAACCTCAATGCGCACTTCAACTGGGGCAACCCCTTACGCTTTAACCTATGGGATGGAAGCAGTACTCCCCATAGAAGTTGAGATGGAATTTCTCAGAGTGTTGATCGACACTCAGCTGGATGAAGACCAATGGATACAAGATAGGTATCACCAATTGTCTCTAATAGATGAAAGGCGAACCGCGGCTATCTTCTATGGTCAATTATATCAGCAAAGGATTGCCAGATCCTACAACAAAAAAGTTTGGCTACGATAGTTTAAACAACATGACTTGGTTTTGAAGAAGATTCTTGACAACCAAGATCGGACTAAAGGAAAATTCGCTCCTAACTGGGAAGGCCCGTTTATTGTCAAGGAAGTATTGACAGGAGGCGCTCTTAGAGTGCAAGAAATGGACGACGATAAATTTCCATAAATCATCAACTCAGACACTGTGAAACGGTATTATGTCTGAAGTAACCAGCAAACACCCTGTTGCATAATCATCAGGTCACCAGTTATTCCGGTTCTTTAACCCTTTACCACATACAACTTTTCTACACTTTGCCTATCAGGGAAACGTACTCTTCAAGCCAACAACTTGGCTTTCTCATTTGCTCTCATAAAACTTAGGTCATCCCACCACGGATTGAGCCTTTTGCGTTCGTAGTTTGGCTACCCATACCTAGGATCAAACTTCTCATACCTGTAGTTTATCCTCAACCAGGGATTAAACTTTCGCCTCCCCGCACTCTGACCTGCACATGGGATCGCGCTTTTCTTCTCGCCCTGAGGGGCGAACTACGTCAACCTGATCTCCTCTTCAATAGGAGTACGTAGGCAACCATTTCACAGGGCCCGGTCGCAATAAAACAAAAACAACAAAAACATTTCTACCCCCTTCTCCTCACAAAAACAACAAAAACATTCCTACACCATTTCTGCCATATACAGCATTGAACCTCTTACACTAAGTTTAAACTACGCAGACCTGATCTCCTCTTCAATAGGAGTACATAGGCAGCCATTCAAGGTGTGGTCTCACCCCCTACCAAAACACAAACCCTTGTCAGTTAGTACTGGGATCAAACTTCAATCCACTACATTTCATTTGGCTTCAGACTAAAGGGATGGAATTACCTGAACTCCTCCCAAATAGGAGATTTGGCGACCATCTAAGCTACGGTCATACCTTGAAGAGCAACACCAATCCATAAGAAGTGGAATTAACTAGGCTTCTCCTAAATAGAAGTACTGGCGACCATCTGTAGTGCGATCAATCTCAGAGAGGAAAGCCACACTCCTCTCCACATTTCCATCCAGAAACTAGTCCCAAGACACCAAAGATGGTAGGGATAAACATAGATCAATAATCCATTCTGAACTATCCAGAGATAACTCAATGTCCATCCACCCAAGAGGAATTCAGAATACATCAAGATCACAAGCCCTGAAGTAGCAGGCAAAATATCAAGCAAATAGCAAGGCATATCTAAAAGGGAAGTGATCCAAAAATATATTTCCATGTCATATATAATGTTGTTTGATATATATACAATGTAAATTGTACATGACAAAATGGCTAAGCTAGTCTGTGCAGGTAAATACAAGCTCATCTACAAGTCAGGATATATGCGAGCTAACAAGCCCAACATGGCGTCCCTCTCAGAAGATGAAGGCGAAGCTGTGGTCTCATGTATGAGAATATCCACACGACCCAAAAGATCTATAGCCATCTGCATGGTGACCATGTGATCATCAATATATGCACTCATCTCTGTAATCATGCCAGTGGTAAGGGACCTCACTGCAGTACTATCTGTGACGGCTACATCCCGGGCAGATATAGCACTATCCAGCTCAACTATTATTGTATCTCTGGCTGATATAGCCTCACCCCGCTCAACAACATCGACATCTCTGTGATCTAATGCCTCGTCTCTCTCTAATAGTGCGAGGGGACCACCACCGCTGGAACGTCTCCTGAGTACATGGACCCTCTGATAATGCAAAGCCGTCAACCCCTAACAATGGGTTATTAGTGACGGGTGACTGTGATACGGGCCAATGACGCCTAGCAGGAGGCAAGATCGGTACACGAATCTCCCCTGTGGTGCTCCTAATAGCACGCTCTTCTAAATAGAGCTCCCAGCCTCCATCAGTGAAGAGAGGAACTCTCCTGGTAGAGATCAAATACTCGACTCCAGTTGGATGACCATCCTCAAAGACGATGGTCAAATGCTCCCCTGAATAGGGAATCCATGTAATGGTACCCGCCGTCAGCAACTCCAGCTGCACGCGGCAGTGAGTGAATCCCTCAGCTATAGGGACCTCCGACAAAATAGAATGGTGCCATTGTCGTCCTCGTGGATATGTATCTAAACCTAACACACTCACAGGATGCAAACATGGGAGCATCTCATAGGCCCAAAACTGCCAACACAATGGCAAAACATCTGCTATCAGTAAACACTCTTAACCTATAAATGGGAAAAGACAAGAGAAGTACTCACCAGCAGAAATGGATAAAATCCTAGCCAAGCCTCGGTCAAACCCTGTGAGCGCATGCGCATGCCCTTGAGGAAATAGGCAAAGGTGTAAGATCCCCAGTCATACTCTCCTATACGGTCCACATCGCGTGTGGTACTGACCAAAGCGAAAGAGACCGTGGAAGAGTTATCTGCTATAAAGCAGGCTCGAATGATCATCAGGAACAATCGCAGCAGAACGCGATCCCTGATCCTGACATCATCAGGCATGGGCTCACTCAATAGCTCGCTCATAGCATCTACACTCAAAGTACCTGAACGGACAGTCCTGCCTTTGAGCGCCTCCGCCGAAACTTCTAATAAGGATTTGATGGCAGTAGGGGTAATATTCGCCATGCAAGGCACTGGCTCTCCTCCAAACTCCATACCTGTGATAAATATCCAATCCATAGGCGTCATCATCACCTCGCAATCCAGCAGATGGAGTGACTGAGTCTGATGAAACCATCGCTCAGACAAAGCCCTGAGGTAACCCCAGGGACAACGATGGGGAAGGATGGAGAAAAATACCCCAAATCCCCACTCATGCACTACCGCTCTATAGTTAGGATGAATCGCCTGGTACATGGAATGAATGCTAAACCAGTTCCATCGAGGCTGTGTAAAACCAGGAACCTGCATGAAATGCAGATCAACATCAAAACCCTTTAATCCCCATCAATAGGAAAGAAGGAAGATCAAATTCTAACACCATACCTCGTTAGCATGCAAATACATCGATGGATGTCTGCCCAAATCACCCAGCAACTCTGGGTTCACCACCTGAATGCTCGAAAGCTCCCTGCGAGGGACATGTACAGCAGGAGCGGGATCCTCAATTGGAATATCCGCCTCTTCGTCCTCAATGTCTGGAAAATCTACCTGGACAAGACGTATCACGGCCTCCACCAACCGGCGAGGCTGTCTGACAGAACGAGGACAAGACACTTCAGAAGCCCTCCGTCGTATGCCAGAAGTGGTCCTGTAAGAACTGCTCGGCTAATCTGGATCCATAATATCTGGACAAAAAGTCTCCAAATCACCTCAGAAAGGGTGTGGTATTTCCTTACCTGGAGCTTTTTAATGCATTTATGACTATATGCATACATGCATTTACTTTAGCATATAATAGAGTTAAAGTGTATGACTACCCAATGCCTACATTTGGAAAATTTTTGCCATAGTCCCCTTTGAAAATAGGACTATCCACATGCACATAGGCATGTCTAGGTGGCCATTCAGCAACACACCTGCCCTAAAGTCATATACATAATATATGGATTAAAAATTAAAATCATCATGCACAAGGCCAACCTCAATGCTAGGAGTACTTTGCCTTTCTACCTTTTTCTCATTGGACCTCAAATAGGACAAAAAATAGTAGAAAAAGGTGCCAATTTGACTGTCTCAGAAGTTAAATTTTTTCATATCATTATGTTCATCATCGTTTAATACTAACATTTACTATGTTGAATATTTTTTATCAAGTCATTTGTGCATACATAATCACTACTATGTGTTTAGATGCATTTCGTGCGAACACTTATACAATGATACATGCATACGTTACCAGGATAGTGTAGAACACTTGTACGGTGACAGAATTTGCAGAAAGCAGCTTGAACTCAGCAGATCTGAAGATGGCTCGCAGTTTTCTCTATACGAAGCGAGTTAAAAATGACTTGTGAAGACCAGCCTGCAGGATTTATGATCCGCGCCTGGCTGCAGGCCCACCTACGGTTGTAACAGGTGCACCTGCGGCTGTAACAGGTGCACCTGCCGCTACCCAATGGGGTCCCACTCTACGTCTCAGTCTAGTTCGAGTTGAAATGGAGTTCTTACAGACTAGAAAGGTCAAATTGATAATAAAAATGCCATGCGATTGAGCAAAACTGCATACAATCCTGGTCTTCTCAGATGAGACTTTGAATTTGTAGAGCACTCATTGGTAGTCACCTAAATACAAGGTATACCCTACCAAAGATCCCAGTTGTCACAAGTCATATACGGCAATACCTTATACAGGTCCGATGCCGCCAACTCCGAGTCATTACCCTACGTAGATCCCTGACGGGGGTTACAACGTATATCCCTGACGAGGGTTACAACGTATATCTCTGGCGGGATTAATAACGCGTTCTCAGCCGTTGACACACCTATAAACGAAGGTCAAACAGCCTTGACGTTATCTCAGCCGATGGCAAGTAAACCCATCAAAGCGTTGAGGGCTGTGCGATTATTGCGTACTCACTCATAAGTCTCCAAGAGATCCCCGACGGGGGTTACAACATGAAATCACGATAGGGGATTACAACGTACATTCAAGCCATTGATACACATGTCAATTGAGGTTAAGCAGCCTTGACATTATTTTAGTCAATAGGGATTAAACCTATCAGAACTCTAGAGCTATCCGAGGTTTTCACACCCGACTGCTTGTAACCAACATATCCCCGGCGGGGGTCACAACGCAATGCTCCGTTGATCTACGCGACAGCAAAAGTCTAGCAACCTTGACAATCTATCCATGAAGTTTCAGCAATTGATTCACACGTCAACGAAGGTCAAGCAGCCTTGACAGTATATCCCACAAGATTTTTTAATCGTTGATTCACATATGAATGAAGTACACGTCAACGAAGGTCAGGCACCCCTGACAACATTTGTTGTTGGCAATAAATCCAGCAGGATCTTGACATGTTCTGGGGATACTAACCATGAAAGGTCAATGTTATCAAAGAGGATAGATGATGGAATATGTTATACACATCCTCAAACAGGTCAAGCTTTATCCCCACAGAACTCTTACACATAAGAGGTACATCTTCAGAATCAAGTCATAATCAAAGACACATGGATTTGGTGATAACTCCAACATCAACATCCTAACAAATTTGGCTTACACATCGATTCTGGTCAGCATTTCCAATCCCCAGTTGAAGCAACAGGGAATCAACAATCATCTCCAGCGTGTTAGGCTACAACCCCATACACATGCATCATGCATTGGCATTATGTTGCTATCCATAGTACCATGTTCGTCTTGTTACGTTTCAAGTGTCTAGGATTCTTTATCCTGCCCATGCATCGCCATGCATGAGTATGATAAAGAGGGGCATCTGTAGACACTCAAAATTTTTTGTACTACTGTTACTAACATTACAGGAGGACATATTCGTCTTTTAAGAGGGAACCATGAAAGACAATCCAAATCCGTACCTGATACTACCAAAAGTTCAGCATCAAACCCCGGATCGCAGTCTAGGAGTAACCAAATCCATCCTCGGATATAACCCCGAGGCTTGCAGATATAATACCAGAACACACACCAGAGAAGACCGATTAATCTCAGAGATGACCCTGAGGTATCCAGTCTCAGTCCCAACCATTGAAATAGCCACCAACCTTGGTGATGACCCCGAGGAATGCAATTTCGGAGATAACCCCGAAAATTCTTGTTTCAAATGCGACCAGCTTCAATCTCGGTGCTCACAACGAGATCCACTGTACCAACCCAGCGACAACATCGGGGAGACAGGCACACCTCAAAGGTGACAATGAGGACCTTCAACAATTGTAGCAGTCCAATCTCAGCGAAGTCTGGGCAACGTCTGCTTTATCAGCCCAATTCGGCGATAACACCGGTGAGGGGCAACATCGTCATCTCGTTAACACGATGCCACATCACGCCTCTACGTAACGATGTCCAACAAGGCTAACTAATCCCGAGTGACTATTGTGCGGGGTAACGGATGAAAGTTGAAGCTTGAAGACCGGAGGGCATCGTCCCATCTTCAATGACTTCGGACAAACTCTAATCCCATGCCATCGTACAACTCTCAACAAAGGCGGTCTGAAATAGGTCCTGTATACCTCAAATGGATGCCCGGATTGTACTTCTGAAAGTTCGAGTGGACATTACAATGCCCGAGTGCATGTACTTCGAGACGACCCAACCCAAAAAACCCGGGCCAACCCGGGTTGCCTCTGGTACACCTGCGGCTCAGCCGCAGGTACACCTTGCGGCTAATATGCCTATAAATAGAGGGCTTGAGGTACTGATTTTGGAGGAGAAAAAGATGGGGAAACCCTGCACAATTCGCTCCGCACTCGCCCATACAGTGTATTTTCCCTCTTTTAAACACCTGTGAGCTCATATATAGCCTCTTTTGTACCCATAAAAGCTAGTGTTTACCCACTCTAAAGATATATAAGCCTTTTTAAGTAGTCAGCTATAAGCCTTCTCACACACTTTAGTGTTTTTCTCTTCATCTTTGCACACACCCTTCTACACGTTGAGAGTCGCGTTGCTTGCTTTTGCCCGGACTTCAGTCTGTGGTTTAATTCCAGTCTGTATATATATATATATATATATATATATATATATATATATATATATATATATATATATATATATTGACTAACATTATCGAGTTATGCCTCGATTTAGCCTAGACTTCGGTCTGGAGCGTTTATTTGCTTATATATATATGAGCTGTGTGTCAAACTTTGTTCGATGAGCCTAGACTTCGGTCTAGAGTGTTTACTACTTTAATATATATATATATATATATATATATATATATATATATTATATATAAACTGTGTGTCGAACTCTGTTCGATGAGCCTGGATTTTATTTTTGGTGCATTTATTCGCTTTTATATATATATATATATATATATATATATATATATATATATATATATATATATATATATATATATATATATTTATACTTATTTATATGAACTGTGGTCGAACTATGTTCGATGAGCCTGAATTTTACATCCGGTGCGTTTATTGCTTATATATATATATATATTTATTTTCGTCCTGCCTGGAGTTTCCTTCGTGGCAGTTGATCACTCTTACGGCTTTATTTACATTTCTGATCCCCCATAGAGGTGCTTCGTGGTTGGTGATCATGTCTGTATATATATATTTACAGCTTTTATATATATACCTGCTTGCTGCTTTCATACAAATTATAGCATTCTGTGCGCCTAGAAATCATGTGATCACATATTCATCCCATTGGATCGAGATTCGGTTCCCGTGATAGACATTTTCAGCTATAAGCATCTTGTAAATTATTATGCGGTGTCTGAATTTTCTCAAATGGTTTCCATACCCAGGAGGAAGTCGGCATTATTTTTGTATATTATTTTTGTACGGATGCCTCGCATCCGTCAAATAAAATCAATCAAGCCGATCACTTAATAAAGTGGGAGTGTAAAAAGTCTCAATTCCTATTGAGCATCATGGTTTGAAAAATCTCTTTTATAAAACTTCACTGCCATATCTTGCTAAAAATTGAATTTTTACATAAATTCAAACCCTGTGTATATAGGTTCGAACGAGGCCTCGCACAACATCCATATAACAACACATTGACCCACACACACACACACTCAGATAATAGTTTCTTGAAAAGAGGCCGTCACCGTGGTAACACGGATGTCGGGGGGTGCCTAACACTTCCCCCCCCCCCCCGCATAACCAAGTCCACGGACCCTAAACGAATCTCGGTTTCACCGACTCGTATAATCGTGTCACATCACTGGGTCAATGTACAAACCTTTTCTCAGTTGTGTTGGTACAACCATTTAAAAAACCAACTGGTGACTCTTAACAGTCCATCGTCGACATTATACATGTCTGACCTGTTTCACTTGTTTTTTCAAATAAATCTCACCTAAAATGAGAACACCAAAGAACGAGTAACGGAAAGAGACACCCAAAAATCCCGACGTCAACAATATTTCTTACTGGGCTAGTTGAGCTCACCCTTTCTTTCACTGTTCTCTTCAGAAAATGAGAACGTAGTGGGGACTAGTCGGGGAATAGAGTGATGGTCCTAGATGGTGCATTAGTAGTCCTCACTATTATGTGAAATAGTGTGATAATAAATGTAATGAGGACTCCATTGAGTTTGTATACTCTCTAGAGGACAATATTTTTATTAAAACTCATAGCATATGTTTTGTCGTATTTTACACGACTGTTGTATAATTAAGTTGTATTTGAATTCTGTACCATTCATCTAGCGACTCAAGATGGGTGATGTATACCTAATTTTGGGGGCGTCACAATAATAATAATAATAATAGCTTTAGGAAAAGTAAATTTATAATTAGTAATTTAACGCATGGATATTAATTTATTTTGTTAATTTGTGTAATTAGTTCTAACAAAGAGAATTTAAAGAGTTATATTTGGAATATAATTTTGGGTATTACATTACTTAATCCAGGTACGTATTTCGTACTCTTTCAGCGAGACTCTTTTGTTTTTAATTTGTTCGTTTCGTTATTCGTTTCAAAATTTAGTATTGCTTCACATAATTATTCTTTGTCAATTTATTGTGATAGTTTTGTTTTGGCGTTATATTAGAACTCATGTTTGTACTCTTTAGACTAGTGTATCATGTCTAAATTTTATTTTGATATTTATAGTGATGTACATGTAGTATATTTTTGGAGACTTGTGTTGATGATTCATTCAATTTAACATGTACACGTTATAACCCCTTTGTGTTGATATTTTATCACATGTGTTGTGACATTATATTTTTGTTAGAATACCGTAGGGTATACCTAAGCTATAACCACATGTGGGGGTACCACAGGCATGTCCTCTTGGCACTGAGGCATAACACCTTCCGTGGCAGTGTGATCAGTCCACGACGTCTCCGTTTTATACTCCAATGGGGGTTGGCCATTTGGTGTTTTGTTGTGGGAGGTGTATGGGTCAACCCAAGTTTTCTATTCTGTTCTGGGGATTGGTGATGTTTGTGCCAAACACACCTTCCAATTTTACATACATTTGGATTTATGGTTCAATGTGTGTGACTTGCCTGTGTGGCATTATTTGATTTGCATGTGAGGCATTATTTGACTTGCCTGTGTGGCAAGGTATATTTCTATTTTGTTCTGAGCTCGGTATGAAATACCACCCATCTATTTGATTCAGCCTATTATTTCATTGTGTTAGTTTTGTTCGTTTTGTTTCATTTAATTTAATTGAGTTAGTTATTTTGGTTCATTATTTCTATTCTATATCCGTACTGGGCATTTGGCTCATGCTGTGTTTTTCTTCCGGCAAATAACCAAGGGATTAAGGGCAAGTGTGACGAGAGCTCCCTTTTATCCAAATGATATAGATATATTATGTTTAGGTTGTGATACATTTGTTTGTTCAAAATTGTAATAATTATTTTAGATTATGGTTTGAGACAGTTTAATATTTATTATGGTTGACTTGTGGTATTTATCAGATATTAAGACTATCCTTTTGTGGCTTTGAGCCTTGCTATTAAATTCATTAGTTTTGTTATGTTTTTAGTAACCTCTCTTTCTATTTCGAAAAGGGGTTGTTACAGAGTTGGTATCAAAGCTTAGGTTCTTTCTTATAGAAAACCTATTTAGGTTTGACCTGTGAGTTATGGGTAGACTTTTGGGTTAGGTTTTTGTTCGGTTTGATTTTCTGTTCAGTTATCATATCATCTATATTCAAATTTGTCTCTAATCTGCTTTGTTTATGTTCGTGATCTCTTTCTTAGATGTATAGCTCGAAGATCTGCTAGAATTGTTGGGAGGCGAGGTAATAATAGGGGAAAAGGCGAGGGTCAGCCCAATGAGCAACCTAATGATCAGATAAATGCTCAATTGACTACCTTGGTGAATCAGGCGGTGAATCAGGCTTTACCTCAGTTGGTGGCACAGGTAGTACAGGCAATGCAGTAGCCGCCACCAGAAATTCCTGAATAACGGAATTCGAGAAATAATGGTCAGCATGCAAATGTTAAGGAAGAGAATGTAGATGGTATTGATCCGCAGGTGGTTCCGACGTATGTATGGTTGGAGAGGTTCCAGAAGTAGAAACCACAGTCATTTTGTGGCGCCCCCAAAATAGGTATACATCACCCATCTTGGATCGCCAAAAATTACACTACTGACAACTCCATTTATACATCTGTCTTGGAGAATATGACCACAGTTAAACTGTGAGTTTTAATATAAATATATGTAACTCTCATGGTGCCTCAACCACAACATCTTATAATGGCATCTTACATAAAAGTACAATCAATAACTATTTTAGAAATTAAAATCTTTGGAAAATGCTCAAGGAAACCTTCGTATATGGGAGACCATACGTCTAAGTTATAAAAAATATCATATCTCCACAGAATTATCCTTGGTTGACCCAATAGTCCCCAAAGAAAAATGAGAAGATTGCTATCATGTTCTTTACAATGGTGAGTCTTCTCTTGACATATAATTATCTCCATTGTCTCCAATTAAGAATTATATTTCAACCAAACTCCAATATTATATAGGTAGTGCTCATAGATATACTTAGAAAGTGTATGTGCACAACCCTATTTTATGATAACACGAAGTCGTCTGTCATTAGACATCTTGTATGGTAATGGCAAAACACCCTTCCAAAGTTTGGTTCACCTCACCTTATTTGGTTCACCAAAATCAACTGTTAAAATGATGTATAAAATACGACACACTTATCTATAATTCTCAATAAAATTATTTCCATACTGTTTTAGGGGAAACCTCAACAGCTATGGACCATCGTTCTATTCCCCTGTTACCCCCGCTCGACTCAGCTACACTCTTATTACCTAAAAGGAATTGTGAAGCAAAAGGGTCAGCACAACTAGCCCAGTAAAGAATATCATGACTAAAGACAATTAAATTATCAATAGCATTCGTCAGTAATAAATCAGAGATTTAGAACATATGGTAAATGGTAAAAAATTTCTACCATAGTTGTAGCGGAACGAGCAATCCATTAGAAGAGTCAAATAGACCATAAAGTCTATTATCTTCTCCATGTTTAAAATCCACCAACACTGTCTTATCCATGTAACATCAATCAACAATTCCTGTCTACAATCATGTGAATAACTCATAATCATAATTGTGGTTCTCAATTCCTCTTCGCATCCATACCAAAGATAATTTTCATCACCTGTCTTTACTGTGACAACCCGATATTTTCTATAAAAATAAATCATAAATTTTGCGTATAAATTTTTTTTTATTTATTAAAATAAATATGAATGATATGTGTCAAGGTAATGTGTAATTATAATAAAATTTAATTATTACATTAAATATTACAATAAAATTTATTTTAGAATTATTGATTATTATCAATTATATTTTTATATTAATTAATTCCCTATTGGAAATGTTTTATTAATTATTTTCAAGGAAAATATAATCTTATATTATTTAAATAATATAGGAAATGATTTTAGAATAATTATCTACTTTAAAGGTAAGAATGCGTGAAATGTATTATGTATGTGTTTATGTGATGAATATAAAATATATTTATTACATGAATGGTTATGAATAATTTTATTTTAGAATTATTGTTCATTATAAATTATATTCTAAAAATAATTAGTTTTATAGTAAAAATGTTTTTAATGTTTATTTTCCATGAAAATATGATAATTATATTAATCGAATAATATATGATATGATTATAGAATTTTTATAATACTTATTTTATTATATAAATTTTGTTCAAGATATTAAGTAGATTATTTCTACTTAATTAATAAGGTTATATGAAAGATAATTCAGATATGGAATCCAAACCATAATTCCGGGTTTTGATTAAGGAATGAAAATAATAATATTATATTATTATTTGTCAGTGTTATAGATATGTATGGTTATGTGTGTAATGTTAATGTGTGAAACAGTTTTAGTGTTAATGATAACCCTGACTTTGGTTATGGGATAAGGAATAATGATAATAAAATTATAATGTTAATTATATTTTGATTTTTCAGTGCTATGAATATGTACTGTATTTCTGTATTGACAATGGTTGGTCAATTACGGTGTATTATGATCAAACCTTAGTATTAATGTTAAACCCTAATTTGAGATCCAAATTAGAGTGCAAGATTTGTTTTTATAAGTGTGTTATATAATTTATGGCATGTATTAAATGTATTAATTAGGTAAACTCTAATTAAAGTTCTAGAAACCCTAATTTTAAGTGATAAAACCCTAATTGAATTGAAACCTTAAAGCAAAAGTCATTCATGACTTTGAGAATTTGTTAAGTCGTTATGTAATCACGATAATGTGATTTATTATCGGTGATATATGTATTAACCCTAATTAGGGAGAATCGTAATTATTAAAAATCCTTATTATTTTTCTATATTATAAACCCTAATTTCTTAAATTAGAAACCCCAAATAATAATTAGCTAATTGCTAAATGAAAAAATCCTAATTTAAAACTCAAGTTGAGTTCGACACTGTTCTATAACTGTGTTATATGGTGCATGCATGTTATGTATTATATAATTTTTATATTAATTAGGTAAACCCTAATTAATATTTAGAAATATTAATTTCTAGAAACTCTAATATTTATTTTATAAACCCTAATTTATTTAAATTATAAACCTAAATTGTTGATTTGGAAAGTTTAATGCTAATTAGTGTATCTAAAACATAATTAGTAAAGTGTTAATTAATTAGAAACCTAATTAATTAGAAATCTTTATTTTGTATTCTAGAAACTAAAATTTTATTATTTTATTATTTATTTTTTTCAAACCCTAGCTTGTAAATTCTAGAATTACTTTTAAACCCTAAAATGGTCCAAACCATAAATCCTAAACCCTAAGGGTTTGCCAAGATTATAATTTTGCCATTAAAATGATTTTACCAAATGACAAAAATACCCCTTTTGCATAATTGAAGCTAGCAATAGGTTTTGACATTAGATGGGAGTTGGTGACCAACTTAGTTGACATTTGTGATATAAATCACCAACAAATCAAGAATATCAGCTATATACATTCATCTACCACTTATATAAATAAGATCAAGGAGAGAGAAAGTCACAATTGAGTCTCATTTTGTACAAACCCTCAACCAAATGCTCTCAAGCATAAGAACCCCGAAATTTTCAGGCTTTATACTTCTTTTATCAAGCCCCACGAAATCCCATACCAAATCAGTAACATATGATTAAGGAATCGAACAAGAAAGGTATAACACTAAACCTAAAAATTCTGTCCATAATCGGTTGTTTGATGTTATGTTTACATGTTGGGATATGTTAGATATAGTGTCTAATGATGATCTGGGTTGCTAGATGTTAGATCCATAACATCTAGAGTGAAAATTTGTAAAATTTGGAAAAATGTATTTCTGTTGTCTGACATCAAATGTCAGGGGCTGTAGATCGTTGTGTGTTTATTGTTTTTGTTGTTTAAGTGTAAACATTTGTAGCCTTGTATGAGATCTTGGATCTGGAACTCGAATATGGGTCAGATCTGGTGTATATTGTAAGTTATGGATGGTCAAAGGTCATTGACCGACCATGACCTAACGAAATCTGGGTAACCCAAAAGTTACCCAGAACTCTCTGACATGATGTTCATGCTTTTAGATCTTTTACATGTTTGTAGTTTTGTTCTATTTGTTGCTTCTAGATTGTAACTTGATATTTGTAATGTAAGGTAAAGCCTTTATAACATGTAAATGTTCAACAAGGTTCAAGTAGTGGCTGGTCAAACCTATACAAAAGATCACGAAAATGGTTTTCTGGAATTTCCAGAAAATGAAGAACGTTTCTGGCCTGGGTTGACCAGGAGATAGCTTATGATTTTGTTGTTGTTTAACAGATCTGTTGTTTTAGTGATGTACCTTGTCATATATTCTATAGATTAGAACCTTTAAATGACATAAACCAGGATCTGGACATAAAGTAAATCGTGCATGAAGGTGTTCACTCGGATACCTGGGTTTCTGGGAAAACCCAGAAACCGTCTGACAGGTGGTTTGTTGGCCTAGATCTTCTTGATATGTTGTGGTATCATCAATATAACGATTTAAATTTGTAGAGTTACATCAACACTACAATACTTAGGTTTCATATTGGACAGAAACGATCTATAAATGAAATTATAGCCGGTCAAACGTGACCCCTTAACCACTGGGCTGTCAGTGTTCTTGAGGCTCAAGAACACCTACAGCGACACTTTTTGTCGCTAAAGACCTACAGCGACGGTTTCTATTATTTAATAAATAGAAAAAAAATAGTTTTTAATTATTAAAAATACAAAATAAATTATTAAAAATTATTTTAAATTCTGAAAATTAGTTTTTAATTATTTTAAATATATTTCATAAATATTTAATATTTTTGGAATATTAAAAGTATTTAATTTATTTAATTATAATATTAAATAAATTATTTAAAAATGATTTTAATATTTGAAAAATCATTTAAAATTATATTATGGTATAAGAAAATAATTTAAGTTATTTTTGATAACTTTTAATATTATTTGATAATTTTCATTAATAAATTAATATTAATGATAATTAAGTTATTTACTAAATAAATTAAATAAATGAATTAAAAATGATTTTATTATATTAGAAATCATTTTAAATAAGAATAAGGTATTTAAAAATATTTTTAGTTATAAAATATAACTTTTAATATTTAAGGGTAAAATTAATTAATTAATTAATTATTAATGATATTAAAGTTATTTAATAATTATATTAAATAATTTAGTTTAAAAATGATTTTAATATTATAAAAATCATTTTAAATGAAAATAAAGTGTTTAAAGATATTTTAAGTTATAAAATATAACTTTTAATATTTAAAGGATAATTTCATTAATAATGTAATATTAATGATATTAAATTTATTTAATAGTTATATTAAATAAATAGTATTAAAATGGTTTTATTTATTTAAAAATCATTTAAAAGGGATATAAATGAATTAAAAATATTTTAAGTTATAATTAATGACTTTTAATATTTAGATAAATAGTTCATTAATATTTAAATATTAATGGTAATTATTTAATAATGATTTTAAATATTTTAAAAATCATTTAAGGGTAATATAAACACGTTAAGAATATTTTAAGTTATTATAAATAACTTTAATATTTTGGCAATGGTTTCATTAATAGTTTATATTAATAAATATTAATGATATTAGAATTGATTGGTATTTAAATCCTTTAATAATGATTCTGACATTTCAAAAATTATGGTAAATGGTAAAAATTATTTTATAATTATTATAAGGTCATGAAAAATGATATGACTGTTATTTAATTAGTCTAAATGGATATTGAACAACTGTTTAGAGTCTTAGACTCGATCATTACACGATAAAGATATCGTTAGACCGACATGGTTCAGAAATTGATCTGGACTTAGAAATTTAGTTAGTTAATTATTTTATTTGTGATTCAATGGTGAATAAAGTTGTGTGACAATATAATTAGGAATGAGTTAAATGTTTGTTTGTGATGCCATGATTGTGAAACATGTGTGATAAGGTGATTAGGTTATGTGCTGACTGCGAAATGCAGTACTATGTGTTAAGGTATATTGTTCTAATCAAATTAATGATTTGATTAATGATAGGTCGTGATAGAAAAGATAAATCTAAGTTGCGTAATTGTAAGCAGCGCATCAGGCAAGTATCCTACCTTTGCATTTTCTTTATGCATTGGACAAGTGTAAGAATATTTCAAAGTTATATTATTACTGTACAGATTGTTAAGCCTATATTATATACGCCCATTGATTATCAACATGTTAGTATATGATAATTCAGTTATATATATTCTGTTCGTTAATTTCTATAAATGATTATACAAGTGTCCCCACTTGGATAATCATTGTATTTAATCACATGTTGATACACCTTTGATATACATATATGTTGAATTATATAAGACCTTTGTTATGAAAACCCGACAGGTATGAACATCCCGATAATGGGAAAATTTTTATGCGCTACGGCGGACAAAGGATGAATGATAATATCGTTCTAGCAATGTAGTATTGATCAATACAGGGCCTATGGGATGTACACCCTCGTGTCCGTAAGCAATGCCGGTTTATAGATGAATTTCTGTTTAACCTTTTCGAAAATGAAAATAATGTTCATAGTATGTCACAGAAACCCTATGTATAGACAATACACATTTTCAAAAATTTGAACGAAGGTTGTTATGTTATTATTATTGGTACAGATTACTTCACAACTATTGACCGGTTGTAGAAGAATATTATAAAGAAAACATTTAAATTCTTTCAGCTTATATATATATAATACTTGCTGGGCACTCAAATGCTCATCCTTGCTTAATTTAAATGTTTTCAGCTAAGTGTGAACAGTTAGAAGGGATCGGCCAAGATCAAGTGAAAAGGAAAGCAAACACAATTTGTTATTTGTATCATTTGTAATAGTTAGACTGTACTAAGTTATGATATGTATTATATATCATGCAAAGAATGCAATAAAGGTTGCGTACTTGGGATTAGACTTTGATAAATGTAAGATAAGTTTGAAATTTATATTATTGTTATTATTATTAGTAATTATTCCGCTCATAGAAATGGTATCGTGAAGTACCGAATTCGGGTTTCAAGTATCCGGGTTCGGGGACTTTACAGGATGGTATCAGAGCTATAAGGTTAGAAACTTTAGGTGGGTTAGACCTTAGGCTATAACCTTAGAACAGAGGGAAACGTTGAAAATACAAATAACTCATATAGAGTTTAAAGATAGATGAATTGAATAAATTCATCGTCAAACAAAATAAAAGATAATTTATAAAACCTTTATGTGTTGTGTGTATTTATTATTTGTTAATCAAGATATTTTGTGTATAGCTGTTAGATAGAAAGAATTAGGATACCTTTAAGTCGTAAAGAATAAGTCAACCTCCATGACCGAGCCAATATCAAAGCCAATAGCTGCAATAGAGGCTCACATTGAAAGCTACCTCAAAGAGGTGGTTATTTTGGAAAGTATAGTACTGGATCAAGAAACGCTAAGTATAACTGACAGGTAAAGTATAGCTAAAGGATTATAAGTGGTCAATGTCGAGTTCTTAAACTCATAAGGTGTTGAAAGTTGTGACAAATTAGGTATAGTTGTGTGTAAATGGATATTGTGGATAATGGAAATAGATGGGTTACTAAGCAATTGATCGTTAATGAATGTGTAAGGAATAGGTAGTATTAGTATTAGTTGGATATGTATGATTTTAGGTGGTATATATGATAGGTATGTTGGTGTAATGTAATGTTTTGTATAAGTTATGGCAGCGATTCCCGAGTTTCGAGTCACAAAGGGATAACGGATGTTTAAAGCAATATGTGCTATGGCATGTCAAGTGTTATAAATATGGATCTATGTTGGATTAATAGGATACGTTGGTACAAAGATAATAAATATTTATCTGGTCACTACAGTCGACCGAGTTTTCAAAATCTAATATTTTGAGTACATGATTATGTGAATAGAAAATTTTGCGTTATATGATAAGCGTTTACGATAAGGCTTAGAATGTAAGAATAATTTATGAAAATGCCGTCAAAAAGAAAATGAAACCAAAGGATAGAAGGACCTGTGAACAAAGCAGGAAGACAACAAGACTAGACACAGAATTTTGTGAATGCGGACGATCAAGCTATGCAGAACGAAATACCAGTCACGGGAAATCAACTAGACAATCGATCGACAAACTTCAAAGACTTCAAGACAACCGGACCGCCAGGATTTAGATGATCAACCGACCCTGTTAAAACGTATGTGATAGCTAGGATAACGGAGGGGCAAAAGACAACTTTTGTCACCTATATGATAAAAGAAAATAATCTTGATAATACCGGAAATAAGACAGGAATGTGATTAAAAGAAAAGTTGTGTGTGGAAAGTAAGGACAGAAGGGATATATATCTTTCCAAAATGTCCCAATCCAAGAATGTATAGTGAATGTGTTGTGTACGAATCAATAAAGCATATGGTAAAAGACTGTTCAAGAAAGGAAATGGAAACAGGGAATGCGAATACGGAACAAGACAGCAGGACATTGGCGACAACGGGATCAACTTCAACAAATAAACCAACGAAATCAACCGCAAGCGTCTTCAGCGGGACTGTTCGGGATTCGATAGCAGCCGGGGATGCAACTCCAGGTATTAATCTAACCAATTTTTATTTTCTTATTATAATTTTATATATAATAAATTATTTTTATAAATTATTTTGAAGGAGGAATTTGAGTTCTCTTAGAAATCAAATTTCTGTTTAAGGAGATAGATAAGCGTTATGCTGAATAGTTAAAGATCGATTCGATCAATTATGATCGAGATCTAATTGTAATGATTGTGCATGTTATGTACCCTGGTATGTATAGGTTTTAAAAGGAGATTTCGGGGACGAAATCTTTATAAGGGAGGGTGAATGTGACAACCCGATATTTTCTATAAAAATAAATCATAAATTTTGCGTATATTTTTTTTTATTTATTAAAATAAATATGAATGATATGTGTCAAGGTAATGTGTAATTATAATAAAATTTAATTATTACATTAAATATTGCAATAAAATTTATTTTAGAATTATTAATTATTATTAATTATATTTTAATATTAATTAATTCCCTATTGGAAATGTTTTATTAATTATTTTCAAGGAAAATATAATCTTATATTATTTAAATAATATAGGAAATGATTTTAGAATAATTATCTATTTTAAAGGTAAGAATGCGTGAAAGGTATTATGTATGTGTTTATGTGATGAATATAAAATATATTTATTACATGAATGGTTATGAATAATTTTATTTTAGAATTATTGTTCATTATAAATTATATTCTAAAAATAATTAGTTTTATAGTAAAAATGTTTTTAATGTTTATTTTCCATGAAAATATGATAATTATATTAATCGAATAATATATGATATGATTATAGAATTTTTATAATACTTATTTTATTATATAAATTTTGTTCAAGATATTAAGTAGATTATTTCTACTTAATTAATAAGGTTATATATGAAAGATAATTCAGATATGGAATCCAAACCATAATTCCGGGTTTTGATTAAGAAATGAAAATAATAATATTATATTATTATTTGTCAGTGTTATAGATATGTATGGTTATGTGTGTAATGTTAATGTGTGAAACACTTTTAGTGTTAATGATAACCCTGACTTTGGTTATGGGATAAGGAATAATGATAATAAAATTATAATGTTAATTATATTTTGATTTTTCAGTGCTATGAATATGTACTGTATTTCTGTATTGACAATGGTTGGTCAATTACGGTGTATTATGATCAAACCTTAGTATTAATGTTAAACCCTAATTTGAGATCCAAATTAGAGTGCAAGATTTGTTTTTATAAGTGTGTTATATAATTTATGGCATGTATTAAATGTATTAATTAGGTAAACTCTAATTAAAATTCTAGAAACCCTAAATTATTAAAAACCCTAATTTTAAGTGATAAAACCCTAATTGAATTGAAACCTTAAAGCGAAAGTCATTCATGACTTTGAGAATTTGTTAAGTCGTTATGTAATCATGATAATGTGATTTATGATCGGTGATATATGTATTAACCCTAATTAGGGAGAATCGTAATTATTCAAAATCCTTATTATTTTTCTATATTATAAACCCTAATTTCTTAAATTAGAAACCCCAAATAATAATTAGCTAATTGCTAAATGAAAAAAATCCTAATTTAAAACTCAGGTTGAGTTCAACACTGTTCTATAACTGTGTTATATGGTTCATGCATGTTATGTATTATATAATTTTTATATTAATTAGGTAAACCCTAATTAATATTTAGAAATATTAATTTCTAGAAACTCTAATATTTATTTTATAAACCCTAATTTATTTAAATTGTAAACCTTAATTGTTGATTTGGAAAGTTTAATGCTAATTAATGTATCTAAAACCTAATTAGTAAGGTGTTAATTAATTAGAAACCTAATTAATTAGAAATCTTTATTTTGTATTATAGAAACTAAAATTTTATTATTTTATTATTTATTTTTTTCAAACCCTAGTTTGGAAATTCTAGAATTACTTTTAAACCCTAAAATGGTCCAAACCATAAATCCTAAACCCTAAGGGTTTGCCAAGATTATAATTTTGCCATTAAAATGATTTTACCAAATGACAAAAATACCCCTTTTGCATAATTGAAGCTAGCAATAGGTTTTGACATTAGATGGGAGTTGGTGACCAACTTAGTTGACATTTGTGATATAAATCACCAACAAATCAAGCAATATCAACTATATACATGCATCTACCACTTATATAAATAAGATCAAGGAGAGAGAAAGTCACAATTGAGTCTCATTTTGTACAAACCCTCAACCAAATGCTCTCAAGCATAAGAACCCCGAAATTTTCAGGCTTTATACTTCTTTTATCAATCCCCACGAAATCCCATACCAAATCAGTAACATAGGATCAAGGAATCGAACAAGAAAGGTATAACACTAAACCTAAAAATTCTGTCCATAATCAGTTGTTTGATGTTATGTTTACATGTTGGGATATGTTAGATATAGTGTCTAATGATGATCTGGGTTGCTAGATGTTAGATCCATAACATCTAGAGGCTCGGATTTTAAAATTTGTAAAATTTGGAAAAATGTATTTCTGTTGTCTGACACCAAATGTCAGGGGCTGTAGATCGTTGTGTGTTTATTGTTTTTGTTGTTTAAGTGTTTACATTTGTAGCCTTGTATGAGATCTTGGATCTGAAACTCGAATATGGGTCAGATCTGGTGTATATTGGAAGTTATGGATGGTCAAAGGTCATTGACCGACCATGACCTAACGAAATCTGGGAAACCCAGAAGTTACCCAGAACTCTCTGACATGATGTTCATACTTTTAGATCTTTTACATGTTTGTAGTTTTGTTCTATTTGTTGCTTCTAGATTGTAACTTGATATTTGTACTGTAAGGTAAAACCTTTATAACATGTAAATGTTCAACAAGGTTCAAGTAGTGGCTGGTCAAACCTATACAAAAGATTACGAAAATGGTTTTCTGAAATTTCCAGAAAATGAAGAACAACGTTTCTGGCCTGGGTTGACCAGGAGATAGCTTATGATTTTGTTGTTGTTTAACAGATCTGTTGTTTTAGTGATGTACCTTGTCATATATTCTATAGATTAGAACCTTTAAATGACATAAACCAGGATCTGGACATAAAGTAAATCGTGCATGAAGGTGTTCACTCGGATACCTGGGTTTCTGGGAAAACCCAGAAACCGTCTGACAGGTGGTTTGTTGGCCTAGATCTTCTTGATATGTTGTGGTATCATCAATATAACGATTTAAACTTGTAGAGTTACATCAACACTACAATACTTAGGTTTCATATTGGACAGAAACGATCTATAAATGAAATTATAGCCGGTCAAACGTGACCCCTTAACCACTGGGCTGTCAGTGTTCTTGAGGCTCAAGAACACCTACAGCGACGCTTTTTGTCGCTAAAGACCTACAGCGACGGTTTCTATTATATATTTTCCAGAAATTATTTAATAAATAGAAAAAAATAGTTTTTAATTATTAAAAATACAAAATAAATTATTAAAAATTATTTTAAATTCTGAAAATTTGTTTTTAATTATTTTAAATATATTTCATAAATATTTAATATTTTTGGAATATTAAAAGTATTTAATTTATGTAATTATAATATTAAATAAATTATTTAAAAATGATTTTAATATTTGAAAAATCATTTAAAATTATATTATGGTATAAGAAAATAATTTAAGTTATTTTTGATAACTTTTAATATTATTTGATAATTTTCATTAATAAATTAATATTAATAATAATTAAGTTATTTACTAAATGAATTAAATAAATTAATTAAAAATAATTTTATTATATTAGAAATCATTTTAAATAAGAATAAGGTATTTAAAAATATTTTAATTTATAAAATATAACTTTTAATATTTAAGGGTAAAATTAATTAATTAATTAATTATTAATGATATTAAAGTTATTTAATAATTATATTAAATAATTTAGTTTAAAAATGATTTTAATAATATAAAAATCATTTTAAATGAAAATAAAGTGTTTAAAGATATTTTAAGTTATAAAATATAACTTTTAATATTTAAAGGATAATTTCATTAATAATGTAATATTAATGATATTAAATTTATTTAATAGTTATATTAAATAAATAGTATTAAAATGGTTTTATTTATTTAAAAATCATTTAAAAGGGATATAAATGAATTAAAAATATTTTAAGTTATAATTAATGACTTTTAATATTTAGATAAATAGTGTATTAATATTTAAATATTAATGGTAATTATTTAATAATGATTTTAAATGTTTTAAAAATCATTTAAGGGTAATATAAACACGTTAAGAATATTTTAAGTTATTATAAATAACTTTAATATTTTGGCAATGGTTTCATTAATAGTTTATATTAATAAATATTAATGATATTAGAATTGATTGGTATTTAAATCCTTTAATAATGATTCTGACATTTCAAAAATTATGGTAAATGGTAAAAATTATTTTATAATTATTATAAGGTCATGAAAAATGATATGACTGTTATTTAATTAGTCTAAATGGATATTGAACAACTGTTTAGAGTCTTAGACTCGATCATTACACGATAAAGATATCGTTAGACCGACATGGTTCAGAAATTGATCTGGACTTAGAAATTTAGTTAGTTAATTATTTTATTTGTGATTCAATGGTGAATAAAGTTGTGTGACAATATAATTAGGAATGAGTTAAATGTTTGTTTGTGATGCCATGATTGTGAAACATGTGTGATAAGGTGATTAGGTTATGTGCTGACTGCGAAATGCAGTACTATGTGTTAAGGTATATTGTTCTAATCAAATTAATGATTTGATTAATGATAGGTCGTGATAGAAAAGATAAATCTAAGTTGCGTAATTGTAAGCAGCGCATCAGGCAAGTATCCTACCTTTGCATTTTCTTTATGCATTGGACAAGTGTAAGAATATTTCAAAGTTATATTATTACTGTACAGATTGTTAAGCCTATATTATATACGCCCATTGATTATCAACATGTTAGTATATGATAATTCAGTTATATATATTATGTTCGTTAATTTCTATAAATGATTATACAAGTGTCCCCACTTGGATAATCATTGTATTTAATCACATGTTGATACACCTTTGATATACATATATGTTGAATTATATAAGACCTTTGTTATGAAAACCCGACAGGTATGAACATCCCGATAATGGGAAAATTTTTATGCGCTACGGCGGACAAAGGATGAACGATAATATCGTTCTAGCAATGTAGTATTGACAATACAGGGCCTATGGGATGTACACCCTCGTGCCCGTAAGCAATGTCGGTTTACAGATGAATTTCTGTTTAACCTTTTCGAAAATGAAAACAATGTTCATAGTATGTCACAGAAAGCCTATGTATAGACAATACACATTTTCAAAAATTTGAACGAGGGTTGTTATGTTATTATTATTGGTACAGATTACTTCACAACTATTGATCGGTTGTAGAAGAATATTATAAAGAAAACATTTAAATTCTTTCAGCTTATATATATATAATACTTGCTGGGCACTCAAATGATCATCTTTGCTTAATTTAAATATTTTCAGCTAAGTGTGAACAGCTAGAAGGGATCGGCCAAGATCAAGTGAAAAGGAAAGCAAACACAATTTGTTATTTGTATCATTTGTAATAGTTAGACTGTACTAAGTTATGATATGTATTATATATCATGCAAAGAATGTAGTAAAGGTTGCGTACTTGGGATTAGACTCTGATAAATGTAAGATAAGTTTGAAATTTATATTATTATTATTATTATTAGTAATTATTCCACTCATAGAAATGGTATCGTGAAGTACCGAATTTGGGTTTCAAGTATCCGGGTTCGGGGACTTTACATTTACCTGAAACATCAAAGATCATGGTTATACCAAATCACAGTTCCTATTCATAATCATACTAATAAATTCATCTTTGCACTACGGGCCAAAGATATTCATCAACGGTTCATCTTTGCACTACAGGCCAAAGACATGCAACTGTATTTTAGAAGAGTCAAGTAGAGAATGATAACTACTATCTTCTACGAATTAAAATTTTATTATCAATATTTTATCGCTGAGACTCAGCTTAATAAATAAATCACATCATCGAATCATCCCTGCACTATAGGCCATGGATATTCGTGTTTTCATCAACGGTCATGATCATGCCATAAAATAATTCATCTTTGCACCCTTGGTCGAAGAGAACCCATGGTCATGATCATACCAAAAACAGTCTATCAATGCACTACGGTCCAATGAGGACTTTTACCACATCATTTGTAACATTACGGTCATGATTATACCGAATAATCCCTGGTCATAATCATACCAAGTCCATCTATGCACGTAAGCCACATATGACTTTCATTACAATACAAGCATAAGGATGATGACAATGATATAAGCATTAATCAAACGAAATCAAAGATAAATATTAAAGACTTTAAATTTATCCAGAGTTTAAAAATATCTAAATTGTCAACATGATACTGCTTTGTAGAGTAAAATTCAAGAATAATATTCATGTATCAAAAATAATTTGGACAGAAAAGAAATATATTTTTCTGGTGAATAGTACCTCGTAAAGAGTACCATGTGAATAGTACTTCGAGAATAGTACCTCGTAAATAATATCCCGGCATAAAAAATGCCCCAAATACCCGAGTGAATAATATTCGAGCAAATAATAATTGGGTGAATAGTACTCCGACATGAAAAGTGCCCCGAATACCCGAGTGAATAATATTCGAGTGAATAGTAATCGGGTGAATAGTAACCCGTAAATAGTAATTTATGAACAGTAACTCATGAATAGTACTCATAAAGGGAAAATACAAAAGAAAACAATATTCCATGATGAGTACAAAAGAAATGATATCTCATACGAGTATAATAGAATATACGAAACTGTAAATGAATTTTCACCTGCCATGCGGTAATCCACGTAGACAGATCATTTCCATAATTTAATAAAGAATGAATACGAAGGGTCATTCACCATGTATACGGTAGTCTGCGTAGACAGGTTATTCTAACAAAATAATAAAGAATGGAATAACAGAAGAATTTCACCATGCATACGGTAGTCCGCGTAGACAGGTTATTCCAACATAATAATAAAGAATGGAATAAAAGAAGAATTTTACCATGCATGTGGTAGTTCGCATAGACAGGCTATTCCAACATAATAATAAAGAATAGAATAATAGAAGAATTTCACCATGCATGCGGTAGTTCGCATAGACAGGTTATTCCAATAGAATAATAAAGAATGGAATAACAACCCTTACGAGTATTGAAAGAAAATAACTCTCTTCATGAATACGAAAGAAATAATACTCCTTACGAATATTAAACGAAAATAATATTCATACGAATACAAAAAATAATTTCTCTTCAGAATATGAAATAAGTAATACCCCTTACGAATATTAAATGAAAATAATATTTATATGAATACGAAAAATAATTTCTCTTCAGAATATGAAATAAAAAATACCCCATACGAATATTAAACAAAAATAATATTCATACGAATACGAAAAATAATTTCTCTTCAGAATATAAAATAAATAATACCCCTTACCTCAGAAGAAGACTAGATACTGGAATAGTGAAGTAGCGGACTTCTCTTCTTCTTTCTCTCTATAGCTTCTCTCTCTATAATTGCTCTTGTGATTCTTAGTGAATTGGTGAGAATAAAGGAAGAATGGTCTTCTATTTATAGGAAAATATAGTTTCGATAATTGCATGTTTTGGGGCTCGAAATATTACTGTATAATACCTTCATCTTTTCCTTCATTTTTAATTTAGTCCTACAAGTATTATCAAACTTGCACCACCTCCCATAATAGTATATCATGTGAATCAATAGTACAATCATGTGAAAAAAAATAATTACAGTATAGTACCTTTATCTATACCTCTATTTTTAATTTAGTCATGCAAGTATTATCAATCTTGAACCACCTCCCCTAATAGTACATTCATGTGACTCAATAGTACACACATGTAAACAAATAGTTATAAGCATGTGAATTATTATCAATTAATTACTCATTTATCTGATTAATTACTCGATTGATCAATATAACCTCCAGACATCAATTATTATCGCAATAGATGTCGATTTCCACTAACACTAATAATCTCAACACAATAAAAATATCAATTTTATCTTTAATCAACACAAACTTATTCATCATTAATATTATAACTCATAATATTTAACAACCAGAACATTCCTAGGAAATAGGGGGCTTTTCGATAAGGATTTCTCCCTATTGGCGCACAATTAGATAACCTAACCCCTTTCTTCGACAAAACTTTCTAGACATTGTCAATAATGCAAATAATAATATGAATAAATGTGTCGTCTCAATTTTTTATTTAATAATATAAAATATTATGCAGATGATACTGTAACAATAATTAAATCAATAATATGAGAGATATGATGTAGCAATTACTGTAATAATAATTGAGAATAACTGAGAGACTTCTCACGTAAACATCAATAATCAATACCATGTGCTACTATACAACCACGCGTATTACTATACTTTTACCACCGGTTATTTTATGACAACTTGCTTTCTTTGAAAAATTTTCACATATCACCCTTAACTTTAACCTTTTATCAATTTAACCATTTACTAAATAGAATGACAATTATCAGAAAATTGAATACTTTCATTTTATAAAATTTGGGGTCTTACACATTTAATTCAGCTCCAACACCAATTGAGGCAGAGAATTGGATTGCTCACCTAAAGAAGATTTTTGACGTGCTGGGGTGCTCGGATAATTAGAGAGTATTGCTTGCTGCTTACAAGCTGGAAGGGGATGCACAAAGGTGATGGAAAGTGATGAAAACAACAAAGGGTGATGGTTATGCTGAGGCACTTAGCTGGGTAGAGTTTTGTGAGGTCTTTTATCACCAGTAATTCTCAGCTGCTGATAAAGAGGCCTATGTCAAAGAATATTTATCTATTCGATAGAAAGATGACGTGTCCATTACGGATTTCATAACGAGTTGCACCAGGTTATCAGGCTTTGTGAGAACCTCAGCAGGGACGACAGCAGAACATGCAGAGAAGTTCAAGTGGCGGATTCATTATAGGTATCAGCAGCATCTTATTAACAACAAGTTTGCAAATGTTTCGGCTGTGGCTAATGCGGCCAAGAACATTGAGATGGAGCGACAGGACTTTCGGTCTTCTAAACTAGAAGGGAGTTGAAAGAAGGACAAAGATGACTAGCAGGGTCAAACTTCAGGTTAGCATGGGAAAAATCAGGGTGGTCAGTGGAACATGAATTGTGGTAGCCAACAGGGGCAGTGGCGTGGCCAGAATCAAAATAGGGGTTATCAACAGATGCCTTAGCAAGGGCAGAATTGTCAGCTTCAGCTACCTTGACATGGTCAAAATCGTCAGCAGTGGCATAATCGTCAGCAGGGACAGAATCAGGGTCGTTATCCGGGACCAGCTGATGGGGGTAACCCAAACCTCATTCCGAGAGCTCCTTGTGCTACTTGTGGGGCTAATCATCTGGGGAGACAGTGTCATAGAGTCACATGTGTATGCTTCTTGCGTGGACAAATGGGTCATATGGCTAGAGATTGTACCGGGCCACGTGGAAATGGTGGAGGTGGTAAAAATGGTGGCAATGGAGGTCAGGGTGGTCGAGTGTTTGCCTTGATGTATAACCAGGCGGCAGGTGCACTAGGTACTATTTCTCGTAATCTCTTAGTTGGTAATTGTGAGGCGTCTATTTTGTTTGATACGGGTTCTACTCATTCTATTGTTGCTCAATCTTTTGTTCGACACCTGGGTGTGTCATCTCCGTTATTAGATTCTGATATGTCTATTGCTACCCCGATGAGGACTTCTATTGTTTTTTCTTATTTATATCGAGGGTGTACGATCAGTTTTGGGGATAAGATTCGTAGGGCTAATCTTCTTCCGATGAGTATGCACGCTTTTGATAAGCACCATGCCACTATCGGTTGTCAGACGAAGAAGGTTATATTTGGAGATGTAAAGTCTCTAGAATTCGTGTTTCAAGGTTCACAGACAAGTAGAGTGGTGAAGTTAATTTGTCCTTTGAAGGCTGGATAGTTGGTGGCAAAGGGTTGTGAGGGATATTTGGTGTTTGTGAAAGATACCTCTAAGGGTGAGTCTCGTATTGAGGATGTTTCGATTGTTCGTGACTTGTCCGATGTGTTTCCTGAGGAGTTGTTAGGGTTACCACCACAGTGGGACGTAGAGCTTGTTATTGAACTTGTTCCTGGTGCGGAGCCTATCTCAAAGGCGCCGTATCGAATGGCACCATTGGAGTTACAAGAGTTGAAGGAGAAGTTATAGGAGCTGTTAGATTGTGGTGTGATTCGACTGAGTGTTTCGCTGTGGGGTGCTCCGGTCTTATTTTTAAAGAAGAAGGATGGGTCTATGAGGCTGTGTATAGACAACAGAGAGTTGAACAAGATCACCATCAGGAATCTGTATTCATTATCGAGGATTGATGACTTGGTTGACCAACTTCAAGGGGCAAAGTATTTTTCAAAGATAGACTTGAGGTCGGGTTATCATCAGTTGAGGGTGAAGGATGAGGATATCCCTAAGATGACTTTTATACTCGCTATGGGCATTACGAGTTTCTGGTGATGTCATTCGGGTTAACTAACGCTCCGGCGGTGTTTATGGATTTAATGAATCGGGTGTTCAGGGAGTACTTGGATTAATTTGTTATTGTCTTTATTGAAGACATTTTGGTTTACTCTAAGTCTAAGGAAGAGCATGAGGAGCATCTTCACACAGTGTTGGGGATTTTGCAGAAAGAGAAGTTGTATGCTAAATTCTCTAAATGTGAGTTTTGGTTGGAGCAGGTGGCATTTTTGGGCCACATTATTTCTGCTGAAGGCATTAAGGTGGATCCTGTGAAGGTTGATACTATTACTAATTGGTCGAGACCTACTACGGTGACGGAAATTAGAAGTTCCTTGGGTTTGGCAAGGTATTATAGGCAGTTTGTGGAAGGGTTTTCCTTGTATGCCTTACCATTGACTTAGTTGATGAGAAAGGGCACAAAGTTTGTGTGGAATGAGGAGCGTGAGAAGAGTTTTGAGGATTTAAAGAAATGACTTGTGACAACTCATATACTTTCATTACCGTCGGGGACAGGAGGCTACCGGATTTATAGTGATGCTTCTAAGAAGGGCTTGGGGTGTGTTTTGATGCAACACGGTAAGGTGATTGCTTTTATTTTTAGGCAGCTTAAATGTTATGAGGTGAATTACCCCACACATGATTTGGAGTTGGTAGCGGTGATCTTTGCCCTAAAGATTTGGAGGCATTATTTGTATGGAGAGACTTGTGATATCTTCACCGATGACAAAAGTCTTAAATACATCTTCACTCAGAAAAAGCTCAACATAAGGCAAAGGCATTGGTTGGAGCTTCTAAAGGATTATGATGCGAGGATTCAGTATCACCCGGGGAAGGCAAATGTGGTTGTAGATGCACTTAGCCAAAAGAGTTCTGGGAGTGTAGCAACAATTATTACACAACCTCAGCTTATTTCAGATATGGAGCGGCTAGAGTTGGAGTTGTATGTGCAAGGTTTAGATGGACATTTGGCTGGTATGAGAGTGGAGCCCTCTCTTATCTCGCGGGTCAAAGAAGCTCAAAAATAAGATGGGGAGTTATGGAGCATGACGCAGAATCTCAAGGAGGTCAAGCACCCCGAGTTTCGTATTGATGACCATGGTGTGATTTGGTTGGGTGAGCGGTTGTGTGTACCATCAGATCCAATCATTCGGGAGGCTGTGTTGGCTGAGGCTCATAGTTTGCCATTTTCTATTCATCCAGGTTCTACAAAGATGTATAGGGATTTGAAGAAGAATTTTGGTGGAGTGGGATAAAACGAGACGTGGTTGAATATGTTGGGAAGTGCCTCACTTTTCAATAAGTGAAGATAGAACATCAACGAGCTAGTGGTTTGCTGCAACAGTTAGACATTCCAGTGTGGAAGTGGGAGGATATCACAATGGATTTTGTGACCGGTTTGCCAAAGACTTTCAAGAAGAATGATACCATTTGGGTAGTGGTGGACCTGTTGACCAAATCGAAAAACGTTTTGGCTATCCATGAGGGTTACTCTGTGGATAGGTTGGCACATATCTTTCAGCAGGAGATTGTTAGACTTCATGGTACTCCGGTGTATTATTTCAGTTCGAGATCCGCGGTTCACTTCACGGTTCTAGAAAAGGGTTTCAACGAGCTTGGGGTACTCGACTCAACTTTAGTACTTCTTTCCATCAGCAAACTGATGGGCAATCCGAATGGACTATTCAAACATTAGAGGACATGTTGAGGTCTTATGCACTTGAGTGGTCGGGTAATTGGGATGATTACTTGAGCCTAGTTGAGTTTGCTTATAACAATAGTTGGCATGCAAGTATTGGAATGACTCCGTTTGAGGCATTGTATGGTAGAAAGTGTTGGGCACCGACTTGTTGGGATGAGGTTGGCAAAAGGGCCATAGAAGGGCCTGAGTTAGTCCAAATCACTACGGAGAAGGTAGCGCTGGCTAAGGAGAAAAGGAAGTCAGCTTGATCACGGCAGAAGTGTTATGATGAAAAGTATAGGAGGACTTTAGAATTTGAACCTGGTGAGCATGTGTTTTTAAAAGTTTCTCCTTGGACGGGCATTCGACGATTTGGGTTGAAAGGGAAACTTAGTCTGCGTTATATTGGCCCATTTGAGATTTTGGAGGGTTGGTGAAATTGCATATCGGTTATCTTTGCCTCCACGGCTAGCTCATGTGCACAATGTGTTCCATGTGTCGGTGTTAAGGAGTTATATTTATCATCCATTGCATGTGGTGCAATATTCGTTTGATAAGTTTCGCGAAGATCTTACTTGTGAGAAACAAGCCGAGGTGATTTT